>JAODKE010000101.1:9864269-9880510 GCA_026779605.1 Mormyrus hasselquistii
CCATATCATCTGAGTATATGGTAGATCATCTAAGAGATACCATTTACCAAAATCCAACCAAGAGTAAGACATAAAATCATCGACAGTCACAAGACACACTAAAATGACAGGGATTTTTCAGGATCCTCTCACCTAAGCTGAGGTCACCCTTAATGACTCTGAAGATTAGAACGACACTAAACAATGGGATATGTGGGAGTGGAGCAATTTGGGAAGCATTTCTTGCTAAAAAGGAAACATGAAAGTGGTTTCCAATTGCACCAAAGTCCACCCGTGTGATCATCAGGAGTTCAGAAATAAAGCCCTTTTGAAAGATGAGTCAAAAAACAAACTGCACCCCATAGTGAGAAATTGTACCAGTGGGCTAGTCTGGTGATAGTGCTGCGATATGCGGACAAATTGCTGTTATTGAAGGAACAGTGAGCTGCTCTGTGCCTGAGAATCATACATAAAAAGGTCAGGTCAGCCATCTGCAAGCTGAGACTGATAGAGAGCCCGGTTCTGAGCAAGACTGGCCAGAACCACGCTAAGTCTATATTAAAATGGCAGAGTCATAGGAATACCAAAGAGCTTGGACTGATGAGGATATTGGCTCAGTTGGTAGCACTGTAGCTTCACTTCTGCAGGTTGTGGATTCAAATCCTGCCTCCCCTCTGTAAGCAAGGAGTCTGCATGTTCTCCTCATACCAGGAGGGTTTCCTCCTGCGGTCCAAAAGCATGCAGTTGCTAGTTGTCATCTCTATATCGTCCATGGAGTGTGTGCAGAGGTGGGTAATTCAGGTCCTAAGAGTTCAGCCCAGGATTTTGGATCAACCAATCAGTTGAGTATAATGAGTCACAGTCACTGAGTATTCGAATTGTTGGTTAAAACAAAATCTTGGTCTGGACTTTTCCTCTGTGGACCTGAACTACCCACCTCTGAGTGTGTGTGTGTGCCTTGTGATGTACTGGCCTATCCCATGCAATATAAGGCACAAGGCTGGGGTTCACCCTGCACAGGATAGCAGTCTATCACAGGGCACACACTCTGAGTCTTCGGTCTGCAGAAAATCCAGATGGCACAGAAAGAACAAAGATCTTCCACAAAGAGACCACAAGGGATTCGATCTTTCATCAATTTATATTTCATAAATGACACTACAACTCTACAACAAAACGATATTTCCATTAGAAATTCCTTTTCTTACACAGGTCAGCAACAGTACACTTTTGGTATAACATTTTTCCTCCTTCTACCACTCATGAGCTTTACTTGGAAAGTACAAATCCACTTGCAGGTCACTTGTCTGTCATGACCCTGTTTGCGTATGTTTTTTTATAAAAATCACCTATAATCTTTTCCACCATCTTCCCCACAGAACGGAACTGTTCATACTTCAAACATTTCAATCCTGGGGAAGATGCGGAGGTTTTTGAAGTTAAAACTCAGAAAGGTAAGTGATGTATTCCAGCAGATGCTACTCTCACACATTGCATGTACTATACACTGTAAGCTGGTCATTTGACAGGCCTTCCTACTTTACCATCACATCTGAAAAAGATATCTTACCCACTGTTAAATATATTTCTTGGACTAGTATCAATGAATGCCACAAATTTACACAGGTTGGAAACATGTCTTCCAAGTTACCTCAGTGACAGCTGTGCAGATTGCTTCAGTCTCTGCGTCTCATCCCATTTATTAAATGACAGGTAAATTAACTCTAACTGAATCCATCCTAGTCTTGAGCATTAACAATTAACATTATTAAGTGTTAGCATTTCAAGTATATAGCCTTTATAATACGGAACCAAACTGCTTCTATGTGCCACTGAAGTGGTTACTCCCCAACTTGGTCCTCATCACACGCTGTGTAAACTTATCATACAATTATCCAAACTTTAATAAAAAACCAAATGGTGTAACTACTTTATTTTAACAACTTAATCCTCGGGGGCAAAACTATTTAAAAAAATACTGGAAAATTTGTAGTCATTTTTTCCACCATTACAATTATTCATAATGATAATTTAGTTTAACAAAACTGAGGAAATTAAAGTGATTGCGATTAGTCAGTTGTTATTTTAATGGGCAGAGTCTTCAAAATATAAAAAAGCAATTTGGTGAACCGTATTTCAATAAAATAAAATTAGACGTTAGCCGTACCCATGACGACCAGCTTTGGAATGCTTCCATAAAGGTTCCTGTTTCTGCTTCAGCCATATGATCCTCCCGTGGGAGAACCGGGCTGTAGGGATTATCCAGCGTTCTTGATCAATGACTAACCCACTTCCCACTCCTGAATTAGTTTATTCCCACCGGCCTAAAACACACTGATCCCACTATCCATGACATCTGAAGCCTCCCATCTACAGTGATCCCATTAGCATCCGTGACAACAAGTTACTGCCTTTTCAAGACAGAACATTCTATCATTGTTTATTTCCTGTAGCCTATGAACACGATCACCCACCTTAGATACGAGCAGAAAATTTGGTGAATATAAAGGTCATCAAGGTGTAGAGTATTGCAGCAGTGAGGTAGCAGTGCAGGCCAGTCACATGGTCTCCGTTGGTGTGCGCCCTGAGACTCACAGCACCTGTCCATTTGCTGGGAGTGGACGGCAGTGGGCACAGAGAGAACAGCCTTCATCTCTCACACGCACAGTAACATCTGACTAAATTGGAACAGGAATAATGTATGTGAGGCCCTGTAGGGACGCTGACAGTTGCCGACACGGTAAGCTCATTATTTGCAAAGTCACTAGCGCCCTGTCAGGAGCTGAGAACAATCTGAGGATGTTCTGCCCTGGATACACATCCCATAATATGATACGGGCAAATTATACTCCTAACATAAGAGACACCAAGCCAATCAAGGTATGGTGGACTCACAGAGGTTCCTTCATTCCTTCCTGACATTACATATGTACGCATGACTTCATTCATCAGTTGGACATTGTCACTCGTCAGACAGCAGTTGTCCTTTGAAGAAAATCAAAATGAATTAAAAAAGGGCTTTTTTTTTTTTTTTTTTTATAAAGACATGCCCGTGGAATCAATTCAGCGCCACGGTGGCTCAGAATAATCTAAATACATTAGCTTCAGCTTCCTGTGAAATAAAATTAACTACGAAGAGCTCTGGGGCTTGTATATGAAGTCATAATTAGACATGTCTATCACAAAAGCACGGAGCTGACAGACGGACCCTCACAAACACACTTCTTTGTTGTCACCTGTCTAGAAGCTAGTAGAGATCCTGGAGTGCAAATTCGACATATACCATCCACTTACATGACCACTGAGACATCCACACAGAAGGTGCAGAAGCTTAGTGAAGAAAAATAAAACAGACTTGAGACTGATCTATTTCAGAAAGCCCACCAGTTTTACACACGTGAACGTAAAGGTGAGTGACGTGAACTGTACAGTGAAATATACAGCTGATGACATAAGCGAGTGCTAGTCAATTTGGCCAGGAACATCTGCCAAGCAACAAAATTAAAAGCGGATGGAGCACCTTCTACATAATTAGAAATAGATGGAGGCAAGTTCCTTCTTGAGCCATTTATTCAGCATTCCATGTGGGGTTTTCAAAAACATACTAATCAATGGAATCTTCCCATTTCCTACTTCCTGTTTGCTCCCTTTATCCAATCAAATTTCTTCAAATTCAAACAGGTAAACTCAGTGTTGTCTCTAGAGATTTTGGGCTCCATGAAAACATTTCATATTGGCCCCCAACTCGGACCAATCCAATTACGTTCCAGATTCGTTAGGGCCCCTGGAATAGTCCTAACTTTCTCTCCTTTTCCTCTCCTTCTCCTCCTCATAACCGCCGTCAGAGCTACGTCGGCGGAGCTCCACTGGCACAAAAGCGCGCGCCCTGTCACAGATTAAAGTCGCACCTTAGTCACGCTGGGGTGAGGAGATGCTCTCACGGATGTTTACAGCCGCATCCTTTGAAGCACCCAGCTGCTTTATCCTCTGCTGTTTCTGTTCTCCACAGACTGTTTTTTTTTTTCCATATGCCAGTGCGGTTTAATATAGATACCGAAGACTCAGGTGACCGGTTCCACCTATGTGGCAAAGGACTGCATTGAAAGTAAACGGATGAACATTCCTCTGCATCCTCTATAGGTGTCACTTCACGGAACATACAATCATGTAACTTATAAATGAGTAACATGAATGGAACACGTGTGTTTTTGATGGAGATAATTCTGATGTTTTCTTCAGACCACACATCACTGCCCATATCAGCATGGGACAGCCGCACCAGCATCTTCCACAGCTTTGTCATCTTTCGATCTGCCGTTCTCATGCTGAACATTCGACTGATAGGCAAGGAAATCAGATATCTAAAGGATAACAATGGACGGCTGTTCCATAATATGAATAAAGAAAAAGAAAATATATATGTTGTTTTTCAAATTAAACATCTAAATTTTGATACTTCAGTGTAAAATGCTTGAGTGTAAAATATATTAGATAAACATATCAGATAAATCACGTCCATAAGTAGAACAGGGGATTTCAGTGCATCGCCTATCAGTTCAACAGAACAGAGCTTCTACCCATGACCACTTTTGGACCAATCAGATCAATTGTTCCGTCTTCTGTAGCTGAGCTGCCCTCCCTGATGCTTTCTGTCTTCTGTGAAATGACTCAATGAATCAACCTAGGGGACTGTCTGCCAGATTCGTGTTTTAATTAGAAGCCATCAGTCCTCCCTTCAGCAGAAATGAGTCTGATTAACACACAACACAGCATTTGCAATTCTGATGAATTACTCATCTTAATTAAAATAATAATAAAATAATAATAATAATCATTATTATTGTTATTATTGGATTCCTATAAAATGCATAGCAAGTGTTTTGCTACAGAAATGGAAGGAATTGAGACATTCTAGTTTGTCCATGAGTAGATACACAGAAGAAAACACAAACTATCAAAAAACAGGAGTTGCCACTCTAGTTTCAGTTGCTATTTCAGTGGCATAAATAAACAGGTATCATTCAATCGTGTAGAACACTATTATTCAAATCACGGCTTCGAGGTCCGAGCACTGCTGGTTTTCCAGCCTTCCTTTACCTGTGAGCCAGGTGTGAAGCCTCTAACCAATCAGAATAATTATTAAACTAACTACCTGGGAGAAATGAAAACAAGGCTTGGATTTGGAATCGAGGTCCAGATTTGAAGAACCCTGGTATAAAAGGTTGGGGGCCTGATTTACTTTTGTTTTTGAAAAAGCAGGAAGCACTATGACCGACATCCTGGAGGGATCTCCAGATGAAGATGTACAGTACTCACCATGTAAACCTCATGGCTGGCGGACACAACAGGGAAAGCCATCTCATCACTCTGACTCTCTTTCCAGAGTACAACATCTCAGCAGCGGCCATTTCCATCTTCAGCTTGGCGTTCATGATCTTGGGCACGCTCTGCCTCTTGTGTGCCTTTGGGAAGGGCAAAGACTACCTGCTGAAACCTGCGGGCATGTTCTTCACTTTTGCAGGTAGGACGGGAAGTCAGAACGTGTGTGGTTTGGTGTGCGTGTTTAGCTCGAATATGTTCCAGAATTTCCAGTTCATCAGTCTGTCTAGCTCTCAGAAACTGTCTTCACTAAAACTGAACTGTAAAGGGTCATGGCGACGAGTAGCTCAGCAGGGTATGCATGTGCATCGGTGCCTATATCCAGAAGGTTGTGGGTTAAATTTCTATCTACAGCAGAGTAATCATATGACTGTTGGGCCCAGGACCATGACCCTAACCCCCACTGTCCCAGAGCTGCTAGCTGATCTTGCTCTGTGACGCCAAACTTTCCTCACTTGTACATTAATTTGAACAAAGTTACCCAATAAATATAAAAAGCCTACTTACGACAAGGTTACAAATTCTAAAATATAAAACATGGCGGAACTGGGAGGTATGGAACCTCAAAACAATTACGCAAAAATCCACACAAAAATTTATTGATATGAAATGAAGAATGAAGCAGCAGGGAAACTCTAGACAGGAAATGCTTTTGTTTAATGATTATTGTTTTGGAGCAATGATAGGAAAGGAATAAGATCTTAATGCTGATGGGCAGCTCATTACACAGAAGGAGATGGCGGAGAGACTGGGATCTCGAAACTGAAGAACAATGACATGCCAGTTGAGTGCGGTCTCAGGGGACAGCAGTGATTGTAGCAAGAAATGACAAACATTAAACAGGAATGGAACATTGAATACATTCTTACAAATGAGTTTATAAATGAGTACAGTGGTGGTAATCAGCCTTTACGGCAATGGTATGATACACAGAAGGTATTAATGGGTAGGGTGGCAGAATCGTAAGAAGATCTGTGGCTTTACATATGCAGGGTTGAGCATGGCTTTGATAAACCCTTCCTGTGTTGTCCTCCGGCAGTCCAAAAACTTAGAGTTAAAAGTTAGGCAACAGCAGCAGCTCAGTATTTCCCGAGACATGTAAATATGAGCACTATGATGGACTTGCATCCTGTACAAGGTGTTCACCATTAGCCTGTACTGGATAAGTTCTTATGAAATATACAACACAACCATGCTCATGGGAGTTTGACTTACACAAAAATGTTCTGAGCGCAGAACGAATAATGATTACCTCTCTGAATCAACCAATCAGATTGTAGAGGAGGTGAATCCAAGCGACTAGAGGACACGATACCAACCAATCAGATGTCTTGGTCCACACTCCTGTACAGTCAGATTGGTTATCACACTTAACTAATCATGTTTTGTTTTCCCCTCGGAACATTTTTAAGTAAAACTCCCACGAGCCAAAACCATGTGCAAGTCTGTTTACAAAATTTTTCCAAACAGTCTTTTTAAGAATATTCTTCATTTTTATTTTGGAAATTTATTTAAAACCATTGTTCTTGTACAGCTGAAGTAGCCATTGACAGAGTTTGGCTGTTTAACTCAAATGATTAAACTTGTACACATTACTAATAATAATTATTAACCTATAGCTTATTTCAGATGATAATAACCTGTATTGTTCACATACAGGTGTTTGTGTAATCATCTCGGTGGAAGTGATGCGGCAATCCGTGAAAAGGATGATCGAGAGTGAGGACACCATCTGGATTGAGTATTATTACTCGTGGTCCTTTGCCTGCGCCTGTTCGGCTTTTGTCCTGCTATTCCTCAGCGGAATAGCCCTGCTCGTCATCTCCATGCCTCAAATACCACGTAACCCCTGGGAAACCTGCATGGACGCAGAACCGGAGGCCGTCGAGTAAAGGCCTCAAGGCGGACAAATGAGGCTCGTGTCGTCAAGGCAGGCTATTTAAGACAGGATTTCTGAAAGTGTGAGTAAAGATTTTCAGAAGTATGATTTGTCAAAATATATATTTTCGACGACTGTACATTAAACCACCAACTGAAGCTTATAGTTTGAAGCCATCAAGTTCAATTTCAGCGTTTCCTTTTTTAAATATATAAGCAGTTTTTATGCTTGAAGAGTGCTTTGCTCTGTTGCAGTACAACTGAACAATTTAATTTTTTTTGTATTTCATGGCAGAACTGATGAGGAATTTTTGAAATAAACAAAGTAAAGCCATGTTAGTATAAAAAAAGAAAACTGTTAGAAGTTGATGTTGTGATAATCAAAAACATACTAAAGTCACGGGCCCTGTTATTAGGCTGTGTAACAATTAAACCTTCTTTTCCCCTTTACATACAACTGGAAATTACCCAGAATTATTTCTATTGCTTAGAGCACTGGATGAAATTACTTTTGAATATATAGTTAAAAGAAATCCTTTAAGCATAAACACACTTCGACACCACAGGCTTTTGGGAGCTAAGACAGCAAAAGGCTGTTTTTACTCGAAGCGCCTGAAATCAGTGCGCAGAATGTTAATGGCCCAATTGCCCCGTCTCTCTGAAAAGCTCAATGCTGGACCGCATTCAGGGAGCGCAGGTGTGCACGGAAATGAAGAGAAACTCAGGCGGGATCTAAGTTTATTTTTACAGTAAACAAGCAGATCTTGTTAAGACAGGTTAGAGAACCCTGAGCAGTTGTTGATGAAATTTCCTACTTTATCTAAACGAGGGAACCGTTTTCA
The DNA here is from genome assembly GCA_026779605.1 of Mormyrus hasselquistii. Taxonomy (NCBI): domain Eukaryota; kingdom Metazoa; phylum Chordata; class Actinopteri; order Osteoglossiformes; family Mormyridae; genus Mormyrus; species Mormyrus hasselquistii. Next base: position 9,872,348 of record JAODKE010000101.1, read on the forward strand.
TATATATAGACCGTCCACGATTCACAACATATGTCACTTCAGATATCTCACACATGCAAAGTTTTTTTTTTTTTTTTTTTTTTTAAGGAAATGTATACAAAAATAGGCTGTACGATCTGCAGCATTGCGCCACCTACTGCATGCTGCTCGCCATATTATAGACGCTACTACGGAGTACCGTACTGTATGGCAGTGCGGCAATCCCAGCCTCACATGCACCCCCCAATCTCATTCTCATACCTAAAAGTCAGTGCGATTGTCCTATTCCAAGATACGTACGACCTCTGTGACTGAACAGAAGCCAGACAAAAGTCAGGGATAGACTATATCAGCCTGTTTCTGTCTGGGGGCATATTAAGGGTTGCGACTGACAAGGTCGACCTGCCCTACAGACAGCATAGGCGATTGCCTAGGGCGCCATTTGATTAGGGGGCGAAATAGAGCAAGCGGGCGGAGGGAAGAAAAAAAAAAAAAAAAAAAAAAAAAAATCGCACGTGAAAGGGAGTTATATTTACACTAGTTTTAATATTTTACTTTTGTTGTGGAACAGACGCCAGCTAGCCAGTTAGTAGCCAGATACTGTGTGCTACCAAAATGTTTCTAATATAAATGTATGGACAAAATTTGTTTCCTGATGCTGGAGGGGTACAGCAGAATCTAGCCTGGGGTGCCAAACCACCCAGAGCCAGCCCTGGGGACTAACCTGGCAAAATGCTTAAAATCACTGCACTGAAAAGCAAACATGAAGCATTTCTTTGTTTTGTGGTGTTTCAAATTTCATAATGCCCATTTTTATGGTTTTTGTTTTGAAGAAAAACGTGTTCAATTGGTTCCGGAAAATAACAGAGTGGCCATCATACCTGCTTTTCTTCTTTTAAAACAAGTACCGTAAGATTCAGTAGTAGCCTGTTTTTTTTTTTTTATACTCAACGTTAAATATTGTTATGAGGCTTTAACCGATAGGCCTATGAATTTGAAGCAAGAAACTGACAGGAAATGTCATTAAGACATTAAGAAGTACGGGTTTGATCAGAGGTAACAGAATTAAAATGGCAGTAAGGTGCACATTGTCTCTTTTTTTATTGTGTCTCTAATATGATGTAATCCTTTGGCAAACGGATTTTAAATAAAAATAAATATATAAATAAACTTGAACTGGCTTTGATATAAGTGTCAGTTACCGCCTCACTCCCCTGAATGCTGAATCTTAAAACACCCTCAGCACCTTTAGTGAGGGGGGTGTTATTTTTGCAAGAAGGGAGGGGGGGTGCAAAATTAAATTCAAGTTGAAAGCCGAGGCAGGCTCACGTTTTACCTTCCGAGCCATTCAAGGTTAACGCTGGATCCCCATCAGCTCTGCTGGCTAACGCTGCCGACCAAGCACAGCCCGTGAGCCCCATACAGGGGGAGATTCACACTGGAGTGTTTGTGGTGGCATCTATCGGAAGAAAACGCAGATGAAAGAACAACGGAAATGATCCCATGTCCCCCTGCTGCATTATACTTGATAAACAGCACGCTTGACGCAGATGATTCGAGCTGAGGCTTCCCTCCCTTGTGGAGAAGCTAATTGCTAATTCCCACTTCATTGCCATGTTCTGCTTAGACAAAGGCACCTGTCTTTGCAGTGCCAATCATACCATAAGGGCAACAGTCCAGGAGCAGGTGGGTACACCACACAAATTCTCCTACCACCTGGGAAGACGCTCACCACATGCTCTTCTGTTTTCCCTCTTTTGGTGTCCTTGTGATAAACTCTTAGCACCTAATTCAACAAGTTTAAAACAGTGGAATGATGGAGACACAACCCACCTCTAACACAAACCTTATGTGGATATTTGATTCTTACACAGCTAAAACATCCAGCGATTCGCATTGCTGTTGAGGAACAAAATTGATGACCAGATGCTCTTGCCCCACCCCCAATATAATTTAAATTATATTATGTAAAACGGCTTCTTTAGTCCAATTACCAATTACAGATGGCGCTCTTGACAACAGCGATTTTGATCAAGGCCCAATCAACCTCACATACAAAGGGATCTTGGACTTTCTGGGCAGAGACCCAAACATCCCAATCACACACTGACAGGCTGAGGTCTGGAGGTTCCAGTTTCACTGCATTTCTGGGTCAGTGCCGTGCCAAACAGATACTGCAGACACTTCTGGACCCAGGGACATAACAGTTCATTTAACAGCCCTGAATGGCAGGATCACTGCCCAGAGTCCTTTCATGAGATGCAAGACCTGCGGACCTTTAACTTCACCAAAACTATTCAACATATTCTTCATTACCTCAAAACACTTTTGTCATTCAAATTTAGACATTCTCCCAGTCCATTAGCCCGACTTCAAAGCATCTTAATAAAATGTAGATAATTTCAATAAAAACACTTTAATAGAGTAACAAATAAAAAAAAAAAAAAGGCAAATTAAACTTTTTTTAAACACAACCTAAACCTTCAAAAGAAATCACCACCAAATAAAAGCAAAAATAAAAATAAATATTTTATATATATATTTATATATATATCCACTGTTTGAAAACGGAAAGGAACACAAACGAGGATGCCGGTAGTCTGTGGAGAAGTAGACCAAAAGTGGAGAGGGACATAGACAGCTGAACAGGCAGAACACAGTGCTTTCTACCAACACCTGGGCAAAAACTGCTCCCTGAAGCTGATTGGTCACTTGGCAGCCGGGGCCATCTCCTCACCCAAAAGAATCCAATCGCTGGCTCGGTCGTTGGAAGTCAATTACTGTACAAAGGCAACCAGCCACCACATGGTCAAGATTCCCCCTTATTTAAACAACCGTGCAAATTCAAAAATTATTATTCCTATGGTATTTCTCTCCTCTTTTAAGAGTGATTAAAGCATGCTATGGTGGAGGGGGACATGGGCGATATGCGTGAAAATGTTCAGTCAAAAAATGGGACTTTACATGTTAAAGTACATTTCAACAGAGGACTGAAGAATTTTGGAGTTAAGAATGTACGTACTACTAAGGATTACACTATCCACAAGCAGTAAGTATTTCAGTTTGCACACATACCATCACAGAATTAAAAGTGAGTGGAGATTCACTGAAAACCCTCTGATAAAGGAGGAAAAAAAAAAAAGTTACAAAAGCTGGTAACAGAGATGCAAAACAAAACTAACAAGCAAAAGGTGTGTAAAGAAAAAAAAAACGAAACTGTCAGGACTGGTGGTGTTAAAATCACCAAAAGCACAGTTTTAATTGGATCCTCGAGAAAAGAACTTTGCCAATTAAGTGCAAATAAGTACTTGCATCCTGACTGGGGAACAATTTTTGCCCAGTACATTAAAGTACTGACAATTGTTGCATAACTATTCCATTATTCAGCAACAAATTAGTAAAATATTAGAACTGTTGTTCATAATGTCACAATTTATTTTACACATCAAATATCAAAATCTGACTTTGCAGGAAAAGAACAAGATGTAGCACAAATCTGTATATCGTTTGATAAGGGAAATAAAATAACCAGGTTACCTTGACATGCACAGAGAAATAGTCGCCACAAAATGTATCATTGAAACTACAAAGCATCTAGGGGAAAAAAATGATGTAACCCATGATTCTTTAAAAAAAAAAAAAAAAAAAAAAAAAAAAAAACATTTCATTTAAAAAATAAAAATTTATTTCTATGCCTGCAACTAAACTTATTTGTCAAGCCACCAGACATTATTTCGTTTATTTTAAAAGAACAAAAAACACATTTAAAAAGCTCTCTTTTTCATAGGAGCTACTGCCAGTGTCAACACACTTGTTCTGTCCATTTGTTTTTTCGTTTATTTTTGCATAATTAAAAAGGGCGTACATCCTCTTAAAACAGCTTTATAAAAGTGAGGCAACCCTCTATATCTTTGTTGTAAAGATCTAGAAAATGTGTATTTACAAAAATATGCTTTAATGATAAATCGTAAGAGTACGACACTGAATCGTGACGGGGAGAATCACAACGACGGCAAAATTTCAGGAACACACTGGCAAGGTGGCAAATTTTTGTTTCTTTAAAGCTGAGGCTCACATCGAATTGTTTTTCATAAAAATTAACTCTCTTTGTGCAAGTCTGTCTAGGCCATAATATTTCATTCCTAATGCTTTTTTTCTCCCTTGTAAGCGGCACGTCCCAAGCTAGCTTGTTAAATTGTATATTAAACAATTATAACATCACACAACTGCGCCACCAATCACAAGCCTGAGTGATCCACTAACCTTTCCAAATGGCCATCTGGCTGCATCTGCCTGCGCATGCCTTGGTCTGCATGTGTTCATGAACGTTTGTCTTTCGCAACAACAAGCCAAAACATCACAAATGTGCAAGACGTGAAAGGCTTGAAACTACAGGAATTCAGAAGCACAGCTAATGTCATTCTGAGCAGCAGCGATTCTACAAAACCAGTGACCGCAGTCACATAAACTAACATAATTTGAAACGAACTGAAACGCAAGTGAAAGTATGAACATTTACAAGTGTGTAATGTTCTGTACAGGGTCTTTGCAGGGTTGCCTCAAGCGAGCAGCTCTGTCACTAGGAATAAAAAAATAATAATAATAATAAAGTAACAGTTTATAGGTTCTTCTGGACCCATGTGTATAGAAACAATCCAACTGCACAAAATTAAAAACGTCACAAAGTCCCAATGGCATTAAAATGAATGATCTACCTTGCAACCTCAAGAATTCAGCCAGGCCAGGAAGAGCTGAGCAGTCCGACGCCCCTGAAGTAGGTGAGGACTACCCGCTTCCCACACAGCAAACTCCTCTCCGCATTCTCCACAACAGACCAATCGATTGAACCTCTGGATCTTCCGCACACATTCCCTAAACACTTCCATAACCGAGGCCTAAGGTCCGTCTCTGAAAATAAATGGCGCTTACACTAAGCACATCATAAACCGTGCGTACCACTTCGCTTTGCTTACATTCCAATCAAGATAAGAAAACAATTCTAGGGCAAATGTAGCACTGGGGGGAACGTTACCTTTTTAAAACACGATCATTAAGGAGATCTATCAGTAATGAGTGAACGTGCTTTATCGAGTGTAACGGTAGTAACTGCTTTAGAAGCATCAAGCAGGAAGTGAGGATTATGTGTTTGTGTGGGGGCCTCATCTCAGCCTCAACGTGCAGCATTTTCCTTTTCCAAAATATTTTCCGCAAACTAATGACCATGAGACTACCAGGACTGCCTTAAAATATTCCCTTTTGTCTTCATATTTATCACTGTGACACAGTCCTGCCACAGCTGATAAAGAAATAATGCATCCCATTGCAAGGTTAGAAGGAACATGCTTTACTTTGTGACGTTTTGGCTTGTTCTGCTGTGTATTTTAATATTTTTTAGTTTTTAAACAATTATTTCATTTTTAAAAGTTGATAGGTTTTCAGGTGGACAATAAAGGAAAAAAAAAAGGCTGAAGACAGGGGAAAAAAAATACTAAAGATTGGTTTGTCACAATGACCAAAACAAATTCTAAAGCTAACGCTAAATTAAGCATGTGCATACATCAAGTTTATTTTCTGTATATGTACAGGTTAGAGAAAAGGAACTACTTCTATACAATGTTTCATTTATTTTGTATGATTTGGTTGACCTCTCAAGCTGATCCCAAAGTAAAGCACTGCTGGGAAAAAGAAACACTGAAAAAATAAAAAGGAAAAAAAAATTAAAAAATAAAATCAAGCAAACATCTGTGGCTGATTTTCAAAAAACCGGCAAACAAAAGGAAAGAGGGGAAAACAAAACAGGCAGCATTAAGGTCAGCCAAATCTTTTTTTTTTTTTTATAGGTTTTTCTATTACTTATACACATATATATACTTATATATATATGTGTTGCCTTTTTAATCACATATTTCAAACTGTAAAAGAAAAGACCATTACTAATTCATCATCTATCTATAAAAACAACTTTTAAAAGGACTTTTTCTGATTTTTAAATAAAGTTTTACTATTTTTTTGTCTTTTTTGTTGAGATGCCCACTCGCTATACTCATTTAAAATACGAATAATAGCCATTGCTACTTGTCGCACTGCCTATGCTAAGGTCCTGTAATAATGACAGGGGGTCACTGTTCTTTTTGGCCTGCTCAGGCACAGGCCTGGGTTTGGGGGGGGCGCGGAGGGCGCTGGCGTATGACATTGTGTGGGTCTTGTTTAGGCCGGGACCCTGGAGGGCTCCCGTGCCAGGCCCCTCGGGTCCGCCGCCAGGGTCAGGAGACTGCTGCTTGCTGGGCAGGAGGGGGGGGAACTGTCCGAGGTGCTGGAGGGGGCCGAGGGAGTGCACCAGCGGCTGGGGGCTGTCTGCCTTCAGGGGATCTTCGGCCTCACGCATTGCCTTTGCTGAAGCTGCTTTATGGGGGGGAGAGAAAAGGGTGACAGGTCAATGATGGGAGGCGGGAGGGAAGACAGGTTCTTTCTGCAGCTAATATCCAGCACTGGAACATGCAAGACTCACTATCTGCCGCAGCTCAGCTGACAGACACGACTTAATGCGATCTGACAGATCCAGACAGTTATGAAATGTTCATAAAGGATATTGATAGAGCTGTATCTGCAGTGACAAAAAATAAAAAAATCTCTTCATAAAAAATGTGTGCCCCTTAATAAGGGATGCCAAATCTAATTCAGTTTTAATGCGGTTTCACTGAATTAATGTTCGCTTTTTATTTATTAATGGATATTTAATTGTTAGCATCATCAATGATTGATTAATATTCCTGATGCTGAATTCCACTTTGCATGGCTTCGCTCGAGGCTCTCCGATAAACTAAATCATGACCAGGTTATATCTGACTGCAGCGGTAATGAAAACTACATCTTAGCCCAGCAGCACCTGTTGCTTAGAGGCATGGTGCGAAAAATCTAGATTACAGCCTAATCAAGAGTGATTAAGAAGTAAAGCCTGAACGAGGGAGGCACCGTGGATTTTCTGGGACAGGAATTCAAAGCAGCGTTAGCATTAACCATAAAAGAACAGCTAAACCGAAACAGTACGGAGAGTTATATCAGTGACTAATACTTCCAGCCAGCTAACAATTCATATCATTTTGGAGCAAAGCGCCAGGGAACAGGCTGGCGGCATTAAACCAAACCTCTGTCCTCCGGGACAACTCCCGGGCCGGAACCGAAGAGGGCTAAGTGCACGGAGAAGCTGACCCAAAACAAAATTTAGACATATAAAAAGACAGAAAGCGGCCAGGCAGAGAATTCCCCTTTTCATTTCCATTGCCACGGTTGGCGTTTGTAACATCATCAGAAAGGACAGTCCCTTGATAAGCCTGTCAGGGCCTAATTTAATCACGCCTCTGAGGAGCCACCAAGAGGAGCCAGACTTAAATGGGACCTGGCAGGAGAGATCCAGACATCAGAATGCAGGAACTCCCCACTCCATCCTGATCGGAGGAAACATAATGAATCCATTAAGATAATTAGCCCGAACGTGAAGTTATTGATAAACCCTTGACTACAGACATAGACCAGCATCTGATGCCATTGTGTTTGGTCTCTCTTCACTCACCTAGGCAGTGAATCAGAGCCTCCGCCAGGAAACTAAGGGTTTAACATATAATGTACCAGGGACAGAAACCAAGCATGACACCTCTCACCGTCACCCCTGTGCATAGCCAGATGATACCGGGACACTGCAAGACTGGGGGGTGGGGGCAGGGGATACTGGCATGCTGGGGGAACCCTAATGAAAACACTACAGCCAGTTAAGCGCACACATGCACTGCTGTGGGGCTGAATTCGGACCCGAACCCAAAGCTCTACAGCGCCCCCTATCACCTACCGAAAAGGTCCCGGTGCGGAACTAGCGTAGTGGCTCCGTTGCATGGAATGTTCTGGAAGGAGACAGGGGCTCCGTTGCCGGGCCAGCGCTCCGCCGATGGGTAGCCGTATAAGAGGTTGGTGCGGTCCTGCGGCTCTTTGCAGGACGCCTCGACTCCCTGGGGCTTTCCCGCATCATCCGGATATGGCTGCGAGGAGCCCGAGGAGATCCTCCTTTGGTAGAGCGGCCTGCCGGGGCCCCGGGGCTCATACTGCACGGGGGGGGGGGGGGGGGGGGGGGGGGGGGGGGGGGGAAAGAAAAAAAGAAGCGAGGGGGGGAAACAGGAAAAGTGGGGTATATCA
>JAODKE010000101.1:9880610-9901256 GCA_026779605.1 Mormyrus hasselquistii
TCCTTGTGTGTGTGGGGTGGGGTGGGCGCGGCGGGCGGGGGGGGGGGGGGGGGGGGGCGGGGGGCAATCGGCGGCCTGGTTCTGAGTCACATAATCCCCATTCTTACAGCTGGTTTATATCCAGCCTTGTTCAGCCTCTGGCTGGTGGCCGCCTGCAGGGCTGCGATTGCAGCGGAAACGGGAGCAGGCAGCTCGAACCTTCAGCACCCACGGTCCACGCAGTGTGGATTTCCATCGCGATGGAATCGGGGGCTTCGGCAACAGGGGGCCCACGCAGTCTTCCGTCTCATGGCGCCCCGGCATAGCCGGCGAGCCCACCCCCACCTTCCCTGCAATCTCAGCACTGCCGGTACTGTTGGCCGCTGACTGCAGGCACGCCTGCAAGTGACGCTTACTCCCCACGGAGGCGCGGAGGAGCGCGGCCAGGAGCAGCCAGACAGGCAGGCTGGCAGACGTGCCCGCTCACTGGGAACGCTGACAAACCCTCGTCACTACCCTCCCAAAAGGGTTAAATATTCCCCTTATGTTAAACATACGCTTAAAAAAAAATACCAATTTAACAACTGCACAAGGCGAAATATGACAAATTTATAATAGGATGAGCATCATGTTTGTCCAAAAAAAAAAAAAAATAAAAAAAATAAAAAAAACACAGAGGAGGGACACTCTGGGTAAACATCCATCACTCTTCCCCTACACTCTCACACTCCCTCAACAGCAGCACAACGACGCTACAGGGGTCCTGCAGCAAAGGCGGCCTTATAAATCAGGCGCAAAAGTTAAGAGCGGAATCTGAGACAGACTGTATCTGAATTGCGTCGGGGTTTAAACTTCATACACCTTTAAGTCCTTCACCAGAAGCCGCTCCGGGCCAATATACTCGGTATCACCTCGGCCGAGCACCACGGGATTAGAGGCGGCTGAAAGCGGAGGCGGCGACCCGGTGTGCATTAACCCCGACTAACCCCGAGTTCAGAGGGGGCGCTGCCCTCCCCAGAGCTCCTCAAAAAGCCCAGACGGGGTGACTGGGGGTTTCAGCCGGCCCTCCTCACCCGCACGCTGCCTCTGCACCCCCACGGCGCCACTGCGTTCGCTAACATGTCCGCAGTTGGGAAAACGTCGAGGTAAAAGCTTTGATTACAGCAGCTCCGCAGCAAGCGATCGTCTTATTTCCCATAAAACGGCCGACGGCGAATGCATTACAGACGAGGCCGGCCGTTCCATTTCCAACAGCCAATCGGAAGCTTCCGCGTGAGGCGTCCCGGATGAATGACTTAAAGGCGGAGGTATTTCGACTGGACGGCTTCGCTGACAAGTTACGGAAATGACAGTTATGAAATTTTAAAGCCCGCATGCGAAGCAGGAAGATTTCCAAAGAGGCAGTGTGGGGAGCTGGGATTCGTTTTTTTTTAAGCTCTCACCCAGTGCGTTTTCCCATGAAGACGCCTGTCAGCTTGGCAGGTCTGTGCATGGACAGGGGCGTCGGGAAGCTACAGCCAGACTGTCTTACAAGCGCACACACACACACACACACACACCACAGCCTGAACCCGAGAGCTCAAACTCCAAGTTGCTCTTGTACTTATAAAGCAAAAAGAGGAGGATTATCCACACCTGGTGTCCTCAGTTCAGACAGTCAGCATAGCAACTCCAGGCTTAATGCATTCAGTGACAGTGAAAAGACGAGGTATATGTGACAGAAACCAGCACATTCCCTAAGCAGATATACATACAAACATATGTGCATAGACATATGCATGACAGGCCAAAAACTTCATTTGTGCTGTGTATGGGGGTATTTTCAATGACACACCCAGCAAGTACATTCTTACTAAGAAGAAAAATTCAGGGTAAATCGTGGATTCCAGTTGTTTAAAGTGACATTCCAGTGAATGCAAGCTTCCTAGGAATCCACTCCTAAGCAGACTCTTTTTCATAAATAGATTTGTAGAGCGAGCAGAAAACATGACACACTACTGCTTGATCACTTATCAAAGCAGACTGCGGTGCACAAGCCACCCCCAGCAACACGGGTGTGTTGACTAACAGCATCCCTTTGCTAATCCACTCCCCCGCCTACATTGCAGCTGTATTGTCTGCGCAGTCGTACGCGTGCTGCCTGGAAGACCACCCTCGAACCTGCGCCAGCTGCTCAGCCCTCAAACTGAACGAGAGCCACATGAATCCGGTGACAATCTGCCTGATTCATCATGCAGGCTCCCTCCTTTAACTTATGCAATCGCCGGCCCACAGAGTCAGCATGGGGTACGAAGGGGCAGGTCATTTATTCATTTCGTATCGTCATATAAAATTAATAATGCTGAAGGCTGATTAATCCACGCAGGAAGCCAGCAAAAAATTAAGGCCGCGTCGCCTTCTGTCTGAAAGGGGCGACCGTTTGGACAAGGCTGCCTCCCCGAGACGACCGCATGTCGACAGAAACAGAATAAGACAGGGCTGGAAATGTGGAGGCCGGGGGGGTGGGGGGGCTCACAGAAGGCACGATCTGATTTTGCAGAATTCAGTGTGTCCCTGGGTTAACAAGGGAGGGGCATATCTTTCACTTTAACCAATGACAGTCTGCATTGTATAACATCACCACGTTAATTAAAACAAGTATTTTCTGTTAAGTAGAAAGGTGCACGGATTTGTAAAGTGCCTGTTTTATTCTGTATGCCCTTTGTATGCTCTGTATGTTTTTATATATTTGTATATTCTGTATGCTAGATATAAAATAAAGGAGCATGCTTTTATAAAGGAGTCATGTCATCTTTATTTTATGAGGATGATAGTAATAATAGTAATAAAAACAAGGCTTTCACTGGCAACCTTATCGATCACAAGCACAGAGGCTTAGCTCACTGAGCCACACACACACACACACACACACACACACACACACTCACTCCTCGGCTAAACGACCGAAAGCCTCAAAATTGAAAATGAGAAAAAACAATGAATGAAGACTTATTTGCTAAATAAGTGAAACACGAGCGCCTCCCTTGTTGACCTAGGGACACGTCGAAGTCGGCAAAACCAGGATGTCCGTCAGAAGAGCGTTTGTCGTCACGTACGGGGCGGAGCCTGTCCGCCACTGGCCTCACCTCCTCTACGGGGGCCTCACCTCGTCTACGGTGTGGAGGGAGCTGGCGGCCATGGAGCGCGGGGACAGCGGGTGATAGGGTTCTGCGGCCGGCGCCGGTGCCTGCGGCTTCTGCTGCTGCTGCTGCTGCTGTATGAGCTGCACCTGCTCCTGCCGCAGGGCCATGACGGGCAGGCTGAAGGGGAACGCCTGGCCCAGCGCGTGGCCCGCGGCCCACTGGCCTTCCGCGTGGTGGTATTTCAGTGGGGGGGGGCTGGAGCGGCCTGGCGGGTTGCCGAAGGTGGGGCTGTACATCTGCTGGAGCGCCTGGCTGCTGATCATCTCCAGCTCCCGCCCGGCGCCCGGGAAGTGTCCCGGGAAGGGGCCGGCATGGTTGGAGGCAGCGGAAGGGGAGGGGAGCTCTCCGGGGCTGCGCGGCTGCGCCTGCCGGTACTGTAGCAGGCGTGACTGAGGGGGGGGCATCTCGGCAGGGTCCCTCTGCTCGCCTGGCTCTTGGGAGGCCATCTCTCGCAGCAAACTGGGAAACCTGTGCAGAGACGGGAGTGGGCAGGCAGTCAGACTATTACATCACCACGCCTATTACATCAGCCAATGATGTGCCTTTTTCATTTTGGTAAATGGTAGCCCTGACATCTTAGCCTACTCCAGTGTGTGTGTGTGTGTGTGTGTGTGTGTACGCGCGCATGGAGTTTGAGTTGTTCATGTTCTCCCAGTGAATGATAAAATGTAATCATTTTTTCACAAGGGCGTCCTGATGGACGCAGAGGTTACCGAGGGAACGGCTGGCTGGCCTCGTCCTCAGCACCCAGCCTCCAGCCCCCGGGGCGCAGCAGCTGAGGGGGGAAGCGCAGGCCGGGCTGGGCTAGCGGGGGCAGCGGAAAGGCCACCCCGCCCGGCAGGAAGTGGCCATGCTCGCTCCATTGGCTGAGCCGCGCCTGCTGGGCAAGGGCTTCCAGGGCAGACGGCCCCTGCATGTCTGAAGACAGGGAGAGTGGCACTGTTAAAGCGACATGACTTTCATTTTTTTATTTATTTTTTTTTTACCCATGATGCCTTTCATACACAATAAAGTAAACGTACCAAGGCCGTCTCCCAGCACCACCTCGGCGTTCTCCTCCATGAAGCCGCCCGCGCGGCCTGGCTGAGGCAGCGCCGCGTGGCCCAGCTGCTGGGGGACGGGACGTAGGGGGCCGCCCAATTCATCGGGCCCTGGGTGCTCCCCAGTCAAGGCCTCAGGGCTGGGGGACTGCAAGCCTCGATGGGGCAGCGAGGCGTTGAAGAAAGAGGGGGCGTGGCCCACTGGGAAGGCGGGAGACAGCTGTGCTGAGTGGGGGGGGTGCTGCGGGGGCTGGGGGGCGGGGCTGGCGTGCTGAGGGAGCAGGCCGCCCCTGTAGGGCAGACGGGGAAGGGTGTATGGGTGCGAGAACTGCCTGCTGCCGGGGTGTGGCGGGAACGTAGCGTTAGGGGGCGCCAGGTGGAAATTCAGGGGCCTCGGGCCCAAATTATCCTTCCGGGGAAGCCGATTGTTCAGGAATCCCACACCGTCCTGGGAATCTGGACTCCGGTTCTGATCTGGTTCTCCCTGAGGTGGGAGAGGGGGGAACGCAACCTTATATGAAGTAACACCATATTAAATTAATAAAATAATACAGCATGCGTGTCTATGCACAGCACTGTACTGATAGTCTACGCTCTGCCGTGACCTCGAAATCTAAAGGAAACTGCTTCATTAACGGAATCTATAATTAAAGCAAAGGGGAGATAATTAAAGACGTTTTATAGTAATACGGAACCTCCCCGGCTTGAGGCGGAGGGACGAGGCACCTGCTTATCTTTCGCATCCAGCGCCCTGCGCTCCGGTGTCTGCAGTCGGCCTGGCTCTGCCTTCACAGCCCCGTCTGCTTTCCCTGAAACAGACCAGCACGCCGCAGGTGAGGCAGACCCCCAGCACCCCCCTTCCCCCCCCCACGCCCACGCCCCGACACCCTACCATTGCGGCTGATCTCAGGCTGCAGCTCCTTGTCGGGGCTGGACTGCTGACACGGACCCAGGGGCGAGGTGTGGCCAACCCCGTACGGAACGGGGGAGCCGCGGCTATGGGCCTGCAGGAGGTTCATGCCGTAGGCCACGGCGGCTGGGTGGTTCACAAGGCGCGGGTCCACGGCGAAGCGGCTCTGGTATCCGGGCCAAGGCAACTGTACGGGGTTGGGAGAGTTAAGATACCAGCGGGGCGTTCCATTACAGTCTCCTTAGTTACTGCCAGATTCCATATTTCAACCATGTTCACGTTTTTTTTTTTAACAGAAAAAGCTTCTGTCAAGTTTCTGACTGACCTAGACACCCCTTGCTCACCTCCATTTCATCCTAACCCTATTACACCACATTTTACAAGTTCAAGTGCCTGGCTCAAGGGTACAACAGCAGGACTCCTTCCTGGGGCTTTGACAGTTATGCAGTTTATGAGTCTGCACCTTTAACCACCACAGAAGAGGAAAGAGACAAAAGGCACAAGAGGCAAAGATGAGTCTTGGGTAAACTTACAGGCAAAGGCACGGGCATGACCATGTTTCCCCCGTAGACGGCAGGAACATACAGGATACTGGCCCCCGTGTGGGGGTCTATCCTCTGGACCGGGCTGGGGGACTTCCCCATGGCTGGGTTGCCCCCAAGGGGCGGTGTAAAGGCGCGAATGGGGTTTCCCATCAGCACTGCAGGACTGGGTTGAACTGGAATCAAGAAGAGAGATCAGGAAAGTAGTACAAGGTTTACTGGGAGTTTGTGCTGTTATATGACAAGGGGAGGGGTTTGAGAGCTGATGCTGATTAGCAGTGTCTTTATATGGCACTGCAAGGGGTCTCCTGGCATGGGGGAACTCCCAGGGAGTCTGCAGTCTCCCGGCACGAGTTCATTCAGGGAGTCTGCAGAGTCTCCCGGCAAGAGTTCATTCAGGGAGTCTGCAGTCTCCCGGCACGAGTTCATTCAGGGAGTCTGCAGAGTCTCCCGGCACGAGTTCATTCAGGGAGTCTGCAGAGTCTCCCGGCACGAGTTCATTCAGGGAGTCTGCAGAGTCTCCCGGCACGAGTTCATTCAGGGAGTCTGCAGTCTCCCGGCTCAGGGTCTCCTATGGTGTCTGCAGAGTCTCTTCCAGGGAGTCAGCAGGGTCCCGGCACGGAGTCTCCGTGTAAGATGGCCTGAGGTGTCCCACCAGTCGGCCCTAACGCCCACCCATAAAATGCTATGTAGTGTGTCTGGACTGGGAGTGACACTGCCATGCCCACAGGTGAAAACAGTAGAGGGCAGACAGGTCACATGACATCACAGGGAAATGGAGGGCAGGGCGTGTGGTGCAGGGAAGCCCAACTCCTCCCCTCTTCTTTATCATGCAGGAGCATCTGGGTTTGATCAGCTCCATCAAAATAATGAATTCTTCAGAACAGGATAATCCAATTGATACAGAAGTATTTAAAAAAAAAAAAAAAACAATTTGAGTTTAATACTACTTGGGGGGGGGGGGGGTGTAAAACTCACCAAATCCCTCAGGTGGAAAATGCTCAGCCTGGTTTGAATGCTGCCCTTTACCCTGGAGGGCAGAGAGAAACAAAGTAAGTATCTGAGCTACTGAAGGCCAGGAGGCCCGGTACACTGTGTCTGTGCAAGCCCCTCCCCCCGGGCGTGCGAGCCCTAATCACCGGCAGCTGGCAAGACACTGAGCTGTGATCGCAAGGCGCGCAGGAGAGTCCGTCGGCGGCTCCGCTCGGTGGGCGGGGGCAGACACAGAGAGGGAAGACTTCTTGGGAGATTACAAATTGCTTTAATAGGCTTCACGAACGCGACTGAAAGCACGGATGGTTTCAATCTGTTACTTCTGATTATACCCATTTGTGTCCTTCTGTGGTGTTTCTAAACGGCTTAATTGCCATTTATGTCTCAAACATGCAAACGAAAAAAAAATTTAAATCTCACCAACAGCTTGAAACATTTGTTGAAACTACACTGAAGGAAACTTTACTCAATCACATTTTGTGCCTGAAAATAACGCAGCATGATAGTCGTCATTCGACCTAGAATAATGTGATTTCGCAGCCTCGCGACCCAAAAGCAGCAGCCTAATCCTCCTCGAGCCACACTGACGGCAGAAAAACGACAGATTCTTTGATTTTCAAGTCTTGCGTCTCCGTTACCCTAGTCTCTAGGAGGTCTGCATTCAGTTTTAAGTTAACATGGATGAAATCGATCGAACAGTGGCAGTCAACGATACTGCCATGCCTCCGTGCTCATGCTTAGCACTGGAGGGGGCAGGCCCACGTGGTACCGTAGCACCACGCAGAAACAGATCTCGCCAAAAGTCCAGGTGCCTCTGGCGGTAAACACAGACGAACTTGCTATAGCGTGGCACCCCGGCCATATGGCTAATCCCGCCCCTGCAACATTTACAGTGGTGCCATATTAGCAGTAATGTCACGGCTCACAGCTTTAATAAGGCTGCATGAGAGAGCTGAATAAAGCAGGCTGCTGTCTGGGGGACGCAGCTGTCACATGCGAGTACAAAACGACAATGCCTTTATGGGGGAAATAAACAGGGGCCATTAAAAACACAGAATGGTCAAGCTACCCCCCACAGAGCACTCCAGTGGACATACTTCCTTAATTATCATCTCCAGACCAGCAAGAAGCTACCGTCACTATTCAATCCAAAGACCAGGAAGAGGAAGAGGAAAATTTGTTTACTTAATCTACAAAGATGAAGTAACAAGGAGGGAGGTGATGAAAATCACTACTTAGCACAGGAGTCACTATTGTGAGGTAAGAGTCAGGCTTTTCAGCTCTTACGCGGGCTGGCAAACTCGCAGGAATAATCCTGTTCCTCTGTGCCGTGATTGAAGCGGCGTAGCACTGAAAACTCTGCCCAACCTTTTATCTGCTAAAGCAGCAGCTTCAGAGCCCTCTTCCATTTTGTTTTCTTTCGTTGTACCTTTACTCACGATACAAAGGGCGATGTCAAGGGGGGGTGGAGGGGAGCGGGTGCTGCAATGCAGGAGTCTAACTCAGTTCCTGCCATGTTTTATTAAACAGGCTAGTGACTGAAATTTATCTCAGAGAGGTGTAAGACAGGCCGGCTGCCTGGGAACGCGTTTCATCACACACACCATACACACTCACGCGCAGGGTCAATCTGGAAATCAGACTGGGCTCCGCAGGCATGTGGAAAAGGCGGCATCAGAATAGTCACAGCTGACACGGGACCCCCCCCTCCCCCCAAGGCCACAGCCGAGATCTCCACCAGCTCCCGTGTGACAAGTTAACCACATACTGACCGCTCTTATCGCCACTGTCTGATGTTGGTGTCTTGGTTCAAGGTGGCCCACCCTCCCCGGCCCGTTAGATCGCTGGGTAGAGAGGAAAGCCCCGCCAGTCTGACCTCAACCACACACACTAACACGCCCAGGCCAGCTCCATTTAAACGGGTTAACTGCAATGAAACAAAGGACCTTGGTGAAGGCTAGCCTACACTGTAACCCCCCCCCCCCCCCACAATCCATGAGAGTGGCGTGCTCACGTCCGACCCCGACAGCTGTCCCGGCAGCGTTCACGGAAACGCTCGTGTAATTTCTGAACAGAGCCCGGGAGAGGTCGGCTGGAGGGGGGGAAGGGGGAAGGAGGACCGTGCGCGTTATCGATGGGGAGATAAAATCAGAGCAGAGGAGGCGGGGCCCAAACATGCACGGCTCGCACAGCCAGCTGTCGTGCCACCATTAACCTTCACTATTAAAAGGCTGCTTTTAACGAGGCATCAGGCAAACACCTGAGTTAAGTTTTATACCCCATTAACCGCTCCAGTAATGGCAGATGGAAATGCCCCTTATGTTCTGACATACCTACAGAAGCATGTTCAACAGGCGATAAATGGTTCTTGAGACAAACTATTTGTAGGTGTGGAAGGGAGGCGGCGGCCCACACTGGTCGCGAACCAATCAGCAGCTGCGAAGCACGAGGGACTGGAGTCTTACCTTGGGGGGCGACTGATGCTGATGCTGCTGCTGCTGCTGCTGCGACTGCTGCTTGCCAGGGCCCTGTGCATGCTGGGGCCGCAGCGCTCGCGGGATGAACTCAGGGGCCAGCGGGTTCAGCACATAAGTCTTCTTCAGCTCCAGGGCCTCCAGCTGCGCCTTGATCTGCTCAAAGGTGATTCCATGCAGGCTGCTGTTCTCGTGGCAAATGGAGATGAACTTCTCCCAGAACTTCCTGCGTGAAGACAGAGCGCGGCCAGGCTCAGAGATGCCCAAAGTCGCGTTCCAGGGACACAGGAACATACCGACCTTCCGGGACCCGTGTAATGACCAGATCAGGGATTACTGCAGTGTTTCCCAATCCGGTCCTCGGGGACCCATAGCCGGTCCACATTTTTTCTCTCTCCCAGCTCCCTGTCAGTTTTGAGCAAAAACGTGGACTGTCTTTAGGTCCCCATGGACCAGACTGGGAAACACTGGCTCACTAAGTAACCAAATATCCCCTTCATAAGTGCCACTGTAAACTTAAAGCTTCAGGATGAGTGTTTCCTCTAGATACCCTGCTTTCTGCCTACAGCCCAGAAACAGTGTCGCTAAGCCATGGTGTGTGTGTGTGTGTGTGTGTGTGTGTGTGTCTGTGTCTGTGTGTGTGTGTGTGTGTCTCACGATGGGCTTGGTCCCCAGCCTTCCCATGACCCCACACCCCACACTCGTTAAGTAGTACAGAACATAGGTGGATACAAACCCACTTACCGACACTTTCCAAACACACACGGATATTTATTAAGGGATCCCTCTTTCACTTCTTTCAAAAACAACATGTGCGGCCATAAATAAAGCGCATACATCACGGTGACATCACCGTAATTAAGGTCAGCGAAAGGGGAGCGTAATTGCAGGGCTTACAGCGGTGACTGCTTGTGTTTGATGTGCTGGGCAGGGCCACTTCTAGGATGACGTGCACTGCTATACACCCCCACATCCTTTAGCACGGGGGGGGGGGGGGTTTATAAGGGAAACCAATGAGATGGGCGAGCAATATTTAACGAGGAGTGCGGGCCTGTCAGCGAAAGGCTCACTCATAAAGAATATCACAGGCGAGCTGATGAGGCGCCGCTGAACACACACAATTAAGAGCCTCCTGGAGACAGACTCGTGCCCAAACAGCCGGCGCAAAGAAAGGAAAACTGTAACAGAAAGGGCTCGGTGATCGTGCTTTAATGAGACCTCCATACCGCCTCGCCGCAGACGCTCTGAGGGAGGAGGACAAGAGAGGCAGCACAAAAAGGCAGGTATTTCCCAGCAGAATCACCAAGGCAAACAATTCCTGAGGGTATTTTGTGCAGAGGGAGGTCTGATCAGCACTGCGCCCAAGGCTCTGCACCGTCGCCGCAGGGCAGTGAGGCCAGTGGCGTTCGCGGAATCGACCCGCGACGGCCTGTAAGATCCGGTTCATCCGTCCCCGAGCTTCTCTTTAGACTTAATTGCCCATCATCGCACCTTTTCACTCCATCTTTCGACCCTGCGTGATTCGGGCCGGCGGTGGTGTGAACGCTAATGCTCTGGAGGATTATGGGAAGTGTGAGCTGTCATTTCACAGTACCAGTACCAGGAATCCACCACAGTTCTGGCACCAGTAACAAAGTTCAGACACACTCCTGGGAATCCCTGTAGGGGGTGGTTACCCCAACAAGCAGCAATGCCCTGTCTCTACCCACCCGCAGGCTTCCGTCCGGCTTTGAAAAGATGACAGCTTGATCGATGGGTGCCCCCCCCCCCGCCCCCCATATTACCCACAAGGATTCAACTGGAGCCTCTCTGGCTGACATTTCCGAAACTGCCACCACCAGCTGAGTTGCGATTGGCTGACAAATGGCCGTTTCCATGGTGACCGGGGCGCTGCAGCTGGGACCAGGGTGTGCCAGCCCACCCCCCCAAACCAGGAAGATTGCAGAAGCCCAAGTTTACAAACGAGGAATGCATGCTTCAGGCCAGCTAGGGCTCAGAAACCACTGCCCTCCCCTCAAACACTAAACTGCTCCAGCAACTCAGAGCCCCCCCCAAATTACCCTGGCAAATTGCCACCTTCCGGTTCCTATGGAGCAGGTCCTCAGCGGCCCCATCGCAGCCAGGTTTGCTGCAGGAGACCAGCCTGCAGGGTTTCCGCACTGGACCAGGACTATGCGGGCCCTAAACTGGGAGGGTCCCCCGCAGCTTCTGTTACCAACAGCAGGTGATGATGATAAAAAGGGTCCTCGCTATGGGGAAGCCCCTCCTCCTTTGGCTGGTCCAAACATCCAACCAGAAGCCTGAGCCTCAAAGGCCCTTGGATGCATGGGTAAGGGGGGGGGGGCAATCTAACACAGTCACTAAAACACAACCCTTTGAGCAAGAGACAGAAGTTCATAAATACAAGAAAAAGGTACTGACCTGCACCTGCCCACAGAGCAGAGCGCAATGGGGTCTCCCACCACAGCCACCAGGGACTGGGCCCGTGTGATGGCCGTGTTCAGCAGTTTATAGTTGGAAAGGAAGCCGTAGTCCAGGTCCTCCGTGGAGTCCTCCACCAGCTGCTCCTTGCGTTTGATAGCCGTCTGCTTGTGCTTGCAGGTGTGCCGCGTGCGTACCGTGCTCAGGAACAGCACCCGGAACTGCTTGCCTGAAGGCGGAGACACCACCCACCACCAGCGCTTCACACCTTTCCTCTACAGAGTCTCTGGCTCTCTTCCCCGCCCTGCCCACCTCTGTCTCCTCCTTATTACTTTCAGCATGTCAGAGCTCTTGGCCGTCTCTGTTCAGGTCAATAAAGAGCCCTGGTTACGCACAGAGATACACGCTGGCCTGTCCTCATGAACCCAATCCACAAGTGACTCCTCGCATCTATCTGCTCTTGCTGCAGGACAGCCTCCTCCATACTGGGAGAACATGGGAAACACCCTGTGCCCGATAGGCGCTCACCCAGACTGAGGCAGATGTCATTAATTAGCGTGCTGCAGTAGTGCTGGCAATTCCTGGCAACTTACTCGCGTGTGAATGGTGAGTAAGGTCCCCCGGCCCCCGCCCGGTGCCCCCCCCGATGGCTCACCCTGCACGTTCAGCACCCTCTCCACGCTGACCTCCGGCATCCTCTTCTTTCGCAGCTCGGCTCGGATCCGGAAGACCTGGTCGGCGTAAGGGGACACCACGCCGATGCTGCCCTCATCCAGCTTTCCCCACGCCACCGGCCACTTCTTCCGCATCTCCTCCACCCGCTCCACGATCTCAAACACCTGTGGAGACAGGACACACACCCATCTCTGCCTGTGATTTGGGGGGGGGGGGGGGGGGGGGGAAACCTGACCCAAAAAAACCCAGGCAAAAACTGCGTAAAAAGGTGAAGATTTTCATCTGGCTTTTTATCAAGTGATCCTGAGATAAATATCACTCCTAAACGAGAACATTATTAGTTTTATTTCTCGGAAAGCTCCCAGCCGCTAAATAACAGCTCACACTTGCAAAATGAACGCCAGTAGACTCTTCCAGAACATTCCACATGCTGAATTGAGCAGACGGGGAGGCGTTACCTCAGCGTTGTTGTAGTAGGCGGTGCTGTTCTTCTCCTGCACATCCTCCCCCCGTGCGGTGAAGAAGGTCAGTGGGTAGAAGTCTTTGTGAGAGGGCTGCTTCCCACTGGCCATCAGCTTGCCATCGTAGAACAGCTCTGATGTATAGCTGGGGGGGGAGGGGGGGGGGGTTAGCCATACCCAGCTAGCATGATAACTGACACCAGGAGAATGGAACCATAACAACACAGCATACTGAAATTAACAGTCTGACTAAGTGGCTTTGCCTCCATCCCTTATTTCCCCAAGGCAATTAACCCGCTTTGTCAGAGTAACGGCCGCTGTTATCGCAGGACGGGCTACCTACACCCACACGTCACACACGTACAACCGGCACTTAACCGTCATTTAACCGCTGTACCGCACCAGACCAATGACCCGCCGCGGTGCGTGAGAATCTCGCGGGGGTGTGGCCCCCGTGAACAGCCGAGGGCCTTGCTGCTTTTACGTCTTTGTTTGCGGCAGGCGGCAGGCTGCAGCCGCAGAGCTGAGGGAGGCTCGCACGCACCCCGCGCACAAACAACGGCCCAGCCCTCCGCGGGAGCGGCGCCACTCTTACAGAAAAGCGGCCCGTTTATTTGTCAGGATGCAGGCAGAATGTGTTGATAGGTGATAGATATGCAGATTTTATGCAAAAAGCGGCAGGGCAAACAGATGCTCAGTGCGCGTGTGTGCGCGTGTATGCGTGCGTGCGCATGCGAGCGGGGTGCTCCCAGCTCCCTCCTCCTTCATCCACACAGCCTTTGTATTAATTATCCTTCAAAACACTTCGGCAGACAAAATCAAGGTCAGTCTGCGCTTTCCATTTCACTTCCAAAGACTTAACTTTTTGGGAACGAGCATGGCTCCGGAACAAGAGCAGCCGGACACCGGAACAGCACGGGGGGGAGGGCAGATGCGGGTCATCTCGGGAGCAGCGGAGGCGGCGGCGGTGGCGGTGGTGGGGGGCTTACCTGATGATGGCCTCATGGGAGCGGTAGTTCTCACACAGCATGATGCGGCAGGGGTACTCTGCGGGGTAGTGCTCATATAGACGGTCCAGCAGCGACACGTGCAGGTTCCGCTCCCGGGCAAACTCGCTGTACACGAACGGGCTGAGCTGCGAGGGGGGGGGGGGGGAAGGGCGGGGTTAGACAAGCACCGCAAGGGCTTTGCGAGCATCAGCAGAAACCCACACGTTGATTGAACCCACTCTATTGCCTAGGAGAAGCTTCACAGGTCTGGCTCATGAAAAGCCACGATGGGCAAAATGCATCGCTCAATCTGCACCAGCGGGCTCGAGGTGCCGCGGCACCAACGGGCACCAGCAGGCTCGAGGTGCCGCGGCACCAACGGGCACCAGCAGGCTCATTCTCCCGAAGAGGACACGCCCTGGTATCTGCACCAGCTTCAGTGCTGCTGCACAGAGACATGTTTCACCTCATCTACCCCTTCAGGTGACAGGTTAAGGTTGACCGGCTAACATTGGTGACTGCAGATTGGTTAGAGTTTGGCCTGGATCATATTCAAGGAGCTGGGATCGTCAACAGGCCTCAAGCCAGGAAGGCCCTGTAGAAGGGCCTCACAAGCAAGATAAAACGGGTTCAGTCGGATGGTTCCTATGAATCCCATCACCTGCTGGACAAGAAAAACCCCAGTGAAGACAATCGCCACCAAACATTCAGAACCTGGATCCAGGAATGACAACCAACCTGACAAGCAGAGAGAGAGAGAGAGAGAGAGAAAGAAAGAGGGGGTCCATAATCCTTAGCAACAAGAATGCTGAAGAGTAAAGAGGGAAGGTAGGCAAATAAATGATGGATGGAAAGACTCAGGATGAGGGAGCGCAGAATGCATTCAGGAGATTGACACCAGAAAGCGCTTTCATTGGCCGTTCCCATAGGAAGACACTGGCACAGGCGAAGCCGTTATCGCATGGAAATCCCAGGACCCTCCCCGTGGAGGACGTGTTTCCGAAACGTCAGGGCCGATCAGACAGAGTTAAACAGGGCTGTGCACCCCGTCATTCTGCCAGACTGGCTGCTCGGCGCCTCGCTGAGCCACGGCTGATCGATAATGAGTGACTGAAGACAGCCAGACCCAGGAAACTTTCCCAGGTTGCAAACTTAAATCGGCAGGAACACTACACTGGACTACCGCTTGTAAATGCAAAACGACGACGGCATTTCAATCCTTCCTTCTTAAATAACCACTTAATCAGCCTCAGAGTCCTGGAAGCACAGAGCACAAGGCAGGGTTAAGCCCAGGATAGCCTGCCAGTTCATCATAAGACAACGACACAGGTAGGAAGGTCGCAGGTGCAAACCTCAAACTTGGCAGAATAATCGCATCACTAGTGGGCACTTGGGCGTGGCCCTTAACCCCCTGGAAAGATGGCTGACTTTGCACTCTCGCCTGTAAACATATACCTGCACTTGTACCACAATAAATGGTAAATAAAGGGTAATTTCATAATTTTATTTTATACTTTCACAACCTCGCACTACAGTCAATTTAACTTCATGCTTCTGGATAGTAGGAGGAAACTCTGCAGCACTCTCAGGAACCCGAAGGTGGCGTGAGCACAGAAACTCCACAAAGAACCACAGACCCTGAAACTGTGAGACTGCACTGCTACACAGCACCAGCTCTACATGCATGCATGACACATATAGCAGCAAATTCATTATCTTAATACAACACAGGCACAGACCCAAGACTTAACCAATCAGAGGATGCAGCAGTAACCCCCCAGGGTCCGCCCCCCCACATCATTTACCTGCATGTGGTCTCCCGCCAGGACGATCCGGGTGCTTTTGCTGGCTAAGGCGAAAGGCATGATGGTCTCACACTCCATGGCCTGAGCGGCTTCATCCAGCAAGATGTGGGTGAAGAGACCTTCAGATGGGAGGGGAAGATGTGAGACTAATGGCCGGAGGCCTCCAAGGGATGTGGCAATGAATGAAGACCAAGCTGATGTTTGCTTATGCATCAAAGGGACAAAACCATGCACACGGCAGAGACTGAACCCTCTGTGCAAAATTCAATCCAATTTTTTTTTATATAGCTCTTTTAACAACATTTGTTGTCATAAAGCACTTTACATTTAACTGGCCCGAACCCCCACCAAGCAAGCCTGAGGGGACAGTGGCAAGGAAAAACTCCATAGAGCAGGAAGAAACCTTGAGAGGAACCTAGACTCGGAAGGGGACCCCATCCTCCTCTAGGCGAAATTCAGTCCTCTCTCAGTCTATGGTCATGAAGGCAATGAGGGGTAATTGCGACCCAACTCATGACAAAAATATACAAGCAAATGTCTGAATACAAGTGTATGAACAGACATGCAGTTAGAGTAAGAAAATCTGTGCAGCCACACAAGTTTCAAAGAAAGAAGTCACTTGTACCTAAACCACTGACTTCAAGCTAAACACGCAGAGAAGTACATTCTAATCTGAGCTCCTCCCCCCTCGCCATCCACCAGCTCACTAAAGCCCCCTCCCCACCCTAAAAACGCAGTCTCTCTACCTCAGTTTATCCCGAATTTTCAAGGGCCAGCTTTCATCAGCTGGATAGTGAACACCGCTTACCAAAGGGCAAGGCGAGAAAGCACCGCGAACATGGCTGACCGCGCGACAAGGTGAGAAGGCACCGCAAACGCAGCTATTAGCAAACCACGACAGCAGCAACGCTAACACCCACGCAGTGAAGCAACTACAGCTGAAACGGACGGACAGACCGGGGGGGGGGAGTGGATCTAACGGACTTTAGTGTGATGCACCCCCATCCTGAAATGCTGCTAGAGATGGGCGGAGGGGCTATATCTCTCAGCAACAGGCAGCTTCTCAAAACGGGGCAACTGAGCAAATCAAAAGGTACAAGATGGAGAGCCAGGGCAGCTTGGCCGCCTGGTCCAGGATCTGTGCTTCACTACAAACATGAAGGATCCACAGGCCCCCAAAAGGCTCATCGAAATCAGATCTTCATCAACAGCGAACGCACTGCGAGGGGAGATGAGGCAGGAGCTAATGATGTGAAGTGTATTAGAAACACAGATGGTGTTTCCAAGCAACAGACAAACCTCTCCGCTGACACATTAAAACCAGTTATTAGCTTCTCCTGACAAATTGTTTTGGGTTTTAGGGTCTTTTTATGGATTTTACAGGGTTCAAATTCAGGAGGGGTGCCTACATTACCAAAACAATCCAGACCCACAGATGAGACGGGATGTGTGTTTCCAGGCTCGATGAAGACACACGCGTGGAGGAACATTCCTTCACAATTCCAAAGCATTACGATATAGGGATGTCACAAGAGCGCAGAGGCTCCTACCTGGCTCCAGATCCAGCTGGCACAGATACTGGGAGGTGCTGAGGGTCATCACCACCACCCTGTGCTTGATGATGTCCTCTCGCTCGGGCATCTGGAAAGTGAACTGTGTGCTTGAGATCAAACAGTACTGCTGCACAATGGGGTGGACGGTCTTCACCCACCGGTTCCTGAAGTACACCCTGGGGAGGGAGGAAGGGAGGTAGAAGCAGCTGTCAGGCTCCTGGTGACCCGAAGACAGGAGTGAGGCCCACATGCTGCCCACAGCAAGCTGAACCGTCCCGGACGCAGGCGGCCGTGGACCTGGGCACTGGGCCCATCACTCGACGCTCATCTCAAAATGCCACTTTCGGTCCACAACCACGGAGCATCCGCTCATTTAGACACCGAATGGGATCAAACTGCCACAATGTTCTATTCCGATGGGGGAAAACACAGTAATCGAGCTCGGCTCAATGTTGAGGGAAATTCCTGGGTGGAAGCAAGAGGAGAAATCCACGGGTGCGGGGAGGGGGGCATGGGGGTGGGACAGCAGGCTGACATGTGTCTGCCAGGCCGTCCACTTAAACGGAAGAATGGGGCTACAAACAGTCCAGAACGGCAAGGAGGGACAAAAACCTCTTGCTGTTCAAGCACATAAACAAGGGCTGACAGAACCCGGGAGGACTAAAATTAGTCCTGGGATCACCCTGCCCCCACCACTCATGATTAAGCACAAACAAGCCTCGTGACTGGAACCCCACGCATAGACACTTTCCTCCACACGTGAACTGCCCCTCCCCCACCTTGTACTGTGGTCCTATTTTACACGGCTCTTTCCAAAAAAAGAAAGACCCCAGCAGGGAGCGATGATCAGGGGACGGCGTGCTGTGGGAGGGAGCTCGGACCCCCCCACACAACCCCCTCACCTGAGTGGCCTGGCGTGCGAGTTGCCCGCTTCGACGTATGGGTGTAGATAGTCCTTAATGTACAAATCGGCAGCGCTGTTGGAGTGAGTGCAAATGAGGACCCTGGAAAGAGAGCAGATGCCACCTTTAATATCCACAAGGCATAGGTGGCGCTCTTGGCAGATCGCAAAACACCCTCAGAGGCTACTGCGTTCTGGGCTCACGCCAGAAGGGGGCGCAAGACAGCCTACAAACTCTACGCACCAGTTATCTACCTTTCTTTCTTCAACTATAATGCAGAACAGCGCCATCTGTTGATTTTCACAACTTTTGCAAAGTAAATGCATCATTTATTTGTAATACCATCAGTAAGAACTGTCATTAATTAATGTGAAAGTGAACACATCTGAAATGTTAAATGTGCATTCCTCACTGTGATGCCAAAAATGAGGCTGAACAAGAATGGATTGGCCTCTATTTATTTCTCCATTACAATCAGAAAACCAGAGCTAAAGCCTTTTCTTTTAAATGCCATTTAACGAGATGATTGACTGAATAATTACTGCATTTAGGATTTGCGAATTTTAACACAGAATCACAGCAGCGGCTGTAAAATCACAGCTAATCCTAAAAGCCACCCCGCAGAAGATTTCCTCTCATCTCAAGAGAACCGCGACGCTTATCGTTAAAGAATCTCCTGGAAGAAAAAACTAGCGACTTTTACAGAATGTTTAACCCTTTAAAGTGTCATCTGTATTTCACGCATTACGGTACAGCTCTCAGAATGCGGTCTACACCAAGATCGCTAGGGCTGCTTAGCTAACCGGTTATATTAAAACAGGGGACAGAAGGGGGATTTCCACCCTTTACACAGTATGCATATTTTAAAATATTTGCATATGTGTAATTTGTAATGCATGTGTGGGATGGTGCCAGTTCTCCGCGCTGTTAGCGTCCTGAGGTTTGCCCAGCCAGCCAAAATACGGCCTCACACCCAGATAAATTCTGAAATCATGGCCTTTATCCAAATTCGGTCAGAATGGAGAAGCTGTGTGGACTGGTCGATTGCCAACAGTCCGTTCAGAGCCTTTATGAACCCAAAGTGTGTTCAGTAGCTGGCAAAGCAGTTTATGTTACAGATAACCAGGCGCTTTAGATAAGTTAAAAGCCTAACAAAGTCGGCCGATTCTTCCTTACGTCTGCAGTGAGCGACGTGCTGACATCGCTAGCACATGAGCCTGATGTGACAGAGCTGCGCGGCCACACCCACCTACTCTCCTGCTGCTTCAGGATGTGCTTGACTGCTTGAGCCAGGGTGAAGGTCTTGCCCGTCCCGTACGGCCCGATGATGAGCACCGGGGGCAGCTGGATGGAGAGGGGCGTGGTGATAGCCAGGATGGCCTCCTTCTGCTTGGCGTTCAGCCGGGGGTCCAGCTGCTCGTCCCACTGCCTGTTGATCGAGATGAGGAGGGGGTTAGACACAGACGCAGTCCTGCTCTCACCCTAAAACCCCATGAGGTCTCCTAAGGATTCCACTTTTGACACAGAAGCAGAAACACCTGTGACCGGATCAATTTCTTCAAGCCTCTCACCCTTCCAGGTCAAAGATAAATCACTGAGTTGATTGCATTACAAAAGCACCTTTACAAGTGCGCCCTGAGAATCGACCAGAGAGCTATACAAAACATAGATCTGGCATACTAGAGCGACACACTAACATTAGGATCCTCATTACTGTATGGGCTGGCTGCCTGGATGCCCCGGCAATCAATTCTGCTCAGACGGAGCGAGATGAAATATCTGCTCTTTTTTATCTCTCATTGCCACCAGCAGAGATGAAGGTGAAGGGGAAGACATCAAAGGCAATGCATACGACTTCATTTGGACCACGAGACGGAAGCATGTTGAAATTCTGCCCTCTATCATTCCTGCCAGTCATCCTGATCCGGGGGGGGGCTGGCAAAGACAGGTCAAGAGAGAGACTCATTAAGTCATGGAGATTCCTTTGAGCCCCCCCGATGCTCTCAATGACTGTTTAGAGGACAGCAAAGCTTGCTTACTATTGTTAAGATGAATGGCACAAGGAGATTTTTAAAAAGCATTCTATGTTATGGGTACCGTACTACCGTAAGCAACACTGATGTGTCACACATCCAAGGTCGTGGGTACGAATCTTGGGACCCTGTCCTGAGTAAGTGGCTGTAAGATGAATGGATTTTAAAATAGGAGTTCCGGTCTCAACACTGATCTACACTTTATCAAGTACGGTGTCAAACTGAGCCTGAATCCTATCCCAGAATGAACTGTGAGAAGAGTTAATGTCTGTTCATTGCAGCGTGGGCAATAGGGCTGAATTTTATCCATATATTTTTCAAACGAGACACAAGATTAGACAATACCGTTTATATCAATATGCTTCTATTGTGCCTTAAAATAGTATGAGCAAAGATGTTTAATAGACACCTAAAGCTGCAAACGTGAATAATGTTGCACAGAATCCCAGAATTCACAGCTAGTTACAAAGTATTCAGTTTACGTCTCTTAGGGAATCTGATGGAGGGGAAAGGCTAGGAAACATTGTTATTTGGTTTATTTTGTTTTTTAAAACATTGACAGATGGTTCAGAGGATAAAAATCTAATTTTGCAATATTTATTTTTCTGATGACTGGCACCTTAAAATGAGGATCTTTACAGCTATTAAACGCACTTTCACTTTACTGAAGACTGGCACCTTAAAATG
>JAODKE010000101.1:9901356-9931085 GCA_026779605.1 Mormyrus hasselquistii
ATCTTTACAGCTATTAAACGCACTTTCACTTTACTGAAGACTGGCACCTTAAAATGAGGATCTTTACAGCTATTAAATGCACTTTCAGCTGTTGTAAGTTTCTGTTTAGAGCAATAACGCTTTTTTGTAGCTGCTTCACTTGCCCCATGAAAAAACTAATGATGTAAGAATAATTTATTTTGTCTTTGAGACATATGTTTGTAATAAAGAAAATGTCTACAATGAACAGTTGTAACTGTATTTGCATTTCATTTTGATCACACTATATTAATATGCGTTTGTAAGATATCACATGTTGCTTTGACTTAAAACTGAACATTCAGCCCACTTCAAAGATGTCATGTGTCACGTATCACTATTCTGACTAAAAATACAGAGAGATGGATTTTTGTACGCATCGCCTGGACCTAGATCACACGCACACGCACACGCACACGCACACGATGGACGATTTACAGGCGCCAAACCTAACCACATTTTTGCATTGTGGGAGGCCACTCAAGTACCCAGGGGATCCATACTTGGAGTTCAAACCCCCAGGTCTGGAAGTGTGAGGAAACAGCGCCACCCTCGATGTAGTAAGAATGTTACTAAAATACCATGCTCTTACTGCACCTGGAGGTACGGGCACTCTGACAAGATGACTCTCTGAAGGCAGCGCCAGCCGAGTGTGATTCCCCGTCAGGCCTGGCCGCGTGAAAGGAGCACAGCAGCACCATCCAGGGCCACACGTGTGTGCGCGCGCACGCACGCACGCACGCACACACACACACATACACACACACGAGAGAGCTGCCCCAGTCAGTGGCGGTGCTTCCGACTTTCACAAGGACAAGCCTGCCGCAGCTCCCTGCACCCAAAAAATCAAAGCAGAACACCTGGAGATCTGGCACACTGGCTCGTTCCGGCTCACTCGCATATCCCCACCGTATGGGCACCTGTCCTACAGTCAGAGAAACAGCTGCCTGATGACTGACACGGCCCCATCCAATCCAAGGGAGTCACTCACCAGAAAGCCCAAGGATACAGTACAGAACAGAGCTGGTGAGAGGGCGAGACCCCACAAAGCGCTGGTGCATAAATTGCCACAGCAGACCACAAACCGTGGACGATATTGGCTTCGACATGGATCAGTCCATGCAGAGCTCGTGGGACCCAGATGAAGAGAGGCATGATGGGGACCTGACCGACACCATGAGGCCTTCAAGATGTGCTGCTAAAGCAGGCGACAACACAGGGAGCTGCCATCTCTCATATCACCTTATCACGTTCAGGCCCAGCAAATGCAACACTACAAGGCTCTGTGTTAAAGGTATTAGTTCATGATTTACAGCCATAAGAATTTATCATATTCTTTTAATTTTGCGCCCACTTCCCACTGAGGTAGCTAAACAGGTCCTACTCATATTTATTCATGGGGAGGAACTTCATGATAGCCCTCCCTGGAGCAGTAATATCAGTACAGGTTCAATAAGAAGGTGCCCATTCACAACCCCCTCCCCCTGGCCCCCAAACCCCGCACATTCCACAGTGAGCTTCAAGTTGCTATGTCACAGTGGCTGAAAAACTGCCCGGTAACAGCACAACATGGCAACCCGCAGGCCATCGACACCAAGGGCCACGCCAGTTAGACTTTAATCATTAATTACATGCAGTGCCGGCGTGCAGCCAAATGAGCTGGCGATCGTCAGCACCAGCGCCTATACAGGGCGGAGGGTATGGGGGACACGGACGGACAGGTGCGTCGCAGGTCACTACCTGTTGGGGCTCCAGGGGATTGTGGGAGTCATGCTGGTGTCAGGGAACAGGATGCTGTTGTCCTTAATGCGGTCCAGGGCGTAGTGCATTTCACAGAGGGGGCTCCGGTTTAGCTGGAACTGCAGCTCCACCTGGGAGGGAGAAGGTGGGGGTGATAATGGGGGGGGGGGGTGGTTAAGTCTCCAGGATCAGCACAAAATGGAAGGTTTGCAGCAGGCAACCTGAACATTTAACTGGAATAAAGAATCAGCCGACTGGTCCTGTGGCAGCATGGCACGTCTGATGAACACTGTGAGAAATAGGTATAAAAATCTCACAGAAAGACAGTAACAGGCAGAACCTCACAGGCACTCAAGACAGAAGCAAAGCCTCGCGGGAGGGACAGACCGACAGCACGTACAAATGCAAGTCAGACAAAATTCGTCACATGTAAAATACCTGAATACTTGATAGCTTAAGCATTTATTCTGAAATAAGCTGCTTAAATTCACGGCCAAAGGCCTGACCCACTGCTCTCCCGAGGCCCCCAGCCTGTAGCCGGGGGGGGAAAATCTAATTTGTACCTAATATAAAACCCTTTATGTTTGCTAACAGGACAGGAAACCTCAGAGCGATGTGGTTCCATGACCCCTCCTCCCCCCCCGACCTCAATCCCGAAGATGATGGACAGGTTATACCTCCAGGCCGAAACTCAGCAGATAAAAATCCGTCTCTCTGATGCGGGGCTGACAGTCACTCACACAAGGCAGGGGCAATTTTTTTCTGGAAACGGTATTAACTGCTTCTCAGAATTTCATTAAACACCTTCTCAGGAAAGCTGTAACCAAAACTCATCCTGATCCATTGCAGCACAGAAGCATGAGGGCAAACCATACAACCACAATGCGTCTTAACCACCTGTCCCGATTGGTCCGCAGAACACTTGTCGAGTACGGCTCGTCCAATGAGGGGGGGGGGGCTCCGCACGCAGCAGGCTGGCTAGAGCAGTAATGAACTGGGGGGCTCCGTTCGGCGACGCCACGTACCTGCAGCTCCCGGTCCGGCTGCAGATGCAGCTCCTCACAGCAGTCTTTGCAGATACGGAGGAAGATGTAGTCCTTGGTCTTCTCCTCGATGACTGCCTCGTAGACCCGCTCCTTGGCCCCGGGCGGCTGGCCCCCGCGCTCACGCCCCAGGGGCAGCAGGAGCACGGAGTTCACCTTGGTCATGACCAGCCGGCCGGCCAGCGTGTCCTCCGACAGTGTCTCTGTCAGCCGGAAGCGGGCGAACAGCTGGCCATTCTGGGCGTACTTGGCGCCGCCAGAGACGCCAGTCAGCATGAAACTTGTCACCAGCTGCAGGTTCACTTTGATGTTAAACCTGTAGGGGGCGCACATGTGCACAGACATGGCTTGTCAGTGTGCTGCGAGAAACCTGTCACTGCTTCCGTTCACTTTCTGAGAAGACTTCAGAAACTGCTTAACGTGCTGTTCAAATTCACAGTTATGGGGGGGGGGGGGGGATTCCTAATTACCCCAAAGTTCTCACAAGACACAGTTGGGACTGAGAATAAACGATCAGACAACAGTTGCCTGAAGCCAGCAATCGGCAGTGGGGCGTGGCTGGGGGCCGTTTGCGCTGTCCTGCTGACTGACAGGTGCGTTACGGCTCCTGTCCGGCCATAATATGCACGGGGGGGGGGGGGGGTTTTCCCATAACAACCCCACCAGGCAGCAGCCTCGTTATATGGAGCAGCAGGAGGCGAATTAGCAAAGAGGCTGCAAATCACTTCAATTCAACAAGCGCGCGCACACACACACACACACACACACACACACACACACACACACACACACACGTTCCACAGACTTCAAGTCTTAATGCTGAAGAGATTCTCCTAAGAAACAGCCACCAGCTCCCCGTTTAAAAGACACGCACACTTCCACAAGCCACTGTCCTCTGCTCCCCTCTGAGCCGGTCATCACCGACAATTCACCTCGACTCTCAAAACACAGACGCCGGCAGACCTATCAAAGGTCGGCAGGGTAACAAACCGATGTCAGATCACTCGCATATGACCCCCCCCCCCCCATCAGCACCCACACACCCACAAGAGGGAGGGGGGGGGAGCCACCATCACCCGACGCAGCCTTCCTCCACACCTGCCAAGATGTCAGCTTCGCAAGGCTGCCGGGGCATAGCGCCACATCACCGACTCCCTGAAACGAGCCAATCTGGACGAAGAGCTATGCTGACACCTAGCGGAGGATGTGGGGAAGTGCAGCCATGTCCGTCAAACCAGCACTCACGGCAAGGCCACATTCATTTGCGGCACTGATGTTTCTGCATTTCGCTGCACTGATATCATATTAAAGTAGCACACATGGATCATTCTGTTAGTCACTAGGAGCGTATGGTGCACACGGGAACAAGCCGCATTTCACAAAGGTGCTGGGCAACGTATCAGAACGTAGCTCCCAACCTGATGTGTGTGTGTGCGTGTGTGTGCGCGCTGGGGGGGGGGGGCGTTAATCCAAACAAAAGCATGTGACAGAGTTGAAAATGAATGAATTGGGCAGAGAATCACAGGAGGGGAAAAAGATGTCAAAACACAGGAAAAATTACATTAATAAGCTGTCAGAGAAGAGACGCGTTTTAACTAATATGCAATTCATAAGGGATCCATCAAGCCACATGGAGAAATATGCAAATAGCATTAAGACTGAAAAGTACTGGAGGCCTTATTCCAGCTCGAGAGGCTTTTTCTGCCTTTTGCTTCATTCCAAAGGCCATTTTAAAAGATACTGCAAAGTACAACAAAGAGCTCCGTCAGTCAAGCGAAGCATGCAATCCACAGCGAGACCTCCAGTAGCAGCCACCCCCCTCCAAGCATCCCTAAGAAGGATGCGAGTGCAGTCCAAAACTCCCTGGGTCTCATCAGCGGCATACTGAGCCAAGAGGACTAAAACCAACGAAAAAGCCAATGAAACGTGAGCGTAACTGGAGCGGAAATGGGTCACTGGCACATTACAAACCGTCATCAGCACCTAGAGGCGGGGAATCGGCAGGCACGACTGACGGGAACTCAGCAGGATGGAGGGTAAAGGATGAGACGTGGGTCCTGGTTGACGTACTTGCTGACTTCCTTGTACTGGGCTATCTCCTCGATGTACAGCAGGTCATGCAGACGGGCTTGGTAGTTCTCCTTGGTGAGCATCTTGTCAAGGACCGACTGGGTGAAGAGCTGGTCGGCGGAGAGGGGGATCTGGTAGCGGGTCAGTAGACTACGTTCCAGCTCCATGGACTCGCTGGGCCCGAACTCCACAATGGTCTTGCAGGACGAGTCCCAGCGCTTGGCGGTCATCTGCAGCTGTTGTCGAGCGTGCATCAGGTGCTCCAGGTCTGTGCAAGGTGAACACAGAGCACACTCTGTTATGGCAGTGTTTCCCATTCTGGTTGTCGGGGAAGCCCAGACAGTCCATGTTTTTGCTCCCTCCCAGCTCCTGAAGGGAGCCAAAATGTGGACTGTTGGGCAGGAAGCTGGGAGGGAGAAAACCGTCTGGGGGTCACTGAGGACTGTTATGGGGTCAAATAAGCCATCAGCAGTGGGCATAGTACCTAACCGGAACCTGTGACAGGGTATGAGGTCCATGTGTACCCCAAGCAGGGTCCTGGTGGGTCACTTAGCCAAAAACCTTAAACTTTATTATTGTAAAATCTTTAAGGTATAGAACAGTCCACCTTTGCTAGGAAAAAGAAAGGTTTAAAATTCAAACTTTCAAACAATGAAAATATATAAATAGGAAATATTGCAACCAATCAAATACTTTAAAACAACTTTCGTATATAACCCTCAGGCTCGCCACAAACAGGATCCAATATGAAAACAGTAAACATCCTTCTCACTGGGAAAGGTCTCAAAATCCAAAAGCCTACAATATCTGCATTTGCCCAGAAGCACAAACCATAGCGATCAGTGCTAAAAAGCAAAATGTTTCCTGGTAGCGTTGCTACCCATTGTGTTAAGAACCTTTATCTACCACAACATACCTCACCACATGTTAACTGTCATTCCTAGAGGAGATTTTAAAAAGTTGAATAGCTAATCTCCAGCCAGCTGGTAGTGTATGCATGTGCGCAAGAACAAACATTTGGCAATAATTAAAGAAACACATTATGAGAGAACACCTTGCGTTGACAGGGATTTTCAGACACCAGGAGCGTTAATGCCAATTAAGTGACTTCCTGATGATTTCACATATCATAGGCTGGCAATCTGACACTTCAGTAATTCATCAGGGTTACTCTGAGTCAGAGGACATGCTCATATTAGTTGTGTCATGCAGGTTTTATAGCTCAGGCTAATGACATGAATTACACAAGCAGCACATCCACCTACAGAATGAAACAATGACGTGCTATTTAAGTCAAGTAGCATCATATTAAGCTCGGTTGATAAGGTCTTCATAAGTAAAACGGGTATGTTTTATGGATCTTCCCTCGCAAAACATGCCAGCTGTTCCTGTGTACTGTCAAAGCAGCGGCAAATAAGAAGTAAACCCATATTACCTAATGCAGGAAATGTCAGGCCAGAAAAGGCTACCTTATGCAAAATGTAAAAACACTGACTGCTGAAATGCGCTTTCACGTGGAAAAAAAATGAGGCCTTTTTTTAAACTCGCGCTAAAATGAAAAATGCTATTTTAAGTCATGTGTGACATAACTACTGTAAAGGAATATGTCATGCGTGTGAAGAATTTGCATCTTAATACATTATATTAAAATGAAAACCAAATATGTGCTACAGGACACATTATCATGTAATTTCACATTCATACATTCTGACCTTGCCATTTCACAAAATCCACGTACAAGTGAACATATTCAACAGAGCTGTCCCTCATTATAAAAGTGGTTACCTGAAACGCTAGTCCACACACTCAGATACACCCTAAGATCCTTTTTTATTTGTCCCTTATACGTATGAGTGCAGGTTTATGGGAATTCTTTGGTTTACACTTATTCACAGTGGCCTGGTGTGTGGCTCCATCCTTCAGTGATGCCCGTAACCCCTACAGATGAGCTCCAGATAAATAGCCTCACCCTGTGCTCTCCTTTGTGTGCCTGTACATGTATATGTGTGTGTGTGTGTGTGTGTGTGTGTGTGTGTGTGTGTGTGTGTGTGTGTACACACCACTGGGAAAAATTAAGAGGCCTGCATTTTTTGATCCTGGTTTAATCCTGGTTCTGCTGGCACCTTGAGCTACTGACTGCCGTAAAGAGCTGTAATGACAAGCGCAGCTGCTTTTAATGATGCCCGGGGCCAATCAGGCATGGAGGCCAGGAGGATGGCAGCCGTGGCGGCGTTAATCGTCACCTGCCCGCCTGGCAGGGATCCATCAGGGGCTGCTGCGGGTGACACCCTCAGCATGGCCTCTCTGCCTGACAGAGCGCCTAGCATCAGCCTTGGCAAACATGAGTGTCCATTAGCCAATGAGGACGCATGAAAAGGCGAGACCTCCCACATGCAGGGCCCGCCCTCTCTTAAAGGGCCACAAAAACTGGCAGGCAGGTATGGGGGGGAAAAAAAAGCATCTAGCATTTGGTAACATAGCAGACTTGGCACCATTTGGGACATGACAGCTCCACAACCTGAATTTAAGTATAAAGTCAGTCTGCTCTCACTTAATTTACAACAGCTTTCATACAACAGAAAGTTCAGCAGGATTCATGTTGCACCCTTCTTAGAGAACAGCACCGTATAACCACCTACTCCCGACACGGATGTGTGTTAACAACCAGCACAGAAGCTGGAAACTGCAGATGCATCACGGCGCGAGGTTATTAAAATGTCCTGTTCTGTCCTGTGTGCCTGGGGCCCGTGAGGATTGTGCTTCTGCTGGAACAAACGCCTGCATCCGCAAATGCCGGCTATGTGTCAATGAGCCGCTGCTCCCGGGTTTGTGCCAAAAACGCAACAAGCAATACGAAATGCCGCTCTCCACAGACATCGCCCGAGTGCAGAGGAGAGGTTTTCCGTCGGCCTCAGTTCTGCTGTTTCTTTGGGTGACCAGTGTTCGTGCATGAGGGACTTTGCATGTGAGGTTGTGGTGAAGCTAGTGAACATATCTGTCTCACTACCCTTGGTGTGACGACTGAGAAAGCAATGAGCATTGGGTGAAAAACAATATAAGGGTGTTTGCAAAGTGGTGGTGGTGGTGCTCGTAATATTATTATCATCATCATCATCATCATTATTATTATTAATGTTTACAATTAATCGTAGAAAAGAAATAAAATGAAAAACACCATCCCTTAAGAGACATACCCTCTATTGAGGCAGCATCCACCATAACTCTCTGCATCAGCACCGGCTCCGAGCCAAAGTCAAAGACGATGGTCTGCCGGAAGGTGCCAAAGATCTCCGTGTTGAAGGCCACCTCCACCTTATAGATGCAGTGGTCCGTGCCATTCTGGGCCAGGCTGTCGCCGGTCCACTCCTGGCAGGCCTCGGGCACCTCCTGCCGTGTCTGGCCGGACGAGTCACCCGCCATCACTGCCGTGATGGAAAAATGGGGGCGGTGGGCGTCGTACAGCAGGGCGACGCGGTACAGCATCCGCGCAGGCTGGAGGAGGAGCACAGGGCACAGCATGCCGCCACACGGTCAGCGCCAGAACCGAGTATCCTCAGAGCCGACCCGTGTCTCCAGGACCCATCCAAACTGGCTGGTCAGCCTCTCAGCGAAACTGACAGCTATTTATCTTCGTATAAGTCTCTCATGTGTTTACTCATAAACGCAGCTAGTGCACGATCAGAAGGCAACAGCATAACATACTGGCTCATACAAGAATAGATTCAGCAGCAAGGACACATGAGAATTAAACTTCCCACACTAGTCTACTTGTCTAATATGAACACAAGTCTAATATGTACATGAAAGATGAACAGGGGAGGCCGAGATCAATCACACCCCCTACCTTGCAGAAGAGGGAGAACGTCCAGGAATGAGACGACTTCTTGGTGGTGACCGTTACTGAGAGATCCGAGCTGTGCTCCACACTCACGCCATCCAAATATTCACTCAACTTAAAAAAAAAAAAAATCGACAAAAAGATGTTATTTATACACAGACATATGGAACATACAAACAGCACAGCGTAAAGCACAGAAATCCAGAACACACTTCAGCAGACTATAGGCTGATGAACTGTAGATAATATCATGATATCAAGGAACTCAAAACACTAGAGGGACCACGGCGCTAATTTGCAAGCTCGTCGCTGTCGGGCTGCTATTCTGCGTATTCGGCAGAGGCCCCCTGTTTACTTAACATCGCTCGCCCGTCTTCGCGCCGATCGCCTCAGGCTACATTCAGCCTACGAGCTATACGCTGCCTACTTCCGTCCTCATTCGATTCCAGTGATTCGAGTCGGCATGTTGGATTCGGCGGCTAGAGGCCGCAGGCCAAAAGGAAAGGGGCGACCCGAGAAGGCGGCAAATGGGGGTCTGACCCCCGCCGGTTCACGTAGCGGAGCCGGGGCGTACCACTTTCTCCGGGGACAGGGAGTTCATCCACTTCTCAATGAGGGCCTCCATGTAGTTCTCGGCAAAGTGGCGGCCCTCCTGCTGCTGCTTGAGGCGGATGAGGCGGGAGGCGTAGCGCTTCTGCCACTCGGCCAGCTCCTCACGCGAGTGGGCCGACGTGCACTGGGCGCCATAGCGGCATAGGCCCTGCTCCAGGAACCTGCGTGCAGGGCCATGAGAACCTTCAACGTCACCGCTCTGCCCCAACATCACAATGAGTCAACCGTAGGTGGTCAACCTCTCGCTAATACACATTTTAACCTTTTTGTTTAGCAGAGGCTGGCTAAAAATTACAGCACGAGGCAAGGAGTGAACCCAGTTTAAAAAAAGCATCAGGTAATATTGTTCAATGCGATGCCCAGCAGAGGTGGAAAGTTCAGGTTCAGAAAGTACAAATCCAGACCAAGATTTTATTTCAACCAACCAGTTTTGCATAGAGTGTCACATTCACTCAACTGCTTGGTTGAAATAAAATCTTGGGGTGGACTTGTACTTCCTGAACCCGAACTTTCCATCCCTGATGCCCAGTGTCTGAATGACCCGGCCTGAAGGCAAGAAAACACCAACAATCTCAGCCCCGCCAGACATCCACTCAACCAATGAAGTGACAGACCATTTGCTGGCTTGCTTGTTTGATATTTCCCAAAGTGGCCTTTCAATGTTTTGCAATTTAGTTTGACAAGATTTGCTGCTTGACAGACAAATGCAAGACTTCATGCATGAGCCACAAGTTATAAAGTGCATCAGACTTTAAAGGAGCCCTATGTAACGTTTCCTTTATTTCCTCTTTCCTTTAGTGTTATATAGCTTTACGTGCATGTAAACGGTCTGCAAAGTCTTAAGGCCCCAAGCACATACCTAGGGGAGTAACTCATCACAGAAACCACTCCTCCCTGATCTGCCTGAAATGCCTTGTTGGAATTCTAGGCCTTCTGGGATGTGGTGAGGTCACCTCGTAACACAATCCTTATTGGCTGCCTACCTGCAAGAATCTGTCTGCAGACTGCAGGAGGCAGGAAGTGTAGGACAAACTGATCAATTGGGCAAGTCGACCAAGCAGAGCACCTTGGGCTCATCAGGGTGGGGCTTGAGCGCTTCGTATAGTCATAGACCGACTAATAGAGATGTACAATATGAGAAAAATGTGTTTCTGGAACATTTTGAAAATGTAAATCTATCATCCCACTAAACTCCAGAAATAATAATATGAAGAGTGAAAATTAGAACAATAGCGCCCCTTTAACTAACAATGGAATTCCCTCCCTGGATTTTAGGACCCAGAAAAATCCACAGCAATCATCCTGGTGGGCGTGGCAGAAACAGATGCAAGGGGTGTGAAAAAGCATTACCTCTTACACAGGGTGTACTCCTCACTGCTGGTCACCCCTCTGGGCGGGGGCCGAAACTGCCAGCCATCCTGCACGTCTGCAAGAGCAGGGACACGGAAACATGAGCTCGGTGTACAGGCCGCCGTCCCGTGGCTCAGCCCTGCAGACACACTGGTCCAGAGCGGCTTCACGCAGCCGGCTCACACTCTCACGCTGTTCCTGCTTCTGCGGCCAGAGCAGCCCACCCCCATCTTCCTAGACTGTCATGTCCAAAGGTGTCAGGCAGGCTCTATGCACCCTCCCCTCACACACACACGTAGACAGAACATATTGTATTGAAAATCCCCTTAAAGCAGGAGTTTTGACAAAAGCCCACACATGCAAATCACTGTGGCCTGACAGAGTAATGCAGCATCAGCCTTCCGATGGAAAGCCCAATTTAATGAGCTCTAGGCAACCCGCTATCACCTCGCCGGGGTGAGGGAGACAGAGACCGCTGCAGACGCTCTGGGTCACAACCTGGCTGTGGCACCGAGACATAAACCACTCACCTTCTTCATTGTCTTCACTATACTCTGAGGTCATCTTACTGCTTAATGTCTGCAAAATCAAACCGAAAAAGGAGTAGATGTTAAGGCACGCAAAACCACGGTTCTTACTCAGCGTGTCGGGGAGAGCTCTACCCACGACTGACGCCAACAACAGAGAACTGGAAGGATCTGGTCATAAAAAAGGCAGTATTTTAATACAGATTCCTTATGCTCATTTGAATTTATTGTATAAAGATCAAATTAAGTAGAAACTTCACAGCTGAAAAGGAAAAGTGTGGCTCAGCCAGCTAGGGTTCTGTGCCCATATCCTGAAGGTTGTAGATTCAAACTCCATTGCTTCACAGAGTAATATGACTATTGGGCCCTTAAGTAAGACCATTAACCCCATCTGCTCCAGGGATGTTGGCTAACCCTGCTTTCTGACCCCTCAACTGTACATCCCTCTGTACAAATGCTCGAGCTAAATAATGCTACGTCCACTCTGCGAATGGCGAGAGCGTCAAAGCGACCAGAAGTCATTCATTCTCCATGGGAGGGAGCATCGGGAGGCGTCGAGGAGCGGCAGACAGAAGTTGAATCCCAGTCAACTTTATGGTAATGAGCTGTGACGCGGTTGGGCGGCAACCAATGGGAATGTAGAGATGCTCCGCTAAAGAGAGCGCCGCAGAACATAAGCGTGTAAACTTTTGTTCCGACCCAACCGTTCCTAGGCACAATAGAGGAGAGACTTATTGCTGTGGCCGGGTACCCAGTTATATATGATGTGTCTCTGTTTGCATACAGGGACATAAATAAAAAAAAAAAATGAGGCATGGACCAGAGTGTCCGAAACAATCGGTGTTCCAGGTGAGATGGTGCATAATATATTTTTTTGTTAAAAAGGAGATCAGTAGTAATTTTGGCGCTATAGCAGAGAAAACAGTGCAAATTGTCGGTAATGTTAAACGTAATTATAGCATTAGTGTTTGTGAAAACATAATTGTGTGTTTTAGTAGAACTGTCGTGATACATTTTAAGTACTATTTATGTTAACTCAAGAAAATAATGATATTGCATTAAAATATTAATGGCATTAAAAATGGCATTAAAATATTAAGCGATAGCACATGTATAGTTCGAGCATTATATTATTTATTAAGCACATGGGACATTTTAGGGAAAATGAAGCCTGGCATTCTGAGTGGCCTGGTCCCCGCCCACTCTATGACGTCAGAGAGCGTCTCCGGCTTTGGCTAGCGCTCAGGGCGGCGGGAGCGACGGCGGGCGTCTTTGACGCTCGCGGTGTGAACGTAGCATAACTGTGAATATAGTGCATAAGGAATATGCTTAATATCGTTCCCTTATGAAAGGCCCGTCATGTTTCTAATGCCATAACAAAAAACAGTTGTTCTTATCAGTACATAGAATTCATAGTCAAATTCACCAATTCACAATATCAGACAAGAGCATGTCATGTGACCGGTGGCTGAAAAATGAACCTCACTTAGCAATGGTCACTGTCACTAAAAGCTACAAGTGACAAGTGACGGTCAGAGTAAAGGAAAGGGCAGCACAATTAACTCATTCCAGGGGCATCATGTTTAACTGGATGGACTTAAATTCTAAATATATTCAGCCATGAACTGACACAGTATCCATGCCGTACGTGAGGAGCCCCCAGCGTAAGGAGATCTGCAGTGTGGATGTGAAGAACAAAACCATGTCAGACCCAAAAAAAAAAAGAAAGAAGTCATGGGAATACACACAGAGATAGGTG
The DNA here is from genome assembly GCA_026779605.1 of Mormyrus hasselquistii. NCBI lineage: Eukaryota > Metazoa > Chordata > Actinopteri > Osteoglossiformes > Mormyridae > Mormyrus > Mormyrus hasselquistii. The sequence continues at coordinate 9,914,314 of JAODKE010000101.1, forward strand.
CATGCTGGCAGAGTCACGTGGGCAGAGCAGTCAATGCCAACACAAACACACACACACAAACACACACACACAGACGCACTTACTTGAATTTCTGACAGAAGCACTTTCAATCTGGTTAAATCCTTTGTCACGATCCCATTCTAGGCAAAGAGTTTAAACATAATATTGCTACACTCAGAGTACATTTTACGTGAAATACTGCCTCCTAATGAACTCCCAGTAACACAATACAGCTCTGCGCCAAAAGATGTAACATTTACAACCTACTCCTTAATACTTCACAGAACATTCTGATACAAGCATTTTGTACAGCTCTATTTAAAATGTGCTTAAACCTACATCTACAATGGTAAACAGCCAGGACCTGGTGCGGTGCCATAGCAGTGAGTAACATCAGCTCTATTCTGGGTCTGTATTTCACATCTGACATGCAAATCATGTTATTTTTGCTTTCAATTTAAACATCCAGCTTTATTCAGAGATCAGAAAACCTTGGGCCATCTGGTCCAGAGTACCGTGCTCCACATTCCCGACATGCGAGATCCATACATTCCACATGAACCATCTCAAAGCGCTATCAGAAGGCGAGTGACCTCGCCACCAAGGTGGTGGTGGTGGGGGGGGGGGGTCTCCTATAGGTTCTGCCCTCCGTCTGAAGTACCGCTCTGCCTCCCCCTACCGTGTGAAGCTGCGACAGGATCACGAGGAGCACGATAAAGTGCAAGCGGAGGGGGTGACGGCTTACCAGGGGCTCCCCGAAGAGCGACTTGGAGAGGACGGCAGAGACTTCCTGCAGGCTGCCGTCCAGGAGCATGCCTCGCAGGCCGGCCTGAAATGTGCCCTCCCCCTTCGCCAGCTCCTCTGCCAGCACTGCAAGCACAAGAGAGGACACCGTGAAGGCACCATCCATCCATCTGCGACACGCCAAGAAGCCAACTGATCCGCAAGCGACCGGATTAACGCCGCCGACGGTTAAGTCAAGGTCCCGAGAAGCAAAAGCACGGGACTGAGGATCACGCCTGGCACAGCTCCTCACAGCAGAACTTCAGGAACAGAAAGATCTGATAAGCTTCCTCAGTGCCACAGACTCACCGCGTTTGCAGTCCTCGTCCGCTTCATCGTACTTTTTCTGTTGGCAGAGACACAGAGGCTTGGTTACATAATGGGGAAAAAAAAGATCGGGAATAAAACAAAAATGACAATTCCGTGATGAAAAACAACACAGGAGGAGCTACGGCCTCTGGGAGGAACCTTACAGGGTGGACGTTGATACCTCAGCACAAGCAGGTAACGTGCACTTCGAAAGCGAAATTTATTGAACATTTTTAGCTGGTAATTCCCTCTTCCTAAGGTCAATGAAGGCACCCACACACAAATACTCCTATATACTATAATACCACCCACCACATAAACCCGGCTACAGCCTTCCAAAGTGACGGGGGAAGGCTCTGCTTTCAGCTGGCCATGCGTCACAAGCTGACAGGTGACAGGGTCCCCACTTGCCGAGAGCCCTGCTCCGATTTACGGGACGTCTATGAACGGCTGCCTGCTTTGACTTACTGACTTATTTCTGCCGTGCTTTATCCACTCATTTGCCAAACCCCGCATGGTTCGAGACGATCCTTAGCCATTCAAGTAAACAAGTACCATCCGAAAGCGCAGTGCGACTTAAATGCGCAAACTGTCGAGATTCACATGGATCCCCTGCAGCGGGTTGGCAAGGTGTAGTAGTTAGTGCCACGTTTCCACGTCTCAGAATACAGCTCCCGTTACCTGAGCGGGGACCACACACGTCACCCGTGAGCGACACACCCGTGACGTGTCCCCAGACCAAACGTGCATGTGCGGGCGGCCTCACCAGCTGCAGCAGGGCGGCGATGCGGCAGAGAAGGACGCGGCCGCGAAGAGACGCCGACGAGGGGCTGGGGGCCTGCAGGCTGAGCGCGAGCAGTGCCTCCGTGCTGTGGCCCACGGTCGCCTCGTACTCCCGCCTCACAAATGACTCGCAGGTTTCTTCACATGACTCCTCTAGCCTCCTGTCCGCCATGACTCAGGGACAGCTTCTGAAATTCGGGGGAAGGGGAGAGAGCCACACGTCAGTCCCCGATTACACAGCTTGGACTATTAATGGCACAGACTCATATCTTCAAATTGACGGCTTTGCACAGCTCTGCATCTGTTTGGCGAACTTGTAAGTGGGCCTGCTCAATAAAAAAAGAATAATGGAGGGTAAAGACCACTCATAGGGCAGAGCCTCCATACTGCATGGACAGCAGATGATTTCTTTACTTACAAGGTGTACAATACAGCTCAATTTGGACTTGAATGCCTGCATCACAGAAAACCTTCATTGCACAGAGAGCAGCGGACTTCAGAATTTAGAAATACAACCCACACAGTGCAGAAGGCAGAAAGCAAATACAGCCAAAGCTCCAATAGGTGGAGCAGTAACTGTTCAAACTCACAGACTGGACATCACCCTGCAAACAGGCAGAAACATTAATATCTAAGGCTTCTCTGCTTTTCACATCTGAAGGGAAAGAGCCTTTTCTAGATTTTTAATTCTTAAACCCATTCCATTCACAGCACAGTCACCCACACCCAATTTCCTGTTAGTTTCAAACAGCCACCAATTTACTTATTGCCCAATTATGTGATTTAATAATCTGAACATGTCTATAGTGATTTAAAAATCATGTAATAATTAATAACACTACACTTACCTAATCTGCAATTATAATATAGGTGTTTTGCTTCTTAATTGACGGGGTGGGGTACAAAGGCTAGTTTACCCAATAAGACATAGGTGCTCAATACAAAATGTTCTTAAATCTCCCATTAAAAAAATTTCTCACCAAAGTTTTCAATTAATGCAAGGTAGTGACTGAAACCAGATTGGTGTAAAAAGCCTCCCACCAACCCCCAAAACCTTAATAACAACATGACAGTAACATGGGACAGCTTTAGTGCTTAATAGTGCATCTACCCCCTCAACTGTCATTGTAAATGATTCACCTATATTTTACATAACACACCACTGAAATTACTTACGTGAAATAACTATTACAGCAGAGTGAGTGAGCTGAAGCAGACCAGACCACAAACCAGCGCACTCATAGCCCTCAAAGACCCGAGTTAAGGACAGGCTACTTACTATAGACAGCAGTTCACGTCCATGAGAACAGTGGGAGGCAGAAACCTCCCTCCCACCAAAAACTTAATTCATATGTATTGCAGATGACAGAGCTGGTGGTATATCAAGCCCACACACACACTGAATGTTCAGCGTTTATTCAGAATATTGTGGTTTTGTTCCACACAAAGTTTAGCCTTCAATCGTTTTATAATGTTCCCTATTATCACTCAATGCCATTGCTATGTTCTAATTAATCGCAAATGTAAACTAACATGGCAACCTTGTACTTGCAGCTCATGACACTAAGAGCTGTTTCAAAACCGTCTTCCTGTCAAGATGCTGACAACACACAGGAACTGGCTTCATGCCTCTAGTCACCTTCGCGCTGAAAAACTGAAAACCGTGCAGAAACAAACACACTGGAGCCGAGCTGAGACACTGCTGAGCCGCCATTCAGACTCTTAAGACGATGGAAGCAGAATCGCATCCTGCGTAACTACAAGCCACATATACTTTCTGCATTAACTGGAGGTGGGAAAGGTAAGAACAACAACAAGTACTTTACCGTTGATCCCCAAGCGGCATGGCGGTGACGTGCCAAAAAGGCACACACCCTGGGCCTCGTAAAAAAAAAAAAAAGTGTGTGTGCATTGATTCATTGCTTTTTAAATACACATATCGGCCAACGTGTGTAACACAGAAAGGCTTGTATCAAGACATGCAAATGGGACGGAAGATAGTAACTGGCCTTAATTCCACTGAAGAAACCCTAACAGTGCTGTATTGACTTCATAAACTAAAGGCAGAGTGCAGAAACCTCCATGCTTCTGCAAGGGCCGGACTCCATGTCCAGGACCAAAATATTTCTGACGGCACACTGTGAGGTTGCCTGACAAGGGCCAAACCGGACTGCCGTGCACCCAGCACGAGCAGGCCACTATCTAAAATGGTGAGGCACCTCTGGGCATGTGCAGCTGTCTTCAAGAGGCGAAGCGCTGGACCAACCTACTTTGGCCTGCAGCTATAAAGCTTTTCCCACGCCAGTGCGGTAACATTAACGGAGCAAACAGCAGGCATCTGCCCTGCTTTCAAACACAGGCACCTCAAATCCTGGCCAACACAACACAAAACAGGCAGCACTGTGGCCAAACTAAGGTTTCCAGTTCAAGTCCCAAGGAAATCCTTCAGCTGTATTACTGACCAAATAACCTGAATTTCACCAACTATACAACTAAGCAAAAAAACAACAAATAATAATTAACAACAAGAAAGTACAACTGTAGGATATACGAAGGTTAGAACACCTTGACATAAGCTTAACCTGCATTTACACAAAAGGGGAGGAAGCACTGTATTTAGAGCAGACAAATAATACAAAAACAAGGAAGAATGACAACATTTCACATCCTCCTCTTGTTACAAGATCAATATCAGAAATTGATAATTCTGTAAATAGTGTGTTTGTGGTTCACAAAGGTCATCCCCACTCTGTATTCTGCAGCAACAGGCAGAGCAAATCATTTAGATAAATGATAGTGACATGAATTACTGGTGGCTAAATAGCCTTTATCAAGTCTAAATTACTGCATGCCTAGTGCTAAAAAAATCAAAGGCATTCTCTCTTGCATAGCAAAAATACAAAATTTAAAAATTCATCCAGACACAAATCATTAAAACAGTTACCAATACAACTAAAAATATTTGGGTATTTTGTATATTGCTGCTGTTGTGTGTGCACACCCATTCTCAGTGTATAAACCTATTTGTATATACTGGGGACCTGGTTATAAGCAATATTTTTTCCATACTAAAGTCTATTATTTTTCACTTTATTTTATTTCTGCTTTTCTTAATTTATGTTCTGTGCATATATGCAGCAATACTAGCAAAACAAATTCCTAGTACATGCAGACGTACCTGACCAATAAAGTGAATTTTGATTCACACCTCGAAAAATATCAGCCAGAAGTCGAGCTGGACTGTGAATTAGAGGTTTACGATTCCAACGTGACTTCTTGACGGGTTGGTGTGCTCGTCTGGTAACGTCAAATGCTTTGAAAATCTTGTCAGACATAAGGGTTTTCAGTGAGCCTCGAGATGGGGGCTAAAAACGTGCCAGCTTGCCACGACACTGTATCCTGATCATCAACACAAACATAAAGAAAACGTGCAGCCGCCATGTGCTGCGAGACAGCAGAGCGAGCAACTCCTGCTGCATTAACGTGTTTTGAATTATCTATACTGCAGGCAGACTACAAAACGTGTTATTAAGCCTGACCTTAGTCCTAGCAGTGACCATTAACTGCACCTTCAAGCAAAAGTTAAAATCTAATTTTGCACCCAAGTCATCTTCCAGGAGCCTAAACTTCTTCGACCAGCAAAATATTGGAACTTGAAAGTGCGACCATTTTTCTTGCGTGGTTACATGAAATGCCTGCCAACTGGCTAATCGCTTTTTAAAACATGAAGCTAGATTTTCTTTAATTAATTAAGGTATTGTCTGACGCGATCACGCCATAAAAGGTCATTTCTAGACAGCGATAAAAATATAAACAAACTATCTTTGGATTCGGGGTCGGTTAATAATAGATCTATGTCCGACTGAGAGCTGTTCCTTGTCCACCGTAAAAAAAAAAACACAAATATACATACACACAACAAGAAGAAAAACAACATAGCTAACCGAGGGAATAATACCGTAAACAGTGTGTGATGTTAACAGTGTGCTGGCACTGTCCGTCCTGTTTACCGGAACGACCCTCAGATGGGGGGTACGGGAATCGGGCATTGCATTAATAGCCAGGGTGCGTATACACGTTTACCACCTCTCCCACTCGACATCTGGCCAAAGACAGAGGTAGCACAGATGCTGTGTATGCTAGCCGCTTAGCTAGTGCTGCAGTGTAGCTAGCTGGTAAAAGTGGTGATACTCTCTGGACTCACTGCGCAACACACTAGCGCCTCGAAAACTCCCGAGGTAAAAGCGACTCGGCCTGTCAATTTATCCGTGCCTCCTTTTACCTCCTGGCCCGAAAACATAGTCGCTCCAGAGAGAGGCAAACAGTACTGACTACACGTCAAAGAAAAAATGTGGAAAATAGTGCCCCGAGTCGAGCTCGCTCGCACGAACGAACAGAACAGCTAAGTTAGCGGTACGCAGGCCTGTTATTTAGGTTGGCTATTTATCTCCAAACGATAAACATGTCAGAATTCCCTGCATTAAGATAGGCCTGTCCTGATTTATGTTTTCTACATCTGAGTTACAAACAAACTGCAAACTTGGTCAACAGCGGCGAAAAAAGGCAAACTGAAGCGGCTGAAAATGGGAAGTCTATACTTACCTACCTTTACTTTCTACGCCATCTTGGATCCACTTGTCAGGCTGTCGCAAAGCATTGTGGGACATACTTTCTCCGCTACTTGAAGAGACTGCGGTTGTGCTTGTGAGTTATAAATTTCAGCAATGTTAATTCAGACAAAATTGTCAGTTGCTGTAGGATATGTGTAACGCATTATTATTTCTCATTATTTTATATGAAAGTAGCGTCTTGAAACGCAAGTTTATTTAAATATGAACGTTCTATAGTGATATATAATACATTGTTTTTGCCTGTTTTAGCTACCCCAGTATTTGTAAGTAACTTCGAAGCGTACAACATGTTATATGTAGTTGTTGCCAGCTGCCTCTATCTTGGTTGTCACCATACACCACTGTATGAGAAACAGCACCTTTCTTTCCAAAAGTGTCTCCCCCCAGGATTGTTATGGATACTAATATTACTACCTGGATACATCCCAGGATTGCCTGCCTTATTATAGTCAGAACTCATGAAAATGCATCGACTGTGCTCTGGGACTCTTTTGTGGTTAGTCATGGCCATTTGGGGATCAGGTTGTGGCTTTGCTAGCTGGCTAGGCATGAACTGTGGTACATCAAAGCCACATTGCGCCTGGGCTGGTTGTGCTGTGGAGGAGGCCAGGCCCATCACCATGACTACTAGGCTTAGCAGAGATCGAAGTAGTAGCTCACTGGAAAGACCTGGGTAACTAAATCATGCTTATTTAGTTAAAATATTTTAGTTGTGTGTTGGTTGCTTACTGTAGGACAAGTCAAAATATTCTATCTATTAGGTCTAGTTAGCCGCAAACCCTTTTTGTGTATTTTGTATAAATGTGTAGTTCATTTATCATCTCACTATACTAAATAGATAAATGAGATGAATATTAAAATACCAAATAAAATAATGAAATAAAATCATTTTTCTAGTGTATGAATAAATCACGCAGGCAGCACAGTGATGCAATGGTTAGCACTGTTGCCGCACTCTGTTGCCTCAAACCCTCAGCTCCATGTGTGTGGAGTTTGCATGTTCTCCCCGTGTCGTCGTGGGGTTTCCTCCGGGTACTCCGGTTTCCCCCCACAGTCCAAAGACATGCTGAGGCTGATTGGAGTTACCAAATTACTTTAATTTGAGTGAGTGAGTGTGTGTGAGTGACTGGTGTGTGAGTGTGCCCAGCGATGGGTTGGTACCTCGTCCTGGGATGTTCCTTGCCGTGCGCCCATAGCCCCCAGGATAGGTTCTGGACCCACCATGACCCTGATTTGGATAAGTGGTTTCAGAAAATGGATGGATAGATGGATAAATAAAGCATGCTTTACAGAACTCAAGTTAAGAAATCAGTTGTTACAAAAGTTTTACAGAAGACAGAACGTGATATACACTAATGCAAGGATCATTGTAAAATAATTTTATAAGCCAAAAGGTTTGTTTATGTTCAAGGTGTATTGCTTTGTGTGATTTGCTATGTGTTTCCCAACCTGGTCCTCAAGGACCCCACGTAACCAGGAGCTGAAAGGGAGCAAAACTGTGGACTGTCTGGGGGTCCCCAAGGACCGGATTGTGAAACACTGTTATAATAAAGTACTGATGAGCTATATACAGTATTTGGCTATACTCTCCTTTATTATTCCCCCTGTTAGCTATGTTCTCCAGGCTTGGGGGATTAAATCCAGCCCTGTTCTGTCTGTGTGGGTTTTCTCTGGGTGTTCCGAGTTCCTCTCAAAGTTCAGACACTTGCAGTTATGCTAAATACTGTCTGTAGATTGCCTGTAGTGTGTGTGGGTGCGTAGGTACCAGGATGGGATGGGATTCCATCCAGGGTATGCTGCCTGGGATAGGTTCCAGGCCCCCTATTATTCTGATCAGGGTATGCATTTAAAGGGTGAATGGATATACTTCTTCCTCTCTTATTTTATAGAATACTTAGATCAGATTTAACCAGAATTATGCCCAATGCATTGGCCTGCTTCCTGTCCTCTGCTTCCTGTCCAGGCTCTAGAATCACCGCAACCCTCCCCTGAATAAGCAGTTATTGAAGATGGATGTATGTACCATGTATAATCAATTAATTTATTCAGTTGCTTTGTATCACACACCCACATCTTGTGGGTAAGATGTATTCAAATAATCAGTTACTAGCTGATATTGAACTGTAAATGTAAGGGGCGACTTACTTTTGTATCTACTGTTACAGAAATGTCAAAATAGAGGTGGTCAATGGGCAGGTTTGTAACCTACATACATTGACTAATCCAATAAAGGTGGAGGATTGTGTTTTCAGTAATAAACGTGGTGACATAATGGTGCATATGAAACCTGTGTAAACCTGTGTCGGGGTAAAGGCTGGACAAAGTCTAAATTCAAGGTGTATCTTTGAATAGCCTTGCATCAATTATAAATGCCGCAATAATGGTAGAATGGCAAATGCTCTATTGCACATATCCAAGAAAAGAAAACGATTACTTGTAATTCGTAGTTTATCTAAGAACAGGAGAATCATTTCCTTAGGGAACAGTGATATTGTATGAATTCTTGGTTTTAGCACAGAGCAGATTATATCGGTATCTCATTGGTTCACCTTCGTTCATGGTTCTTTTTATGATTAAGCCTATTTTTTACTGTAAGCAATTACATAAACAGAAAATAAGGTCCAGCTCATGATTCAGGAAAAATTCACATCAAAAAGTAAAGGCATATACTGACATTTACATAATTATCCAGAAATTATATGAGCTTCATTACTGCTTGTATTGTAAAACTGTGCAAAAGTCATAGGCAGTTAAAGAAAATGATCTTTGTGTTTAAAAGTACGATGTCAAAGTGTTTCAGCTTAGCCTTTTCAAAACCTCTCCTAAAATCACCCCATTATTTGGAGGAACCATCTAATACATCAAATGTATTTATTGATTCAACTGCTACCCCGCCATGTTTAGCTAATCAGTACTTCATTAAGTTATTTCATTGATTAATTGAGCTAATGCAGATATTTAACAAATACCTGGAATGGACGAGGTGCCCCAGAGACTTGGGAACCAATGTGGTGTCTAGTCATTAATCAAGATATCAGGAACTTTTTGGAGATCAGGAGAAATTTTTGTTTTATTGTGTTACTGTTAGTTTGCATATGTTCTAATGTTAAACTGTTATAATACATATAGACTCGCTTCCTAAGTAAATAGCCTTGAACATTTCCTTGACTGCCTAAGACTTTTGCATAGCACTGTTTTAGCTGCAGTGCTCCAAGGATAATGACCCTACAATTACCAAGCATCAACCATGTTTAGTTTTTATTCATTTTAAGTAAGTGGAACTAATTGACACTAATGAGCATCATTCACTTAAGGTGCACCCCGGATGGGATGCCAGTCCATTGCTGGGCCCAAATGCATGCCTTTGGATGGCACGAACTCATGCAAACTCCACACACATACAGAGCAGTGGCGGCCCCCAAACTGGCAGTGACGCAGCAGTCCCACCCACTCAGCTAGCCAATCATTTTTTAGCTAGAAATAATCATATTTATGATAAAAATCTAATAAACGTGTAACATTCTTATTCTCCGCTCACACCATACCTTGCATGCGTTTTACCGGGGGGAAGAAAAAGACTGACGTGGTAAAAATAACCCAAGTCGCATTTTTCTGCAGCTTCAACAAAAACACAAGATTTCTGTGACCAGTTGCCCTCAGCATTTATATCTGATCAGATGTCTGAAGCAGAAAGCCTTTACTGCAGGATGGCATCTTAACTCCCACGTCCTTCGTTTCCTTGATAAAAACCTCAGAGTAGGAAGGAGGGCCGGGATGTGCTGTATAGCCAAGTAACTGATCACATGCATTGAGGAAAGAGCCGATAGCCTGAGTTACATGAATGCTTTACAGCTGCGTCCATTAAAAAAAATGCATGTGTGTTTTGAAAATGGTTGATAAAAATTCACCAGTTTGGCGATTTGTCGTCGAAGCACTGAAGAAACATGATGCCTAGAGAATACTCTATGTCTGAGGCCTCATTTAGCTCTGCATGAAGCCAAATCTCAATTTTTGAAATATGGGAAGTGCTGAAATTAAGTCTGACACCAATGCTAGTGTCACACATGTAGAAAAAACGTGTAAAAAAAAATGTAGATAACTGAAGGAACCATATTTGTGTAGGAAAGGGTATGCTTGCCCACGTAAAGAAAGCTTATGCTGCAATAAATGAAGTCTATCAGAACAGAGGATTTTTTTTTAATATAACGTATATTGCTCAGTTTATGTAACTAAAAACATTCAATGTAACACTCCACAAAATGTAGAAAACGGGTACACCTTCTGTAATCTACTATTAACACAGTCCACCCAGAGACGATGCCCAATAAACAAAGCTTGTATTTAATGGTAGGCCCAAGTGTTTTAATTTTCAGATTTTTGTTGCGGGACTGCCAGAACAGATTTATAATATATATATTTTTTAAAAAAACAAAGAACTTTGTGTACTGTCATCAGAATCTGCAAGAAAACATTTACTCAAAGTGAAATCACAATGAGTCAATCATAATTGCAAGGGGTTCTGCAAGTTGGTGTTCATTATCCATGACATGGGAAGGGACACGAAACGTAAATCTATATAAATCCGTTTCAAAACCAAGCACTTGATCTTGCTGCACTCTCTATTGAAGGTTGTGTATCATCTCCTCTTTGGCAATGAGGTGAGTGGTTTTGTTCACCAACGACATGAGCGAATTCAGTTTGTGTGACCAGTCGTTCAGAAGATCATTGGGGTCCTTTGGCCTCTGGAAATTGATGATACCGGCCAACCTGTCCACCTTGGCATAAATCGTCTTGTTGACCACCAAGTTGGAAAGAAACTCTTCGGACTCCTACAAATGAAAGAAGCGCGGCTGATTTTTACATTATAAAAAAATATAAAAACAGCTTTTGTACACTGTTCTGTTCGCCCCAGATAAACATGAGACACTGCAAGACTGCTAAGAGAGAGTGCGAAGAGAAAATCTTCAGCCAGGAAGGTACGCTACGCTCAAGTGCCGAGGGAAACATGGAAAAGCTCAAATTTACTTACATCGACAGAAAGATCAAGAAGTCCAGCCATCCTTTTCATGGTGATCCTTGTGTAATACTTTGCCATTATTCTTATGTTCTGGGGATGACAAAAATCAGAACAGTACAATGCTGTCAAAAAAAGAGGACTGCAATTACCCATGGGCACCTACGTCAACCCACCAGGCATTCTACTGCAATCAGAACCGGTCTGACTCACATGTTCTACCACTCTGTTTTTTAGGTCTTTCCATCTCTTTTCGCCCTCTTCGGTACAGGCAAAAACATCTGTAGCAGGACTGTCTGGGGACCCCTCCCTCAATTCCTTCCCATAATCCTCCACCAGAGATGCCCAACGCATTAGCTCCATGGTGGTGAACTGCTTCAAAAGGTCCCTGTTGGAAATAAGAGGAGGCATTTTATGAGTGTAGACTAAGCAGACCAGGGTGCTCTATTGGTGTATCGCTGCTTGATAGTATCTGACTTTAGCCTTTAGCTCATTCAATTAGTATTATCAGAGCATTTTTGAGTATAGCTTAAGGATATACTCATCAGGGGCCTCTGTCTGCTCTCTGCTGATGGTCCCATACCTGTATTTGGGAATCTCTTCCAGCTTCTTGTCAGCACTGATTCGGTGTACCAGGTCAGACTGCTCGTTGTCATAAGGTGCCAGGATGGCATACATCACCACGCTCTTCAGGGCCTGCAGCACAACAAAGAATGTTTACTCCACCACCAACAGTCCTTAGATTCACTTCAGGTCAGACGAATCTTGGGCCTGGGGCTTTTGGGCCAAAGCCCCGAATGTATCCTAGCGACCCCCTCACCCCCCTGGCATGATTTACCTATCTTTGAAAAACCACCCTCTCAGTTTAAGAACCATATTTGGTCTCTGGGCTAAACCTGGGATACCTTACAATCCTAGCAACGCCACTTCTTTAGTGTGGGTGGGACTACATACTTAAGAATGGAATATAATCACATTTAGTTAAAACAAATTTGTCTCTCTTTAAATCAATGTTTCCCAACCTGACCCTCTGGAACCCACAGATATTCCATGTTTTTGCTCCCTCCCAGCTCCAGGTAATGTGGACTATCTGGGGGTCCACAAGGACCGCCTTAAGGGGATGTATGGAATTGCAGTCAAGGAAGCAAGCAAGACATCTGTCTATCTTTAATCTATTCCCTAGCACATGACTCCATGAGATCAGCCCCTTTGGTGTACCTCTTTAGCCAAGAGGAATTCCAAGAATGCTAACAGTTAAAATACTTCTGCAGTAAGAATTACGGTCTTGGGGAACCAATGGGAAGATCACATTAAAGCAGAAGTGCAGTGGCTAAGCACTGGTCCGAATCCCTGATGAGGCCGGCTGGAGCAGCTTTGAGGAGGGAATTTACCCAGGAAAGCCTCTCTTTACCTTTAGTAAAATGTCAAGTTTAGTTTGGCACTTGGGATGTCAGCTGAATAAAATGTTTCGTGTGCACATATATAAAAAAAAAAAAATTATTACCTGTCCTAATCAAACTGTATGAAACAGGTCAGCTGGGTGTCACACCTTCATCAGCCCTGTGTTACCTGCTGCCATTGGCTGCTGTCTTCCAGGATGCAGGGGGTGTCATAAATAGCACGGTAATGCTTGCATATGGAGAGGTAGGAGCCCTCGTGCTGATCCACCTGGATCATCAGATTGTAGTACTTCAGCTTGGATTCCTGCAACACAGAGAGCCTTGGTGTCGAAATGCAACCCCTAAGAAAGAGCCAGACCTCAGGAGCAAGTGCATGCAGGCCTGTAACTCAACAAAAGTCATCATTAAAACCTAATTCAGTGGAGGGAAAAAAGCAGCATGTCCGACTGCTTAAACAATTCCATGAATGCCTTTTCTGCCATGAACTGAAAAGCAGTCATTAAGCACATCTCGCTACAATTTTAAGATGGGGGGGGGGGGGTATGAAGAACTATAATCACAATTATACCAATTACTTCTTTTTGTAAGGATCTTATTTGACCTCTCTGACAAATGCAATAGTCTCGATAAAAACCGGGGCTGGAATGACACTTATTCTTCCATTTCAGTCTAATGGAAATCTTCTGACCATTGAGCTCCCAGGACTTCTTAAGCTCTCTTGGTCCACACTTTCTGGCATTAAAGCCATCATGTAAGAGATGCTGGGTAATTCGATAGGGGCCATAAAAAAAAGAGAAGTACTACAGCACAGACGACCTGTTTCGTGCTCAGCTTCTCAAAGACTAAACTGGGCATTTTTCGAAGAATCTCTCTCTACATATATCAGGGAGTATAAACAGTGATCTTCTGTCAAAATATGGTCCAATTGGCTTCTTTATTTTAGGATCTTTTACAGAGCATAACTGTTGGTGCAAAACTATATTATGCTTGTCAAAGTGTGTTAGCATAGCCATTACAAAACCTCTGTGAAAATCACCCCATTATTTTCAGCGACTATACAATTCACCCATGTATTTTTGGACTCATATCTAATCAATAACTCATTGACTTTTTAAAACCAAGTTAAGTGAGTTGGTGGTGAAATTTAATAAATACATGGAATGGCTGAGGTGCCCCTGAGGAGAGATCTGGGAACTGAAGCGGTGTTCATCTAGCCATCCAACTGGATATCAGTATCATCTGAGAACAGAAGAAATTACCAGTTTTTATTGTCACTCTTAATTTATATATGCTCCAATGTTAAATTGTGTTTTTGGCTCTGAGCACTGTGGTGGACTGGCGACCTGCCCAGGGTGTACCCTGCCTCTCGCCCGAATATGCTGGGAGTGGCTCCAGCTTCCCCACGACCTAAATGGATAAAGCGGTATAGATAATGGATGGATGGATGGATGGATGTTCCGCGCCAACGTGCACTTTCTACCCAGATAAAGCTATACACATTTTTTTGGCTGCCTAAGACTTTTGCAGAGTACTATACGTGCTCGATGCTAATAATCATCCCTGCATCTCAAAGTGACAGCTGCACAGGCATGAGATGGAGGACGAAGCAAGAAGGCGGCTGAATCAGGCTGGATGTGTCCTTCCATGACACTCAGGAAGGGTGGTGTAGGATACAAGGGCTTCCCTAGTTAAACACAGTTAGTTGTTTCGGCACCGATTTCATGGGGTTAGGGTCAGATACATGACGAGAAAAAAAAAATACTGAAAAAATTTTGTTGAATGGAACTAAACGTCAAAGGAGCAGTTTTATACGTCTCTGATGGTTCCATTCATGCTTTGGTCACATGATTTGTCATGGCTGATCACCACAGCAGAGAAAACATCTCCCCATGGTAACGCACTGGTCAATGCTAGGGACCTTAGTACAAGTCTCCACTTAAGACATTCTTAATCGACATGAGGAACACGAAGAGTAAGGCTAAGTTTACTTTGTTATGCTCTACTCCAACAAAAGGATACTGCAGAGCAATCAACGTGGAAACTTTAGGACAAAAAGGTGATCAGAACATTTCCACGTGTAATTTAAGCAGTGGCTATGGTGTCCATCCTTTAACAACGTTATTTGAATCATCACGCCTGTAAAATGTCGGTACATAAACAGTAATAAAATCAGGAACTCAGGATTAAAGATGCAAAGCGAGGCAACAAGGAGGAACAAGTTCAATGCGGTTGCAAATCAACCGCAAGTGACATTCACCACAATGTACCTGAAACCTCCTACAGGACAGCATAAACCACGTCTGTCATCTTTCGTTCTGTTCTCTGATCACAATGACAGCAGAGCCTCACCTGAGTACCCTCTTCTTGGAAAAACTTGGTGTTGATCTTCTTGCTGATGATCTGAGTACGAATGTAGTCCTTCACGGCAATGCAAAGCCTCATCTGTTCCAGAATGAACTCCACCTTTTCTTTCTTCTCCATTGAGCCATACGTTTCAACCTGTCACCATTGCAGTGCATAAAGACACAAGTCACATAATGGAGAATTATGAGAATTCAGAAAGCAGACCTGCATATACACAGCTAGGTGAGGCTTAAGAATAAGGGACCGTACTTTTGACATGGTACTTTCGCTATTCCATTGACTTCCGTTTGAGCACCAACCAGTACCAGAACCACCAAAAGCTGGGGCACTTTTTTGGAACTTTGGGGTGGGACTTGCAAACACTATCATTGTTGATTGGTTATGTAAATAGCCTGCCTCTGAAACACAATACAAATGCTGCTTTGGAATGAAGTTAAACTCACATCAACAATAAAGTAAAAAAAAAAAAAGAACCATAATGTAGGCATTAAATTACATTTTCTGCTTACCTATGCAGTTTACAAAACCAACCTGTATTTTTAATAAGAGAAAACCAGCGAAGTTTCTTGAAAAGTTTTCATATTTTTTTCTATAATTGCAGATTTGCACAATAAATGTTCTACGTTCATGATTACTTTGAAATGTGTTAACAGTTTATTATACAACTTCCTACTGAAATGCCTTTGCTATGGACATATGTTACCCAATATGTTATATTGAAATTTACAGATCAAATCATATACCGCAATATATACCGTCTACGGTCTAGATTATACTGCAATACGAATTTTATGCCAAACAGCCTAAGATCAAGCTTTTTCTTACCTTCAGTTCTGTACAGACATTATAGTGCAGGGAGTTTAAGTATATATATATATTTTATTAAAAACACAGGTTGGTTTTGTAAACTGCATAGGTAAGCAGAAAACAAGACAGAACTAGACTAGTGTCATAACTCCATCTATATTAGTATGACCATCTCTCCCATGAAGGTCCTGTCAGGCAGAGTCCTGCACGGGTGACCCGCAAATTTTGATGAAACGGGTGAAAAATATTCTACTGTGTCGGATATGGGTTTGTGTCGGTCGGACGCAGGAGAGCCAAATTGCGGTTTTCAAAACATCAAGTGTCAACAAAAGATACCCTAGGACTATAATTTAGTGACAAAATCCCTGCATTCAAGATGATAAAATGTACAATCCATATCAGTTTATGCCTGCACGTGCATTCCCGGAAAACTCCTCCACTTTCATTTTCAAAACTCATGCGATCTCCTGCAGTTGTTCAAAATGGATGCTGAAGTAGTCAGCTGAGGCCATCAGCTGTGGACGCTATCCTTTTTTTACACAGTAATATAAAGCACCACATCAAACGCTAGTCTTCGCCTTCGCGTAGGAATTCCAGTCGGGTTATCAAAGGAAAATGGACAGTGCACGTAGGTAGTCTATAAAACCTACTAATGTGCAGGGTAGCCTAATGTACATTTTA
>JAODKE010000101.1:9964319-9988014 GCA_026779605.1 Mormyrus hasselquistii
GGGCTTTTGCGGGTACGGGGGGGAGCTGGTTCCAAAGGGGGGGTACTTTGCCCCCCCCCCCAATCCTTTCCTCCCTATCCCTAAATGGCTCCCTCCTCCCGCTCCATCACACCAACACACATGTAGAGGTGCAGGTGTGTCGATGGGATGCAGGGGAGGTATTCCTCCTCTGTCCCCTCGTGACCACCTGTATCTCAATCATACACCACAATTTGGACACTCTCATTGCTTACTCAGTCATGACACATACATTTAGGGCCTTGGGGGTGGGCACACAAAATGGCATCCGGAGGGCGGCCTGTTTACTCAGCCTTATCTCCGGTGTCAGTGCCCACTTCTCAATTTTAAGTTACACATAGACATTGAAGGTTCTGGGGAGGGGCCGAGCTGACACCAGCTGCTGATTGGCAGAGAGTAGTTAGCGCCAAGCCCTTCCCCTGTTTTAAAGCACTTTAGAACAACACGCGGCAACACCACATCTGAGCGGGCGGAGGGAAGCATGAGGTCTTTTCACACCCCCGTTCTCTGTTCACCATCTGGAGCCGGGGGCTGAGAAGAGCTGGCCGTCCGGTCGGGGTCTGGGCTGGTGGGCTTCTCAGCTGCTCTGGGGTCCGGGTGGTCTTCTTCTCCCCATGCCAGAGGAAAAAAGGGGTCCATCTCCGGGGTCTGGTGGCGGATTGCCCCTCTGGAGGTGGTGGTGCCTGGACCTCGAAGTATAGAGTATATATGGGGAGTATGAGTGTGTGTACGGTGTTCATTTCTGTGTGTCTCCATATTGGGCGAATGGATGAATATTTCTTTATGTGTGCATGAGGGTGGAAATGTATGCTTGTGTATGTGTGTGCCTGTTTGTCTATACGTATGTGTCAGGTTGGGTCTTAGACTCCACCTGAAATAACATCTCAGGCTCTATTCCCCCCCGCCACACTCCCTGCCGGTAGGTGAGGCCCCCGGCTGCTGACGTGTTGGTGGTTCTCGATGTCTGGGGCTGGATGCTCTGGTGTGTGCTGGCCCACTCTTGGCGGTTGCCTGGCGGGGCCTGGCCCTTCTGCTTCTGTCGGGCCCCGGCTGGGGGGTGGGAGGGTCCTCGGATCTCTGGGCCCGGGGTCTGGTCTGCCCTGGTGTGGCCGGCCACCGGCGGAGCCTGCGTGCTTGCCGCCACGGCCCCCTGGGGTTCCTGCGATGTGGCTGCCAGATGACCTCCCACCGGAGCGCTCCTCTGCCCTTTTCTGGGTGGGGGCTGCAATTGTCCCTGCGGTGGTCCTCCTGGGGTTCCCGTGCACTGGGGGGCCTCTGGATGTCGGGGACCCGGGTCTCCTCAGTGTCGGCTTCGTGTCCTGGGTGGGCGGGGCTGTGGCTCCCCACGCACACTACTAGACATTTACATCGGGAAACCTTAGGAACACCAGCGCGCTGGCACACACAGGTGTGCACACGGGTCCTCACGGACACGCACTCACGGACACACACTGTTTTGATCGGCTGTTGCTTCTGGGCATGTGTTGTAATGCTGGTTGTGTGTGCTGTTCAACAACATTTAACGTTTGATGGTCGTTGTGATTAGTACAGATGTTATATGTTGTCTTTCTCTCTTCAACAGACAGGGAAGAAGATTATCTGTTTTATTTTTTTTCTTTTCTATTTTTTTTCTCCTCTCTCCCTCTCTCTTTCCCTCTTCTTCTCCTTTGTTCCCCCCTCTCTCTCCCTCTCCTTCACTTCAGGAAGTAAATAAAAATATTTTATAAATAAATAAATATAAAGTAGTCCTCCGCAAAGGGGGGTGGTGGAGGGAAAAATAAAAGAAAAAAAAACTCATAACTTGGAAATCTAAGCTGGGAAAGTCGGCAGAATCTACACAACCCCAAACTCGAGCTCCCACATCTCGGAACAAGCATGGCTGCCTCCATGAATATGCTGCTGTGTGTTGTTGCTTTATATTTTAGCAGTGAGATTATTTTTCCGAAAGACAAACAAACAAGAAACATGAAATAGTCAAACCACATTAAACACTTTATGTAATATTATAGTACATTTGTACTGTTTATGGTCATGATGTGGTATTCTCTAAATCGAACACGTGCAATTACATTTATAACTATTAATACATTTAACAAAATAATAAAACTTTTTTAAAGATTTATAAAATAGAATTAATGCTGAGTGTGTAAGCTGCCATGTTGAAATTACGTCACGGGGGCAACTCGGGCAACAAAATCTTGTTCGACTTCAGCGTCATAAAAGAAGCGTGTTTCCGTCTGGAAGTGACATTTTCGAAAAATGTGTCAAAAATGGAAGCAATCATTTGGAATTCAGGCATCTCCAACCTAACTGCATGTCTTTGGACACAATAAAAGGTGAATATAAAAAACATCCACCCACATGCAAGCCTGTACCATGGACTTTTGCCCATTCAGGCTCCCCACGCATAGAAACCCACGATGATTCCTTTGTGACAAGGGAGACGTTCTTTTCCTCGCTGATCAAATTATAGGAAATAAAAAATTTTAACTACTTTTAATTGCTTTAGCTGTGGTCTTGCTACATTTTACTGCTTTTATTTTTTTCCTGTTCTTGCTCCTTTTATCTGAAAATAATTTAATTTACATTGAAATGGTTAAAGAAAAAGACAGACGTCTCCCTTCTCTTCCCTCTCCGCTGAATGCAACAGTTGCGCCACACTCAGCCAGAAGATTACAGAGCTTGAAAAAAGAATCTCTCTACTCTGCAAAATAAAAGAGGATGAAAAACACATTGAAACTGTGTTTGCCGCTTCCCACACTCCTGCCCTGGACCCAGCTGACAATGAGATCCAGGGGCATAAAACACACTGTGGAGCGACTATTGCACAAAGTAAGTTCCTCTCTGGTGAATATGCAGACACCATTCCCTGGTCAGGCCCAGGCATGAATGGAAATCTGCTTGAGACTGATAGAACAACAGACCTGGATAAACCTGGGAGTAAAACCAAAGACCTGCTCCACTCCTGTAGTGCCACACCCTGTGTTCTGGACAGACATTGTCCCGAGCAAAATAAGAGCCAGAAGCAACAAGCACAGAACCACTCATGTCTCACCAAATGTTTGACTGGAGAACAGGTACATTGTTCTGGACGAGCTGCCCGTCAGTGAGCCTAATGCTAATGCTACTGGCAACATTAGCACTGCCAGCTCAGATGCTAACGCGGATACCCATACTGCAGGGGCTCATGATACAGTTGAGCCCGTGTGGCGCGTCTCTCAGCAGCATGCAGGAGTAAACATCAGACCAAAGGCTGCTAAAGCTAATGTTGCATCATCAAAGACAACGGGATCCGAATAGAATGTGCACCGGACAACCGCAAAAGAAGCTAATTATATCAGAGAAGACATATAACCCAAGACTTGCCGGTAGGTGTCCGCATAATAAGAGATGTTGAAAGAAAATTTTTGAAAACTGTGTCTACCCAGCAAAGATCCTGGTGTCAGGCCCTAACCCCACTCTAGGGAAAGGGATTGAATGTTTCAGACACTTGTTAGCATTAAATGCATCATGCATTGCTCATAAGCTGAGCTTCATCTACAATTTTAACCTGTTCAGGAAAACTGTTACAGGATGGGCAGGGTTCATTTAAACAAAATGGGGGTGTGTATGGTTACTGCTAATTTGACCTATGGTCTGCAGTATCCCACTGCTGGAATACAGGAAGGGTTAAAATCAGGACAACAAGGACAATGACATCGCCACGGACCATTCCTACCTGAGCCACCCCACCTCACCTCTCATGGGATATCTCACACAAGCTAAAGATGCAAATGAAAGGCTAAGACAAGTTGTTACTGGATCGCACCAAAAGTTCCTGCTTAGCCTAACAAAGTAAGCATAATCTCTGTGGTGTCGGCATTACAGGCTATACTGACATCTAGGACAGATTGGGCCCTTACCCAACACCCCTCTTACCTCATGTCTCTCTCCTTGTACTGGATATGGACCCACTGCTGTCAGAGGACCCTGAGGAAACCCCACATGCGAAGAATATGCCAACCCAACAGTGTTGGGCCAACACAGAAGGAGCCAGGGTAGAGTTAGGCTAAATCATGTCTCTAAATTCCCTTAATGGATGGTGCCCTGTGATACACATGTGTCTTGTTCAGAGTTGGCAAGTGTCCAAATTCAGATTCCTAATTCCCCCAAAATTGGCACAGTGCAATATTATTTTTGTGAAATTAACTTCAGCTGTTTTCTCATGCGTAGCTCACTGGAAATATAACCAGTGCGGGATTTCAATAAGCACCATGACCCTATCCAGGCTCTGTGGGGTAGAGCTTTTGATTAGATGGTTGTTGAATCAAATCTCCTGACTGGAAAAATGATGTCATCGATGGCATAGTAAGATGGAGATTAAAAAGAAAAGTGTAGATCACATGTAGACATATAATTCATTGTGCTAAGCCTTTGAATGAGGACCAGGGACCTGTTTCAAGAATCAGGATTTCTTGCATTGCTGGATAATTGCTGAATTGACTCCTGCATTGTTAATTAACAGCCTTTAAACATTGCATAACAAATCTACAAAATTAAGGAGAATATGTATGTTATCTTTGAACATGACGCAACCGTCTCCACCGCAAACAAATGGCAAGGGTCAGAGGCCGGTGCAGATGGCTCATTGATTGCTTTCGCATGCAGTGTCTGCCTTGTTGACATGTGGTATTATTTAAAAGCAATCCCGATTTGATGTTCTGGAGATGTTCTTCTGGAAGCGCGGCGGACAGATGCAGTTTGCAGTCATTCACATGGATTTGCCTTGTATGTCGCCCGATAAACAGTCTTCGTTGATACAAGGATATTTACCAAGAGTATTCAGGGTATTATTTTGTCGATTGTATTCGTTTCTCCAGGGCCACCTGCTATAAGGCTGTATGCCTCTGTGACGCGCAAGCTGCAAACTGGTCAGCGCAGGGGGATCGGATTCTATGCAGCGCACCTGACAGAGAAGCTGCGTCGCTGTACGACCCACTACGGCTGGCAGCGAAACCGAATTTAAGGGTATGTTTCTTAAAACTTGCATGAAATTTATTTATGCGATTTTGCAATAAGCGGTAGTTTCTCTGTCTTCTGCATATGAATTCTGGAGCATGTATCCAAATTCATATTATTAATTCATTCACACTGGCACAGTGCAGTGTTATTTTTGTGAGATTAATTTGATTTTTTTTTCTGGCGCGTAACTCACTGGAAATAACCCAGTGCGGGATTTTGATAAGTTCAAGTTGTCTCATCAAAATCCATTTCTCTTGCACAAACTGTAGTCCCATAAGATGTTACGAGCCGATGCGTGGTTTCGTGCTCATAATCAAACGCTATTCTCTGTCGGGATAAATATCTGCTGTGCCTTAAAAACCATATACCTCTCGGTGATATGAAAGTATTAATTGTACTAAGTCTGAAACTACGCAAACATGCCTAGCACCCAGCTCGAACGTTTAGGGATTTAACTTATCGCACAAACTGTAAAGCACCGATGTTAAAACCAATCAAAGCCCGTAGAAGTAGCTGCATCATTTTCTTATATTAATATAATGTTTTTAAAGCGTACGGTTTCAACAGAAATAAGTTAAATTTAGGCCTATTTCTAATTGGTACAACAGCATATTCCTGCTGTGACATGAACATTTGGGTTACGACTCCAGGTCTTTACCAACCCGCAAGTGTTTTCATCAACGGATAACGCGGGAGGGTAAAGAGGGTTGTAGCCCGTGGAGGTTAATAAAACGCAACGATTAAAAAACATTTAATTCCTTTACTTTTTACACAGAAGCACTCTGCATGAATTCAAGCTAGACCCGCGCCCCTTTATATTAATAGTTAATATTAGTTGATTACGGATCACGATTTTCTCGGTGAAGGTAATTTCACTGAATAGAACGAAAGGCAAAGAGCGTAAGGAATAACTAATCAAAAATGTCGTCTGTTTCCAGGTAAGTTTTTATCCTTTTATCCTTAGTTTTATCCTCAAGCACCTTATCCTTAATGTAAGTATTTTGCCTGCCAATAAAAGCATGTACCGCTATGGATCTATCAAAATTAATTTCTGAAATCGACTATTTCTTAAATAAATGACATAATTCTGCCATCGTTAATTAAAATCTAAAAAGGATATCGCGTTAGTGCTGGTTTTAGAAAACTCTGCGGTGCTCTAGCGCCCCCTAATGTGCATCTCCTCCCATAGGCGTGGCCATGGAGAATGAGTCCATGGTGAATGCCAGTCAGGGAGTGCTACCATGGCACAACGGCACCTACCTGCCGTATTACCTGCACTCCACAGGTGTGGCGGCTGGCTACATCCTGTCCTATCTTCTGGTATTGCTGCTGTGTGTGGGTGGGAACGGACTGGTCTGCCTGGTGGTGCTCCGAAATCGCAACATGCGCACCGTCACCAACATCTTCATATTCAACCTGGCCGTCAGTGATCTGCTGGTGGGGGTCTTCTGTATTCCCACCACCCTGATTGACAGTCTCATCACAGGTGTGGTGCCTGGCCGGAATGGGTAGGGGAGGGAGAGGGGGGTGGTACTTAGTGTTCACCCAGAACGACTTCAGAACTGGTAGCCCAAGTCAGTGTTTCCCAACCTGGTGCTGGGGGGCCTCAGACAGGAGCTGGGAGGACCAGCTGAAGGTCCCCAAAGACCAGGTTGGGTCACATTGATTCAGGTCATCTTATTCCAAGCTGAGGAAACTGCTAAATCCAAAAATGCCCATTCTCACCTTCTGTATGACAGTATATAATTTTGATGCCAGAGTATTGATATAGAACAGAAGCTGAATGTGTGTAGGCTGCCGTTAAATTCAGTCAAATTATTTGCATTTAAAATCTGCTTTTATTCCCAAGTCCTTTTGTCAGCCTCAGGCATAACAGCTAGGTATTTGCTGAAGCATTTTGGGCTTTTCGATAATAACAGTGTCGCACCCGAAACCAGGCTTTTTGAACAAGTATTGTCTAGTTACTGTACAATTTCTTGCTGAATTCAGAGTATACCATATAAAGCAGGTAAACAATAGGGAACATGAATAGCTGGCCTCTCGTGTCCCCAAACTACACCAGCAGCGCAGTCAGCAGCATCCTTATCCTTCTCATAGGGTGGCCCTTCAGTCAGTTCACCTGCACTATGAGCAACCTGATCCAAGGAATGTCGGTCTCTGCTTCTGTCTTCACGCTGGTGGCCATCGCCGGGGACAGGTAGGCTCCTCGCCCTTGGCCTCCGATCCCCTTTCCCTTCCTCTCAGTCAAGGTGTATTTCATCTGCGCAGCGTCTGCTGTGTGCGTCTGCAGGCCAGCTGCCCCGGGAGTGCAGAGAAGCCCAGGTGATGTTACAGGGGCCCTGGGCTACAGTTTTTTTGCGGGGCGGTTACGTAGATTTTGAATAATGTGGAAGCAACGCACAATGGGCGACTGCACGACTGACCGCCATGTGTCATTCCGCCATTCTGCAACTAGAGTATGTATCGCTAGGTAACCATTAAATTAATTTATACAGTCACCTAATCAAGTATTGCATATTCATTTTTTTCTGATTATGCACTTAAGGAATGAATTAAATAAAAAGTAGTGTAATTTAAATGTCAATTGCAATGTAATTCTATTAGGGGAGGTATTGTGGGTTTTGAGTAGTGAGGTTCCTTCTCACTTCCATTGTTGGGGTTTTGCATCTCACGTTCACTGTCAGAATACTGAACAAGACACGTGGATAGATGGACTTTATAGGTAACGCTAACAGTGAAAAGCAAGTAAATCAAAAAGATGAATTAAAAACAATGTTGTGGTATTGGCAGCAGGACTCTGTATATCCGTTTATTGAGCTATATGTTGTTTTCGCAGTCTTGTCAGCACGCAATGCTGGAACAGAACACACACTAGTCATATTCTCTCTGGAGATGATATGGTGATATTTAACATAGGCTGTCCTAGGTGAGCCATGGATGGTACCATCAACCAATTTATTGTGTCTGTGAAGTTGTCGATCATCAGTTTTTTTTCCTCTCCCTGTGAAAATCATCATACTCTTTAATTCGGAAAAGAGGTTGCAGAAAAAAAAAACACTGCATTTATCTCAGCTCGTTGTTGAAGTGTGTTGGCTGTGTAAACAATAGGGGCAGTGTGAGGCTTTAGTGGGCTAAGCCTCCGTCCCTTGGCTGCCCTTCGCTGCCAAGTTTACTCTCGCCTACCTGCCTGGCAAGCGAGATGGAGTAGGAGAAAAGAGCATTTCCCCCAGGGATCCATGCAAGCCTCATTATTACTCATAAACAATCTTTATTTCTTTGGACAAGGCCTGCTCAGCTGAAGCGCCACCCAGTGTCTTTACCGTCCGTCTGTCACTCCGCTGGGCATCCATCTGTGCTCTGGTTCACCTGGACTGTAGCAGCACTTGCATGTAGACCGAATACATTATCATCTTGGCACATTTAAATTCAAGTTGGACAAAGTCAATTCACACCATCTTTGGAAAAGCAATGCCAGGTTAAACACTGAGATATGTTTTAAGATTCACTTACAGTGATACAGTGACACATTTAAACGGACATTGTATTTTTAATCAGAAGGGCAGAAGAGAGATAAGGATGCTAGATTTGTAATCCTGCTAATGACCATCAAGGTGCACATCTATTACCCTTCATGTAGCTATTGTGCCTCCTTCAACATCTGGGTGTGACTCCTTTTACTTTGGGGAACTTACTCAACTCAACAATAAGTCCCCTTTTAGTGTGTGGCAGGTTGTGCAGTTCTTCCAGTTTGCTTTCAGAGGCTTGTGCGTAGTAATGAGGTAGGCCTGTTCTCTTAGTGTAGCACTTAAGTGCTCAGCAGAGAAAAGTTTCTCTGCTGGTTCAGATTACTAGTCTGCAGAGGTGATGAATCACACTGACAGGGCTTTGATGACGAGGTAGCAGGAACTGGCAGTTTAGTTGCGGTATGTGACTAACCACCAGCCTAAACATTTCTTCTAGGTTCATGGGGATAGTGTACCCCTTCCGGCACAGGATCCGGCCCGTCACCGCCCTGCTGGCTATCCTCATTATCTGGATGCTTGCTTTTGCAATCATCTTTCCCTCGGCAGCCACCTTGACCGTCATGCACTTGCAGGACACCTACATGGTCCAGGACAACCAGACGTACCCACTTTTTGTCTGCTATGAGGACTGGCCGCGGCCGGAGCTGCGGCGGGTCTACACCACCGTCATCTTCGCCCATGTCTACTTGGCGCCCCTTGGCCTGATCAGCGTCATGTACGGCTGCATCGCTGCCAAGCTGGTGACCAAGCTCAGGCAGGTGGGCGTGGCCGAGGGCCGGCGTGCGCGCTCACGCCGCAAGGCCAAGGTGGTGAAGATGCTAATCCTGGTGGCGGTGCTCTTCATGGTCTCTTGGCTGCCGCTGTGGACCCTCATGCTGCTGGCCGACTACAGGGACCTGGACCAGCAGCAGATCGACTTCCTGAGCAGCTACCTCTTCCCGGTGGCACACTGGTTGGCGTTCTCCAACAGCGGCATTAATCCCATCATCTACGGCTTTTACAATGAGAACTTCCGCCGCGGCTTCCAGGCGGCTGTGGCTTGCAGCGGCTGCCCCATGCGGGGGGTGGCCGGCTCGCCCCGCTGGACCGCCTGCAGCTGCTGCAACAGCGCCATCCTCCCGCCTAATAAGGTGTCCAGCAGGAACCTCACTGTGCGCGCTCACCCCCACAGGGACCAGCGTTTGACTGGTCTCCCCCAAGGCACGCCTCAGGGAATTCAGGGCATCCTCCTGGAGGGCATCAACCGCATTGCAGCCCCGAATCATGTTAGTGGTGCCTGGGAAGAGTAAGGCAGTCTTCTGCTGGGCTATGATGACTGATTGAGGACAGCTTGCACAGGCAGAGCTGCACTATGCAAACTCTCGGTGAATGAAAGGGGTGGGCTGTCGGGGGAAGTGAGGGAGGGGCCTGCGTGTTGCACATCACAATCCCACAATATCTGCTCCCGATGAGAGGATCATATTCTTAAAACACAGCAGTCCCACCCTGCCTCTATTATTTTATTTTAGCCTCCCACCCCCCCCCCCCCCCCCGCCCCTCTCTCTCTCTACCATTCAGACCTTGTAAATCTAGCGCCATGCACCTGAGGGGACATTAACTTAATTAAAATTATTTGTGTGCCAAAATGAATAGTTCAAGTCCCTTTGATGAAGGCAACAGATGTTCAGGGAGGAAAGAAGAAGGAGCAGGGTGTTGTTGCTGTACATTTCCAATTTAGTGAGCCCACAGGACTTCCTTGGCACGAGTCCTTTTCCTGTGCAACAACCCGTTACCAAGTGGCCTTCTGGGAGATGGTTTGGCTGTCCAAAGGTGGTGTTCGAGAAACAATTCAAGTGCACTGTTCACCCGCCATGCGGTGAGTACAACTCTAGACCCTTGACATCGCAGAAACCTGTTCCTATTGAGCCGGGTGGGTGTGTGCGGACACAGGCTGATAATGAAGAGGCTGCCTGTTGGTCATCATGGACCTTTTCCTCTACTATGAGGAAATTAGACTGATGACCTGAGCTTTCTTTATGTAATTTAATTTTTTATTACTTAAGGAAGTATCCTACAGCATTTAATCACATGGGCTGCTTATGGCAACCATTACAGATGTTCTGAAAGAAATGGGGGCTTTAAAACACAATGGGGCTATATTGCTAAGTAAATGAAAAAGTCCTGCCTTCATGAGGACCCTTGTTATTATTGTCTAAGTGTTACTCTTCCTCATCGTGCCTCGATGCAAAGCCATGTACCCGAACTCCTTCAGTAGCATTTAGAAACATGGGCTTCAGGAGATCTTGCCCTTCTATTAATGATTTTTTTTGGTAATATACAAGAATCCTGGGATGAAGCAGCCATTTCCACATCTTTTTTTGCATACTCAGGACTTCTCTGTCTGCTGTGTCATTTGCTAACTGACGGATACAGACCTCGAAGATGTGCTTCATAAATAAACATGACAAACCTGCCGCATATGGTGTCTGGCACTGTGACCGGAATGGCCTCATCGCTGATCGCCAGCTGAGGGGTATCATTCAGTGTCACTCTGATGGAATGGAAGTTAACGTTAAATGGCCCTTGAAATGATGCCTTCCACGCATGTCAAACGCAGCCTTTGTCCCCAGCTGTCCCTTCACCTCACCTTCTGATCTCCTTCCTGGTCGGGGGTCAAGTAAAGCACAAGTCATGCTTGGTTTTTTGACTGAGAAGTTGCTACTAACCAAGGCTTTAGTCAATATCTGAGGTAGCGACAAGTAATGGGAACCTATTCCTCATTGGCTAAGAGATGGGATTGTGCATTTAATCGGTTGACAGAGACTGTGACGACAAGTTCACTCAAATAGTATACTTCTTAGTAAAATACTAATAGCAAATCTGCCCTGTGATAGGCCTATTGTTCACGCATCCAGCAGACTCTCTGGTGCACCCATGCTGTACTGATGTCATACGCTCAGTCTTGATAAGGTTTCAATGTCAAGTGTGAAGCAGCTAAGAAGGGCGTCTGACCCAATGGAAGATTATTTCTTGTGATGCATTTGGCTAATGCATCATGGGGGTGAGCGTAGTGAAGCACGTAAGAGAATCATACTCACATAAGTAAAGAAAATGCCTGAGGCATCCTCAGGAGAGCTCTGTGTCAATTTACGAGATCTAAGAAACACAATTGCATGTTCTGTGACATGCATGAGAATGCCTGACAGCCATTGGGTAGCACTAGAACGTTCCACTGAATTAAAGGCATTAATGAGGAGAGCTATGGAATTTCTCTGGCACGCGTCTGCCTCGTTCGTCACGTGTTGCCATGTAACGTTGGAGCTGACACTGTTCGTCCTTGGAACTACGGTCTATGCAGAACTGGGGGCCGTAAGAGTCACGTAGATCCGCACTGCCAAACTGAACCTGACGTGGTCCATCTGTTTTCATTTCCCCCTCATGATGAGGGATTGTCTGCTATGCAAAGTGCTCACATATTTCCCATATTACACTGCGCAGACGGATCCCTTGGCACAATCCAGATAGGCAGGCAGCCCTCCCATACATACAGAGTTTTGTATTTAACCTTTGTCACATGTCTAGTTACTTGTTTTATCTGTTGGTTTATCCCTGTGATTGATTTCAGGTATCTGTGTACTGGAATGTACAAATGATTTTTCAGTCACTTCTCCTGTTTCCTGCTTCTTTATCCTGCACCAATAGCTAAAACACATGTCATTTAGTTGCTTTGCTAATGCGTTTATCCGAAGTGGCTTACAGTTTTTACCCTTTCATTTACTCGATTTTTATGAAAGAATTCACGTCAGGGTCGCTAACTCTCACACATCTGGCGTAACGCTCACGCTTTTTGACTCTCACGCTCATGCAAGAAATCTTACTGCAAATCTACATCATTCCATTGCAAACCTAAACTTAGCTGCATCAAAAACGTTGGAGTAGTTTGGATACACTACAGACTATTTACAAGGTAATAAAAGTGTCACAGACATGTAAATGCGTGTTCAGACTCACGCTGGCCAGCTGACCGAAGTTGACAACCCTGTCGTGTTAAGCTGCTGTTGCTCAGAGTCCCTCTCGAGATGTGAAACAGAGCCTGCAGGTCATGTGTTGACCTCTCTGCTGCCCGCTGCCCTTTTCACTGTGTGACTGTGTGTAACCGTCTGACTGACCTTGATATTGCATTCTATTAAGTCACATGACCATGCATTGTTCTCAGTGAACAGCTGGAAAAGCCTGGCAATAAATAATTGGTGTCTCCTGGAGTCAATATGAGACCCGCAGTGCCATTAAACGAATGCTTCAGCAAAGACTGTTTAATTTCAATCAGTACCCTCCCCCCACCCCATAAGTGGTTGCAGTCCTTCCTCTCATCTAGCAGTCAGGAACAAATGGCTGATTTGCTTTCCGAGACATCACATTACTTACAATAATGGTTTGTTTCCTCGTGGCACATTACACAAACTCTCTGTTTGATAAGTTGATTTTAATGTATACTCATTCGGATCTCTCTGGAAATGTGTTAGTTAATGAAAACAGGACTCGCTCTGAAAAGTATATAGATTTTAGTGCATTTCTATTATATTCTGGTGCTATTATTTGAATGATTTGCTTGTCAAGGTGAAAAGAGAAGAGTAAGATCTTTTCAGACTCACTGTGTGTAATATTGTCTGATTGTATTTTTGCTTTGGATAGGCTGAATACACAAATCCATTAGGACATAAGTGTCTGGCTTTTGGAGGCCGATGCATCTCAATTATTCTTCTGATTGTTAACAACGATGAGACTGCAGTTTTTGAAAACGAATTACTCTTCTCGGACACTTTGGAGACGTACTTAATGATGGTCATGTGCACAAATGAGTGCTCACATCAGTTTATTTAGCCATGCAATTAACAACAGGATTGATTTTCTTTGAGTTGCATCTGAGGTCCGTGGAGGATTTCCACCCCACCGCCCTCAGACACACCCAGAGCTGCTTGACAAACGATCTTCAGATCTGACGTGCCCTACTCTGCGAACACAACACTGAAGCATATTCTTTTAAATTGCAAAACTTTCCAAAACGGTTGTCGATGGGCTTCCATGACAACAGTCGCCTAGTGACCAGATTCCTGCATAACACTCAATCTCTCCCTTGGGTCTTTCTCCATATTGAAAAATATTTAAAAACGAAAGGTAAGCCTTCATTAAATGGCAAACTCAGCGCGATGCTCGCTGTTGCAGAGAGAGCTTAACCTTTATTGACTTCCCAGATATTCCAATGCCCGGATATGACCAGTCATTCGCAAGCATAATTTTCCGAGCGGTTAGCAGAAGTCGCCGATGGTTAAACGTGTGTAATCAGCCAGTCCAGGGGGCTTCGCTCTCCTTGCGAGTAAAAATAGATGAGACAGAGTGAGAAACATGCCTGTGACATGTGACGACATTCCCATTGATCCCCAAACCAGGAAGGCACATATAATTTTTTCGTCTTGTGGTCTCCCCCAGTCCCGGCCCGTGTCGCCTTTTCCTTTTATTAGTTTCCCTTCCAGGCGCACAAAGTCTCCACGTGTGCTAATGATGTGTAGCTGCTAAGGAAAGCCGGCCGCTTGCCCCTGACTTATGGGGAACTTGCGGATGCCCGTCTATTTTTAACCTCCAACCCTACCGGTGAGCACAGGCCCCAACGCAAAGTTGATGTAAACCGCGCTCCTCAATCATACGGGTCTTCCCTGCTTTCCTCCGGGCTGCGACACCCTGAAAATGGCTGGGGTGGGGGGTCACGGCACAGCCACGTTCCGAATCATTGCGCGAGACTCATGGCGGCATTCCTCGCGGCGAATTCCCCCCTCTCCCCCACCCAAGTCAATGGAAAACATCTCAGGAACACGGTCATGGAACGTGGTGCGTCCGCAGCGGCATGTGCTAGCATGTGCCCCTGTGTCGCGGCTTGTGCGTAGGGGCGGGCTCTGCAGGCAGGGCCCCATGCAGCTGCTTTCCGTCAGCATTTTCCACAAATGCTCCCCCCCACACCAAAATTGTGGCCTTGTCGCCTGTTTTCTGTCATTAGCCACCATACGGTAGTCCCCTCTTGCAGTAAAACAGCACATGAATGCTACACTCAGCACAGTAACTGTCACGCGAGAAATCGGTCAGTTTAAACTTTAATTTACAAACAGCACTTTCCGTTGTGGGGAGGGCTCTCGTTTCTGTAAAATGAAATTTACTGGGGTGGGGGGCACAAAGGCGGAGCTTTATTTTTCTGCTTGATAGAAAACATCTCTTCTGCAGGTTCCCATTTTCTCTTAACCTATTAATGCGGCTGCTTAATTTTCAGTTATCATCACTGAATGTTATCATCATCTCTGCTATGACAAATTATATATAGTATATAAACAAATAATTATACTATATCATGCCAATTCAAATTAAATATCCGAGGCAAGTACATCAAAGGTTAGAGACAAAGACTTGAAACTGGAGATTTCAGTTCCTGGGAAGGGTTCCACTTAAGAAAAGTTCCTTTGAATAAAAGCACCATTCATCTGCTAGACAATATAAAATAATAACGGAGAATGGTCGTGTGGAGTCGTGCAGGTCTACTCATCTGGCGGCAGTCACAAATTAAACCGCTGACTGAATGTCAAAAAATTCACCTTACAAACGACAAGTCCTCTGCTTAATCCCCAGAGGCTTTGCAGCTGTTCCCTTCCGAATCAAATGCTTTTTCCCCCACCCAAAAATAATCTGTTACGCAGAGGCACACTGTGCACTGGCGTGGTAGCATGTTTAATATCTTGTAAACGCCGCTGCTTCCCCTCGCAGTGAGGCTTGTCACTCGGCACGTTTCTCACGTAATGTATTACTTTTGTTGTGAAGCCAATTTTACGGCTGGGGTTTCTCTGAAAGAAACCGAGATAATAAATTAGCGTGCTGTCATGGAAACAGAATGAATGGGAGATCTTATTGCCTTTGTTTTAGTTCCGGCATGCGGCGAGGCTCACCCTCTGATGAGGGATGCTCCTCCCGGTTGACTTATGGTTTGCTTTAAATGTCCTGCGCTGGGCAGAAGCGGTGAGGTGGGATGGGGGGGGATGCCGGTGTGGCCGCCAAGGTGGAAGCACCCCAGAGTCACCAGAGCGGCAGCCGCAGTGCTGGATGGCAGGGAGCCGGGAGGCTGAGGACACCAGAGCCCCGCACTGCAATGTCAGGGTATGAGGGACTGGCTCACTATCAGCCCCCCCCCTCCACACTCATCAGATGGGGGACTGCCACAGGGAAGCCTCTCCCGGCACTCAGTCACCCGCCCCCCCCACGCCCGCTGGTACGAAGCGTAATGCCAAGGATGTGATGTTCGTCCTGTGATACCCCGGGCAATTACCCTCCCCAAGCATTGCTCACGGTACTGCCGGCCCACGGTAATGCCAACGTAGCCCGTGCCCGATGGTGCCAGTCTTCCCATGCCCTACGGTCTGGCTGCAGTATTGCAGCTGGCGGCACGCATCGCAGCGAAGATACGGCTGCGACCAGAACTGCAGGCTAGGCATTGGTACTGCACTGTGCTTACCTTCAGATTTCATTGGGGGCAACATTATCTCAGGTACTACCCCCTCTACCACCCAATGTAACTCTGAGAGGTTCTAGCCTATGAAACGAAGGCAGGTCAGAGATCAGAGATTGTATATTTCGACGTCCCCCCACTATCCTCTTTCATGAACACGTGTTCATGCACGCAGCTTTCTAAGGTTGTATTTACATTTTGGTTGTGTATTTTGTATTGCTCTGGATGTTGTTTAGGTTACGAGTAGTGGTTTACCTCCAGTGTGACGTCTGGGTCCAGTGCTGCCAACATCATCTTTCCACCCAAGTTTCTCTGGACGTGGCTCACCCTCATCTGGGGTCTTGCTCCCCTTTGGTGGTCTTGGGCCTCACTGGCTTCCTGTCCAGCTCATGGATGTGTTTGTGGGTGGGGGGAGGAAGATGTGCGATATTGGTGACCTGTGACTATTTAAACACCAGGATCACGAGGATGGGACGGGACACGGAAAAATGTCATCTCCAAAATGTTTGGCCTTTTGATCATCGTAGTCAGAAACGCAGTCACTCACTAATCCGGGTTAAAAATAGCGCTACTGCCTCCAGCTGTAAAGTGTGATCGCTGGACCCTCCACCTGGGTCGCCTTGTCAGGACTCACCAGAGGCAGCCCTGTCAAGAGGCCCAGGGCTGATGTTTCTGCTTGGTCTCTCTTTCATGGCTCCAGTCCCCCACCCACTTGCGCACACCATCACAGACCTAGCATTCAAAAATCAAGGAAACTTTATTGTCAATTACAAAGTTACAGAAATTCCTCTTAGCTCATACATAACACATCAGAAAACACAACAAGTAATAAAAACAATCTATAAAAATCAAAAAGCCAGTCAGAATACTTACAGTATTGATTGCTCCCTAGCCTTCTAACTCATCCAATCAAATCTCTATTTCAGAACCGTCTTCAGCTGATTTCTGCCAGGTCCACTCTTGGAGCTATAACTGGTCTGGTTTGAGGTCCTTACACCTTACTGGTGGGTTCTGTAGTTGTTTGCCTAATTCAGTTTAATATCGTAAGTAAACTTTCCCCAAGCTTAATTTCTATTCTGCTGCTCCATGATGTGCAATACAGCTCAACAAGTGTAGTATCATGCAAAGGTTGTGGGTTTAAATCCCCGAGAGCATGTAAAAACTGCAACCCTTCTTTGTAGTGTGAGTTGTTTAGATGTCTGGCACGGTGACCAATAAATGAATAATCTGGGCTGCATCTCTTTGCACAGAGTAAGGGTGCATCTGATTCCACTTAAACCCCCCCCCACCCCCCCCCCAAAAAGAGCACGTTTTATTCCACACACAGGACCGATAAGGACACGCAGGGTGTGACAGTGTCACTCTTTCACTTAATCAAAACATGTGGCGTCAAGCAAAAGTCAAACACCGTGCTGTAACAGCCCCTTTTAATGCGCAAACTCTGCCTGTGTCTGCGGGACGTGAATGTCAATGAAGATGAGGTGAAGGTGGATGTATTCCAGGGAACGGTAATGCGCTCTGTGTTAATTAGCATTTAGCGTGTTGTCCTTTAGTCGATCGCTGTTATGCCTAAACACCGCAATAATTATCTTTGTGCACTGCAGTTGCCACTTGATGCCGCCCCTTCTGTAGCTCCTCAAGTAGAGTGTAGCTATAACAACACAAAGGTCATGTGTTTGAATCCCTGGGACTGCACACATAATTTGTAATCATTCCCTCTATTCTAAGTCATGTTAGATGAAAGCATCAAGTAATTCTTGATTGCTGACTTCAGGTGAGTCATCAAGATGGTGGAATTTCAAAATGGCAGACGGAGACAGTGGTAAGCTTGGCTTCAGTCGTTTGGAGTGGCTGACATAAGCAGAGTCCTCCGAGACAAGAATGTCTCAGAGACAGCAGTTGCCTTATATAACGCAGTGTCTTACGTAATAACCTTTCTCTACCTTAACCAGCTCTTCCTGCGGGAGTATTGGCACGTTTCCTCACGTTAGGGGTCATTTCCTGATCAATGGTGGAGTCGAAACGCAGCGTACGAGATTCCGAAGGGATGTCAGATTAACTAGGCATCTGAGCAACGACACCGGCAGCCCAGCTCGGATCGGGAAAGGGGGCCAGCAGAGCAGGGATGATGACGGACTCTGAGAGCGGCGGACGGGACTTGTGTATGAGACGAAGGGGGGGGGCACTGCTGAGGAACCAGTGTGGGCGTTCCAGCTGTGTTTTTCCAACCTGAGGTCAGTGGGGGGAGGAGCCGGATGCTATTCCTCCCCCTCACGCCTTGGACTCCCCAACCCCTGCTCTTCTTTCTCCTCTGCTGCCCCAGGGGCAGCATCGGCCGCGTGTTTACATGGGCCCCAGTGGGAGGGGGCTGGGTAATGCTGTCAGCAGACGTCACATTGGGACAGCATGAGCAGATGTAGGGGGACCCACCCCCAACCCCAACCCCGCGCCGCCAGGCTGGCATGGAGCTGATGACGTTGCCTCTCCGGGAACACGAGGGGCCCTTTCCATGCGCCAATGCTGATGGTCCCGCCCCCAGTCGCTCGTCACACCGCTGTCGCTGGTCTCTATCCTTTCTGCTTTTTACGAAACGCTGCCTCTTTCCTGTTGATGTAATGAGAGTAGCATTACTTCACAAGCACATTTCAATCTGTTTCAACATGTCTGGTGTTTTTTTTCCCATGTGTTGCGGGTCACACAATCTCAGAGCTCTCATTCGGGGGGCGTTGAAGTGCAGCGAGATCAGCCATGCGAGCCAGACCACAGGGACCATCTTACTGGCACGGAATGCGACGCTCGCACTGCGCTTTACTCGCAGCTGTATGCACTTCACTCTGTTGCAAACGGCCAACATCTGGGTGGCATGTCAGCAGCGGTCAGAGCGAATCGGGTCCAAGAGCCATCTGAAGCCACTGGATTATGATTCATTACTGTGTTTATATCTGCAGTTATGGACTTAAAATCTATATGCAAATAACAGAAATAGAATAGAATAGAATAGAATAGAATAGAATAGAATAGAATAGAATAGTACTGTTTCCCAATCTGGTCTTTGGGGACCCACAGACAGTCCATGTTTTTGCTCCCTCCCAAATGGCGGTAGCAAGTTCAGAGGGAGCAAAAACGTGGGCCATCTGGGGGTCCCTGAGGATCAGGAAATGTCTTTATTGTCATTGTACATGTCCAGCCATGTTTAAGAGCAGCTCAGGGTAACTCCCTGTACTACAGCTGTGTCATTCAACACCCAATTCCCTGGGCATGTTGATTTTGGATTTGATTGGTGGGTCTAGGGACATGATGAGGCCACTGAAATTATGACATCATAATCAGGAAGATCTTTGTTGGCCACACTAAGTATTTGTGTTACTGTGATATTAAGCTGAAGTGCTGATACTCCCAGTTTGTCACATGCCTGTGGGCCTGAGCTGCGCCCCTTATTTTGGTTTTCTTGCGCCGAGAACAACACATGAGCGTAGCATTAAGAGCAAAATGCGAGGGGTCCGCACAGCGGCCATGGAGTCGCTCTCATCAGGCTCCCGATCCCTCCGTCTGAACTCGGTCGACCAAATAGCGCGTGAAATGTAACACTGATCGAAGCTGCCGTCCGTCCGGACATCCATCTTCCAGCCATTTATCCAGCAGTGGCTGAGGGTGCCTAACTGGGAAGCTCAGACTTAATCAGGGCGAACGAAAGACCCCCGTAGGATTATCGTATGTTAGAGAACCTCTCTCTTGAGGAGCGGTCACCGTGCCAGACAGCCGGAGCAGGGCCTGCGAAACGGCAGCTCATTCTTTCCTTTGTTGTCATAAGTATGTAACGTCAGAGAAGGCCAGGCGAAGAGCTCCTTTATTACCCTCCGAAGCCGCCAGTATGTTCTCTGTCATGTCTCCCCTCCTGTGGTATTTTCAAACGGCGCTGTGAGACGTCAGCGGTGCCGTCGTGTTACTCCTCGCCTTCTCCGGTAACTCCCGCATTTCTCTCTTGGCTCCGTCCTCACCCTCCCTTTGCCAAATCTGCTCCTTGTCTGTCGATTTCATTCATTCCTGTCGGGCTAGAGGCTTTGTGAGCCAGCACATTAAGAGGTAGGTTCCTTTACTGTGCTTTTAGAAATTCTGTAAATAAGCCCCAAAAAAATGTATACTGGCTAAACAAATGTCCCACATTTAAATCTCCTCCCCAGATATGTTTCTGTTGACTCTCACAGCTATGAGTTTATGAAAAATTCATGATTTGTAAACAGTGAAGAGTGGAGCCACAGCAAAATGTAGTTCCTCTAGTTTTTTTTTTTTCCTTTTTGGAGGTTTCTGTAAAAAATAAGCTACTTTTACATCATCAGTGTATTTTTTAGAGATAGTGACCTCAGCACATAGTCTGCTGCTGCAAACGGGGCCCCCGGGGTCCTCAGCCCCAAAAGGTAGCTGGGCAGCATTTCTACAGTTGCTGCCTGATGGTTCAGGGGCGGGGGGCTGGGGGGGGGGGCAGTAGGGCTAAGCCATTTAGACTGGCTCACCAGGAGAGCAGGAGAGATGCACCTTCACTGTGCTGTCGGCCGGGGGTGTTGTGAAGGACACTTTTAAGGGGTGGAGGCAATGACAGCTTTGGAGTGCCACTACTGAGGGGGGGGGATGAGAATGGAGGTAATGGGCCTGATTGTGAGGGAGGGAGCTGTGCTGAGAGGGTGCGTGAGGTGGGGGTTTGGGTAATAGAGGAGCGCTGTGCAGTAGGCACACCCTCCCTGGCCTGCTTCATGGCCGCTGCCTCCTCAGCCTCTGCCTGACGTCCCCATACGTATCTGTTTGACACCCTTAAGCAAGAGGCATCTCTCCCCAACTTTCTCATTTGCGTTCGGCAGCTGCAGATTGTCTTAACGTGCCTGTGGGTGTGCGGCATCGCCAGCGTCACCCGTTTCCTGCAGCTGGGAACACGTCTGGTGGCCGACGTGCGGACGGGCGCCGTGTCTGATCGTGTGGGGATGAAGGGTTGAATCTTAGGCATGCCAGAGGGATGTGTCAGCCAAGGAGGTCAGGTGCCTGCAGGGAATCTGCTCGGTGCTGCACTGCAGCGACTAATCAGAGGGAGTGAGCAAACGGTGTGGGGGTGGGGAGGGGGAGGGGACGCCGCTCCCTCTGCTGGTCACAAAGGGTTAAAAAAAATTATATTGATTCTTAGGCTGCTGGAGTATAGAACCTGTATGTTTTAATTTAGATCACTGTTGTCAAGCGCAAAATCCTTACAGATGCTTGTCGATGCCAGCTCTTTTTTTTCCAGCAATTAAACTGAGTAACATATGAAGCCCACAAAGTACTCAGAAAGCAACCAATCATATGCCTCCATTAGGGGGTGTCACAGAGACACAGGGGAGTGTGAAAACTGCATTCTGTGCTGCGTCTCCTAGTGCCTGTAAGGGACAGTCACTGTCACCCCCTCCCAGTGAAGAAAGAGGTACCCAGTTCGGCTACATCCAGAGGTGGATAGTTCAGGCCAAGATTTTGTTTCAACCAACCAGCTGAAATGTCCACCTCTGGCCACACCCCTTGTACAAAGTGACCACATGCCTGACAGAGTCCCCCTGCATTTACCTGTTGATGGGGGGGGGTCTGTGGTTCTGGGGAGCATAGCACCGTGTGCAGTGACAGGGACTTCCTGTTCCCAGAAGCTGCAGCACAGACACATCAATCAGGCCGCGGATGAAAAGGGGGTGGCTTTCCCCCACCTCGGGGCGAGTCCTGCCCTTTGCCAGTCCGGCAGCAGAGTGTTAGCTTGTGAAGCGTGCGACAGCCCCCCACCCTGCCCGTCATCTGTGTCTTTCGGGGGAGACTGTTAGACATTATGTACTGCTGGACACATTGTATATTAACAGCAGATAAGTTTATGGGCTGTCGTCAGTCAGGATGACATTATGAGGCTGGGTCATGTAAAATGCACTAGTGGAGTACAGCTCTGTGGAGGACGCGGCTTGGGCTAAAAACTGTTGTCAGAAATGTACGCCTTCCTCAACTTGGTATGAGTGAATACAGTAGGATTAGTTCAGCATTAATCTTTTTTTTATATAATCGCCCTGCCTCCTTATTGAAATTCAAATTGGGTGGCTCATCTCACGGGGTCTGATGGTGCGGTTTACGGGGCCCGCTGGTGGCTTCTGGCGTGTTCGGCTTTTGATATTTGGCTGACACCCCAGCAGGTGAATACTGTGCTGCCGTTTACACATGCCGCCTTTAAAGGGGTGGGGGGGCGGCTGCTGGACAGATGCTCTAGCATGCTGGACGACACATGCGAGTCAGTGGCACACAGATTTTTTACTGGCTTTCGTAAAAGAGTGTGCAGGTGCAGACATCTCACCTTTTTTTATATGCAAAAAAGATGTATGTTTTGCTGAAATTTGCAAAAAGGCAGTACCTATCCTGCTCCGGGTAGTCCCCCAGGATAGGTTCCATACCCCTCCCTGACCCTGACAAGATGGATGGATGGAAGGAAGGATAGACAATCCATCTCTTTCTTCTGACCTATGACTGTGGTACTGAGTGCTGGACGTGATGTATGTCCAGTTCTAGAGAGAATGGCACTAATATGGAGGGTACGCTATATCTCTCCGGGCCTTGCGTCTTACTGCTTGTATCCATCTGCGTTTGATTTCCCCATTGGGCATTAATCACACTCTCGTAGCGTGACATTTACGCGCGCTGTGTTTTAGCTACTTATTGCTGGCAGCAGCTTATTGTAGCCAGTTATGCTGGCAGCTGGCGATGCCGCAAACGTATTCCTTCACCGCCTGCATGGCTGATATCGCTTACGGGGATGCTAAAAGCTAACGGATGCTTAAAAGCTGAAAGCGCATTGTTAACCTGCTAAAAAAAAATAGAAGTGGTATCGTGACATTGTTTAATTTCATGCTTGGAATGTGTCTGCAACACGCTTCTGCATCGTGTGGCAGGCCCTTGCGACAAGGCACTACCCATCGTCCAGGCCTCCGCTAAGCCACTGGCTGTTGATTCTCGGACGAGCTTTCAGCCGGCTCAGGCGAGGCGATGTGCCGTTTGATGCAGATAGCCAGGCCGGAACATGCACCCTCAGGTTTCTCTGCACGCTTGTTTGATGTGGCTGGAAATTCACTCGGTGTTCGCTAAGACCAGTTGCCGTGTCTTTCAGAGGAAACCAAGACAAGACCTGCGCTGCAAGACGCATATTTCTCCCTCATTTGCACGCAGCTATGGGAAGTAATGCATGCGACGCAGCCATTTAATCGATAGTGTTTAGTGCATGGATAGGGAACCTGCTCTGTGGTCCCCTAATCCACACACACACACTTTTATACATACAGTACTGTGCAAAACTCTTAGGCAGTCAAAGAAAGTCCCGTTTAAATGATCGTCATGTAATCAATGATCAATCAGCCAATGACAGTGGGTCTCCAGGACTGGGGTTGAGACCCCTTGTTTTATTAATGGCTGAATGAGAAGTCGTGCCAAAAACCTGGACCCTTGGTTTAGTGAAAGCAGAATGTCTGCTTGGGCCCCAGTGTAACAGCACAGGCGGGGGGGGGGGGGGGGGGGGGGGTAAGGGGAAATAGGGGGGGGGGTGGGGACCCCGCCCCACAGTTCCAAACCAAAAAAAAATTGTTTGAAATGGACTTTT
>JAODKE010000101.1:9988114-10020201 GCA_026779605.1 Mormyrus hasselquistii
GGGCTGTAAGGGAATCATAGGGGGGTGCTGATGCCACAGCCCCATAGTTCTACACCAACATGATGATCATTGAAATGGAACTTTCTTTGACTGCCTAAGAGTTTTGTACAGTACTGTATGTATAAAAGTGTGTGTGTGTGTGTGTGTGTGTGTGTGTGTGTGTGTGTGTGTGGATTAGGTTTATATTACGTCTGGGTAGGGGTTAAGGTTGCCATATTGGGATTAGAGTTTTTGCCATAGAAATGAAGGTAGAGTCCCCACAAAGATTACAAGGCCTCAGTGGGACTCACACATCCAGGGACTTTAAAGATAAATACACACTCGTACTGTATGGTGCAGCATTAATACCCGTATGCAGATGTGCTCACAGATGTCTTCATAAAGAATGAGCCCAGGGTACGGGGCAGCATGATGGCAGCACTTCAGGCTCGTGGGAGGCAGCTATGGCCAGGATGGCTGTGCGGCTGGATGGAATATGAGCGTCTGTGTAATCCGCGCGGCCCGGCACCGCAGGCATCCTGGGGCCGACCTGCTAAGAGCTAACAGGCCATCTGTAACCGTTTGTAAGGGAAGAGCGGCACTCCCTAGGCGACATCCACCTGCCAAGTAGGCCTTACGCACACTCACACGCACACAGGCACTTCCTGGTGCCCCGAGGATCTCAAAGCCTTGGGAGAAAGTGAGGTACACAAGATTCATCCAGCCCCCAAAAGGGAGATGACGGCCTGTTCTGCTTGGCTTGGATCTTATTACATCAGGGCTGCAAACAATCACACATCTGGCGTGACACTCACACTTTCAGACTCTCACGCTAACGCAGGAAATCTTACGCTAAATCTCTACCATTCCATTATAAATCTAAAATTAGCTATTTCAAAAGCGTTGTGGTAGCTTGCAAGCCCTGCCCGCAATTTTCACAGTAATAAAACTCTTTCATACATGTAAATGCGTGTGCATGTGTGTGCAGACTTGTCTTGGATTGAAAATCTCACTCCTGACCAAAGTTGGGGACACTGTGTTGATGTCTGTAAGGGTCCGTGTGATCCAGCAAACCCCACCTCTCCCTCTAACCCCAGCTGGTGCCTCTCTAACTACTATATCACCCGTTTTCCTATTATGTGTTTGAATTCTGTTAATCGGTGTCTTAGAACCTCTGTAAATGGCTCGCAGAACCTCACAGTGCAGCAGACGCATGCAGAAGTTCTCACAGCTAGAGATTGTGAGTGATTATGTGTTTTATACTCCATTGTGATAGAGATTCTGCTGAAACATAACATAACAGTGTGTCTCACCAAGCCTCTCACACAGCAACGGGATCGATACACCTTGTTGGTAGATTGATGTGTCAATACAGCTCCTGGAATGAGATGTTCTTCTTGGTGAACCACATTGGTGGAGGAGTCTGGTAGCAAAATAGAGGATTCGATCAATTATGTCACAGGGTTGCCTATTCGACGAACTAAAAGATTTATATTTATTGTTGACTAAACACAACTGGTATGAGGGAGCTGTATCCCAGACATCGGGTGAGTCCATCTGCTATTCTCAGCACACAGTTCTTTCCAAGCTAAGTTGTCCTCCAAGAAGAATGAGGAGTAAGCCGGGTTTGGCTGATCTGGAGGTGGATTAGAGCTGTATTTATAACATCTCAGAGCCTTCCCACGAATCCCTAAAAAAATAACCTAAAAGATGCTTTAATTGAAAAGAAGGTGAGGAGAAGAGTAGAAGGACAGGTATCTGGGGCAGGATGTGTGAAGCCACAGGCAACTGGAGCGGCAGCTAGGTGGTGCTGAGGCAGCGATGACTGCGAGGCAGCCTGGGGCGTTACTAGGCAGATAGAGTTTCTGTGTGCTCGATATTACGTGACGTGCAGAAAGGTCTCACTACAGTGACATATCGGTGCCATTTTTTAATCACATGCTTTCACACTGCTGAGTAGCAAATTATAATTACTGCGAAATTAGTTTAGTATGGCATTGAATTGGCTGTTGCTACAGTTATATTCAGTATTTAGTATTTAGCCCAAACGAACATGCAAGTGAGAATCTGAGTATCCCTGCAAGAATCGGGGTTAGGAGCCTTACTCAGTGGCCCAGTGGTGACATCACACTGTCAGCCATGGGATTTGAACCAACAACCTCCTGATTAGGGGCTTAGAGCCATACATCACATACAATACAATACATGAGATCGCTTCTCATGCCAAGGATGAAGTACTTTACACGTTTCTGTCACCATTGAAAAACTGCATTTATGCAAATCCTACTAATGAAATGTATAGGTCATTAACACTTTTGCCTTTTAGTCATGATGAGCCGGTACGCAATCTGGCGTTTCAGCATCATTATCGGGGAGGCCTCGTATAACTAGCCAGTGGCGTCTGGCCCCGCGACCTCCACGGCGCCCCCCGGAGGGAAGCACGCTTTCATCTTCTGTCGATGGACCGACTCGTACTTGTGGACTTAATCTGCATGAACAAATGTTGCGCTTCAAAGCCCGGAACAAACATGGGGCATCCCATAAATAACAACGATCAAAGTTTAATTTGATGCAGCCGCAAAACTGCAGTTTGCAAAGTTTTGTCGGCTTCGGATATGATATAGCTGCGGATATTTACGATCAAGGACATGTCTGCAGCTTTGATTTATCAGTCGAAAATGACTCATTTTACTTTTTACTGTAAACATTCTTGTCTATTCAGTAATGAGCACTGGATTGGACAAAGTCAGCCAATTGTCTTCGCTTCCCTTTGCTCTTAATTGGGATTATAGTTTGTGTGGCTTTTCCCACTACTTTCTTGATTCTTCTTTGTTCTGTGCTTTGATGCCAGTTATCGGCCACCCTTTGGAGAGAATGCCACAGAAAAGCATTAGTCTGCCATTAAAATGAAGGCAAGAGCGTTTTCATCTGTCCTGCTATTGTCTTTCATTTAAATTTAGGGGCAGAGTAATACAATGCAAATAATTTATTTATTCGATTGTCTTTCACGATCGAGAATTACCAAGAAGACAGACACAAGGGACTGTGAGCCAGCTGCTTTGCTGAATAGATGTCTCGTCATTTCATTGTGTAGCCTTTCGCTCCCACCTTATTCACTCCTTTCACAGCTCTCCTCCCTCCACCAAGCTCCCCTCTCCCTCGCCCTCTTTCGTCTTTTGCTACATCTATTGATGGCATTAAAAAAAAGAGAAAGAGCACGATTAATTATTTGCCAGAACTTTAACCTGTGAGCCTTAACGAACACCATTTTCCGGGGCTCCTTTTGGCTATCCGGGGGATTTCAGTGGAGGCTGAATTTAATTAGTTCAGCCAGCCTGTGTATCGACATGAAAACAAAGGTTCAAAGGACAGGGAAAGGGTTACTTTCTTTTAGAGTTTAAAAGAGGGATTTTTACAGGGACTAGTGACGATGAATTTGCCACAGAAATGGATGAGAATGAATAGTTTATGGTAATTTTTTACACACAAAAGATGAGCCTATCAGCATCCACCATTCAGGAATGAGAAGTATCTCTTGGCCTGATTGATAGAGGAAAGCGTAGAACATGGAATAAAGCCATATAACTACCTGGCTGTAATTCTCCCAGAATCCTGCCTGTGTGTTTGAAATTGCTGAGGGAGCAGCTCCCTATCCTGGCCCGCCTGCTCCCATCTTTCCATTTCTATGTGCTGGCAGCAGCCAGGGACATACCCAAAGGACGAAGGTGTGACAAGACCGGCACGGTGAAATGGAGCGAGGCTTGGCACTCTTTCGTGTCACACCACAAAATTGTCATTTGAATGCAATTTCGAAGACTCTTTGCTTG
Organism: Mormyrus hasselquistii; assembly: GCA_026779605.1. Classification (NCBI taxonomy): domain Eukaryota; kingdom Metazoa; phylum Chordata; class Actinopteri; order Osteoglossiformes; family Mormyridae; genus Mormyrus; species Mormyrus hasselquistii. The sequence goes on from JAODKE010000101.1 coordinate 9,991,921, forward strand.
TGGGGAAATGCATTGCAGGACAAAAAGAAGGGTGTGGTTTATTTAGCCAAGAGGTTTAGAGTAATAGGGTGTGTGTGTTTATGCAATGTTGGCATCCCTAAATGGATGGCAGTATGTGACTGAGTGTGCCTGTGTATTTCTGCATGCCCAGTGATGGACTCAACTGCTATGGATACGCTTCAAGCCCCCTGTACGGAATAAAGTCTGAAGGATGGATGGATGAACGGATGGATGGAATATCTGGAAGCCACTGATGATTTGCCCATACTGCACTCTTTCTCTCACGTTCACTTTTCGATCCCCTGAAGTTTTTTTAGCTTGAGGCTAAGTGGGTCAGAATTAGTCACAAGCGGAATTGCAGAACCAAGGTTGCCTTCCTGAACTTGGACCCAAAAGACATTTCAGCAGCACTGGGAGTGTCAGAAAAATCATTATTTCTCTGGGAAAATATTGCTGCTCCGTTTAAGAGCTTTTTCCGAGGTATCTGGCACAGTAGCGGAATTTTCCCAAACCTCCTTGAGATTATGCTGAGAAGGACCAGCTGCGAGACAGAGCCATTCCTACTCGATTCCCATTCACAGCGAAACCAGTCACTCCCCAGTGATAGTAGACAGCAAATTCTGAACCTGCCTTCTAGTTTTGATCTCCGCATAACCAGCCGAGGTCCACAGCCTGGGCACCTGATCCAGTGACATTAATTCTTTTTTTGTCCCTCTTTTAAACATCTAGAGCAGGGCTTTTCAACTCAGGCCATCGATTCCAAATACAGGCCTTGTTTTCAGTTCTCCCAGGTAGTTAGTTTAATAATTGCTGATTCTGATTGGTCAGAGGCTTCACACCTGGCTCACAGGTGAAGGAAGGCTGGAAAACCAGCAGTGCTCGGACCCTGAGGACCGTGAGTTGAATAGCCCTGATCTAGGGCAGGGTGTCCAATCCGGTCCTCAGGGACCCTCCAGACGGTCCATATTTTTTGAGAAATACTGGATTAGAAGGAACCGCAGCCGCAGGGCCCCCCCAGACACAGACTCCCAGGCATTATGGGAAGTGCTTCAGAGCTGTAGGCCTCGTGACTTTACATTTATTTATTTAGCAGGCGTTGTTTTGTCCACAGTCGCTTTTAAGAAGAGAAGAAAGCTTGGGGTCAGAGACCAGGGTCAGCCAGTGCACCTAGAATAGTCACTAGACAGAATCCCTTTATTGTCATTGTTCTGGGAGCAGCTTATCCCATCTAACTCACATACGGCATTCAAACACACAGGAAGAGCGAGGTTTGGGGTCCAAAGGCAGGGTTAGTAATTTATCTGGCACCTTTACAGTGGTTTGGGCTAAGAATCTTGCTCAAGGGCCCGACAGAGATATGAGTATTCTGATAAAAATGGGATTTGAACCAACGACTGCATTAGCTATGATATGTTGGATAGATGTGTCTGGGAATCAGCAGCACTAGAAAACAAACAGTGATATACCGTAAAGTTGTCAACCAGAGGGGAGATACTGATTCATATTTTCTCTTTTATGTGGGTCTAAGGACCCCCAAGATCCCTCTCACTTCCAACACTAGTGATACGACTACTCTGCCAATCGTGGGAATTGAACCCGCCACCTTCTGGACATGGGCACATATCTGTAACCTATGTCTGTATAGTTGCATGCATTACGCATGCATACATCTGTATCTTTTGTGTAAATCCTGTTAAGCTATTTCAGATAAGAATGTGAGGAAAATGAGTACAAAGAGTGCAAACCATACGTGCGCCCCCCCCTCCCCCTCCCCACCCATCCATGCACATTGCAGGAATGATACCGATCGGCCATGTGTTGTTTCTGCACATTGAGATCTTCAGAGAAGGCTCAGGCAGCGTCAGTCCTCGGCAAAGCTGGAGCTCGTGGCTGGAGCCTGTCGTGTGTTGCTAAGCACCCCGCTGCATTGATCTCCTGCAGCTGGGGTCTGTGCTGAGAGGGGAAAGTCTGCGGGTCCTGCTGAGACGGACGTTCTCAAGGTTGCCCCTTGCGGCATGAGCCGTCTCTTTGCACACGGGCCGGGCTTCACGGTGCAGCTGTGTGCCGCTAATGCCATGTGAGAGAATGGGCCCGGTACCCGCTGCTCTCCCATAATGTGACTTTTTAAGTTTAAATTAAAATCATTATGTGTTACATAATAGGTAACTATTTGCTTCAGTGCTCAATTGTCTGTTTTTTTAACACCTAGTGTCAATTCTATAACTGCATTCAGGCAGTGCCTCTTTGAACAAAGCAGCCATTAGAAGGCCTGGCGCATCACTGTTAGGAAGTACAGTACCGAGATAATCGGACGGTAATTGCTGGATTTGATTCTGTACAGGATTAATGTAGTCAGGGGTGGTCTGTTGCATTTATAGTGATTAATTGGATGGTGCTGTTGATTCTCTGTAGATCCTCTGCAGGTTTAACCTTGCTGACACCGTAACTGTGTTTCTGGTGTTTATTTTTAGCCCCGTGACAGATGTTAGCTATTGTGTCCCTGTCAAGGACAATCAAGCCACGCACTGTTTATTGACGTTTCTTCCTGAAATATGTATTTGATAACTTCCAGAAGGTATAATCCTAGCCCTGATTCTATTTATTCTTGATTATTTCTTTTTATTGTGGACTTCATAATTCCCAGGATAATTCCCAGTTTTTTCTTAATTGTTTCTTGAAAATGGTATTTAATGCGAGGCAAATGAAAGTTCAGTATAAGTAACATTGTCAAAGTGAAAGCCGGCACCTCTTCGCATGTTCTGTAAGTGGCTGTCGATTGGCCGAACGCTGTGTCTGAGTCCTGCCTTCCCCCCCCCCTTGCCTCCCCCAGTACAGGATCGGACAGCTGTACATGATCAGCAAGCATAGTCACGAGCAGAGTGACCGCGGGGAGGGCGTGGAGGTGGTGCAGAACGAGCCCTATGAGGACCCCGTCCACGGGTGCGGTCAGTTCACCGAGAAGCGAGTTTACCTGAACAGGTGAGTGCCGGGGCAGCGCCCCCCTCCCTCGGCCCCCTCCGGCAAACATGCTCGTGCCTCCGTCGGCACGAGTTCACACAAGTTAAAAGCACGTTAAAAATGTCTCCGAAGTAAATTAAGCTGTCAAATTAACAGTTGTTCATTTCCCAGCACTCCAATCAGAGAGTTGTAGTGGCTCTGATGTGCCGACTATTTCGATGAGCATGCGTGGTTGGCAAGGAAAATCTATCCGTAGGCATATGGCATATCTCAGATTCCATCTCAGGAGAACGCCCTGATTATCAGATTCTTAATTAATTCAAGTAACAGTCAGGATACTGAGGGCAAGTACAAGTCAGATGTTTGCGAGATGTATGCAGTCAGGCTTATACATGAATGAACGCAGGCTTAACTCGTAACAAGCTCAGCCCAGAGTCTCTGCTTCTACCAGATTCAGAGTCCGGGATCCGGGATCCTGCAGCCACTGCATTTGTGCACCAGTGAGCACTTGACGGACGGGAGCTCGGGGAGCGGGGGAAGTGGGAGGTCCACAGTGGGCCGTTAATTCTAAGCACTGTCAGCATTCCGGGCAGGCAGAAGCTAAGATTGTTGGTGACTCAGCAAAAAAAAATGTGGCATTTGTCCTTATCAGGCCTGCAGTGAGCGTATGAGAGGTAGAAGGACAGAGGAAAAAAGGCAGAGAGTGGCAGGCCTGCCTTCAACATTTCAAGCCACCGGACCCTTTGTAGTAATAATCACCTGTAATGTTGTACTCTCCCCGAAATAACTCTAAAGGTCACATTTCAATAGGTCAGAACTTTCTGAAATGAGTGTAAAGCTGGTACGGGTTTGTGGAAAAACCAAAACAGCAGCTCCGAGGCCCCTAATATTTCACAGTCAGGTGTCAGCTCTAAATACTCAGCCAAATAGGATACAGTACCTGCACACTTACCGCACACTACTTGCACACATCCTGCACGCTTCCTGTAGATTCCTGCGGGGTCAGCGCAGAGCTGCTCTGCTTCATTTTTATGTCTGTGCTTAGTGGTTACATTCGTAGGTCGGGCTTGACAGCTGACACTTTAGGGAGGCATTAAGCGCGGCGATAACGGGCGTGACAAATGCAGCAAGCTCGGGGGAAATTCACAGGAACCGGCAGAGCAGCGGATATGCCCCGAGTTCTGCTGCTTTGCTATTAGTCACTCAGACCTGTGTGTGTGTCCTTGTGTCTGTGATGGCGCTGCAGAGTCAGGATCAATGCCCTTCAGCTTCCAGTGTCCAGCTCCTTCCCAGATGCACCATCCTGTCTACAGGCCTTACCCCAAACATAACCTGTCCTCATCTCATCAAGCTGCAGAGGGTCGGGACCTTGCAACCAACCGGCACCGAGCTGTCAGTCAGCTTGCTTCTGCCTTAAATCCCGCATGGAGACCCTGCCCACACAGCCCACGCTATTATTTCCAGCAGGGGTGGATATAAAGGGATACGTGAGCGCCGTCCTCTCCGACACAGCCTTCTGCTCGTGGATCCGGCAGCAGATGGATGGGCTCATGTCAGAATATCACTTTCAGAAGCTCCGAGCCTCTTGTCATTTCAGCTAGAGCCTTGAGGGTTTCACGTCTGTCTTGGACCTTGCAGTTATTTGCTTCCTTTCTCCTAAAATGATTGGGAGGTATGATGGTCTTTTGTACTCTGGAAACTAGCTTTTTTTTCTAGCCAGGTCATTCTAGCTATTATGTGGCTGCTTTACTTATGGCTTTATGTGGTACAGATACAGCCAGCGCAATTCTGCCGGCGGGACTGGGGAAATGAATGGAAGCCAAATCACACCTCAAGGAGCGCGGCTAAAATTTTAAGGTTTAAAATTGAATATCCGGCAGAGTCAGCAATGATAACCTGCCTGGAAATGCCCCCCCCCCGGAGGTTGGGGAGTTGGGGAGTGAGGGGTGGTGATGACAGGCCATTTCCACCCTGGAAGAGAGATAACATGGGGGTGGACACGGGCCCACCAGCAGCTCTGCCATCAGCATCACCAGTCCATCGTGTAACATTCACACCGGGAGCCCAAGCAGACTTATCAATCATTGCGCTAATTAAATATTAAATTACTGCCATGTTATTGTTGTCGTTGCCATTTTCGTTGCCACCTTTTTAATTACCGCATGAGTCGTTCGTCTTATCACGGCGGCACAAAGAGTGCCCCCCTCCCCGCTACGCCGAAAGCAGTACAGGAGGCAGTGCTTCTGGGATTTTCGCTAAAACTCCTCCGTCCGCCCGCTGCCTCTTACACGTATTCCGAGGATTTTTCATATTTAGCCAGGAGGGATGTGATGAGACATGGCAGGAGCAGCCGATCCGCCTGCTCCGCCGCGCCGCCGTGATGGGAAATGCACCGAGCCCCGGGGGGGGGGGGGGCTGCGCCGCACGTGGTCACGTGACCATGCCCCTCGTCTTTCTGCATCCTGACCGAGGCGCTGAGCGTCCGCAGCGGCTTCAGCCCATGTCGCGTTTCCAAGTGTTTGTTTTGAAAATAAGGGTGTGGATTCGCGTGCAGAGAGAGAGTTAGGGTATATTCCTACCACTATTGAGGGAGATTTGCCCTGTGCCAATATTGAAACCAAACCTACAATCTTGTGTGAAAATATCCTGAAACTTTCATTACAAGCAGTATAACCCAACAACTGATTCTAAAATAATCAATTCTGTTGAATGAATTATTAACTTACGATCACAGAGTCGTGCTTGATCAATCATTTTCATGACAGTTCTGATGATCCTGGTATAGACTGGTGTTGTCTGATTTATGGTGTATCCACTGTTGTTTTTACTGACCACGCCAAGAGCATAAATTTGAGCTTGCGGTCCAAAGTGATTTACCCGCTACAGCAAGGATTTTTAAGTAATTGTATCTGGCATGAGAGCATTACTCTTAGCGGGACGGCTACTGTCCTTTGTTGCTTTTGCTGCAGTGAAATCGGAGCGCGGAGGGGGAACATGGGGGCCCTCGGTTCCCGCTGAGCGTCACAGTCGTTTGGGGGCGCCTCTGACGGCTTTTCTTTACATGCCTTTAGAGGAACGAATGTCTCACGTCTATCTTTCTGAAACTCACTTATGAATGAGTCAGGAGAGCCGCGTCGCCTTGCAGAAAGACGCGGGCCTTGCCAGTCGGCCGCTTCTCGTGCCGGTCTATATTTTTCGTTCAGCAGTCACCGCACACCTGCCGTCACGCTGGGCATGTTAATGTAACGCCTAGACTAAAAACGGGGATGATTTATGAATATTGAATGAGAACAGTGAGAGGTCTGAGAACTTGTATATCAGACATTCGTGTCAGTTTTCCACTCTGCATGTGCTTCACCTCCCCCTAAGGGATAAAAAAGCACAGGTGGGGACAAAAAAAGGTAGCATGCAGCTTTTCCGATGCATGTGAGAATACGGCAAACCAGGACCCCGGACATTAAGTGGAAGGGCAGTCGGTTTCCTACAATTCTTGGAGTCATTTGTTTCTCTATTGCATGTCTGACATTCATTCTGCTGTACTTCTGCCCTATCTGAGCCTACAATGGCAGAAACCATGGCTAATGGGATGCATTATTCAATTTGTGCATCTGCAAAGGCTCTTAGGAAATTCAGTAATAATTTGCTCCATCCAGGGCAATAAAGGAACCCGGGCATCCGATGCAGAAATGACTCTTTTAATTCATTGTTACTTGAATGTGCATTTTCATAGGAGTGTTCATCCACTCCTAAGTGCTCGTGCAGCCTCAAAGAACTCCTCGCTCGCAAAGAGTCACGCACCTCACGATTAATGCATCTACTTGCTCCTGTTGAAGAAATATCCTGCCTATCTTACTGAAAGGACAGTTTTTCCAACCCACTGAGGACCACTGCGATTAGTAGTAATACATTACATTTATCTAACAGAGCTTCAGTCCAACTTGATGTATGATTGAGAAGGCAAGGTCAGGCAGTCTCAGGAGCAAGGGATCGAGGGCATTGCTCAAGGGCCCAGCAGTGAAATTTCTCTGTTGGCCTTGGGATTTGAACCAATGACCTTCTGATTACGGGTCCAGCATTCTAACCCACATAGGCACACATAGCCTCTGCTTTCTGATATTCGTCTCACTGAGGAACATTACTGCCAACCAGTGGCTATTTCCGACTCATTCCATAGAGGTTTTAACATACCCAGCTCTTTGTATTCTAATTGTTGCCCCTAGTTTGGACCAACCGTTGTCACCCTTATTGCATTGGTCTCTTCCAGTAAGCTCCCCAGCTGGGCTAGAGCAGTGGTCCCGAAAATCTTCTATGTGACGGAGAAGGCCTGGAACTACTACCCCTACACCATCACAGGTGAGACCCCACGCGAGGCGGCGATAAGACGAAAGTAATGACTAGATCCCCTCAGCAAAGGCTGAAACTGGAGGAAGCTTTATGTGCCATTGGTACAGGTACGTAGGGATGCTTCTAGGTCACATATTCCATCTTGCTCTCTGCACACACATATACTTAAGAATAAAGCTTGGGGTTCAAGCATTAGGTCAGCCATTTATCTGATGCCTCTACAGCATTTTAGAGGGTTAACAATCTTGCTCAAGGGCCAAACAGAGATATAAGGATTCTGCTGAGGACGGGATTAGAACCAATCGCCTTCCGGTCTCAGACACCGAGGATTATGCCACTGAGCCGCACACTGTTCCCCAAATGCTGTAACTGCATTGGTTGGGATCAGTCGAATGGATGCATTTGGGTATCAGCAGCGCTGGAACACAAAAAATGATTTCTTGTGTGCCCACTGAAGATAAAGGCTATGAATTACATAAGCAGCTTGTTGTCATTGGCAGTGCAAGATAGCATAAGAGAATCTGGCTATTCCTGAGCTGTGTGGTGACTTTATTTCAACAAGCCTCCCAGTTACAGCGTGCAGGGAAAGCAGTTGGCTTGGTGACGTGTGACCAAGAGGCACAGTTTCTGTATGGAACTGAGGACGAGTGCCATCAAATGCCAGAGCTGGTGAAAGTGCAAATCCATATTAATTATGAAAAAATGAACAAATGCCCTTTCGCAGTGTGACTGGTGTGTGTAGGAGAGCGGTTTGGAATAACACCACCGGCGGCTGAGCCCAACTGGACCGGCCTGATTCTCTCCACTGGGAAACTGGGTTTTCTCAGCAGTGCTCTCTGCAAGCCCGTCTACCAGCCGCCCAGCTGCCTGACAGTCACACCTCCCTATCCAGCTCAAAGCACTGACTCATGTATCCCAGTTACCGTCGAGCCTTAAACACCCATCACAAATCACCGTCGTATATATGCCGTGTAGAGTGCGAGTGAGGCTGAGAAAGTCAGTCTGGTATTGAGAACAAGGGGGCAGCTTGACCCCGACTTGGTATCTGCAGTCCTCCTCTTCCTTGGTTTCCTTTATCAATTGATCTCTGTGGCCGATGCTGAACTGTTGATTCTGTTCTCTCTCTCCTTCCCTATCACGCCGACCGCATCCCGACATGACTGCAGAGTACACAGTGAGTATCTCGCCAGTATCTCCTATCGATCCACCAGCCGCTATCGGCACCTCAGCTTGGGGAAAACATGCTTAGAAATTAAATCAGGTTAGCAGACCGCATTGTGGCGGTGGTATCTGAAAACGGAGGGTTGCTTCGCTGATCGGTGGGATTACAAAAGCATGCTCTTCTTTTGTGTTACTCTGCTGTGTAATTCTGATTTCACAGCCAATGTCAGGCCGTCTCCCGGTCCTTTCTGGCGTTGGCTAACGTATCCAGGTGACTGGGAGTGCGTGCTGAACGCAGGTGCAGGAAGTATCCCAGCTCCATTTACCAATATAACATATATTTCATAAATCTTCTTAACACAGAGGGGTGCATACTCAGCAAGTAGTATTTCTGGGACAGGCTGTATATTTAATTTACTTGTCTAAGAAAAATTTGCCTTGCAATGCAGCAATTTGCACAAGTTTGCTTTAAGATAAAAATGAAAAAGTTTTGTCTAATGGGTAATAAAAATCTTTTTTTTTTGTCAAACCTAAAAGAAATAGTTTCCAAATCCGTTTGCAAAGCCAGTTGGTCAGCTTAGGTATAGAATGATACTTACAAGCGAGCCAACACTTTCATGGTTGATACCATAATAATATTATGATAATGTGTTTTTGCTTAGCAAGTGCCCTTTACCAGTTTATAGATGAACTAGATGCACCATATAGTCTTGAATTGAGTTGCATAATCTATACACCACATCTATCATGGTCCTCGAGGCCAGAGCACTGTTGATTTTTCTTCTTTCCTTTTTCTGAGTCAGGTGGGAAGCCTCTGACCAATCAGAATCCGTAATTATTAAACTAACTACCTGGGAGAACTGAAAACAAGGCTTGGATTTGGAATCGAGGTCCAGCCTTGCTCTACACTGATTAATTCTCCATTTGTTGGACATGTCACGTGATCGCAATTAACCAATCGGCTTGAAGAAGCATTTGGTCCATCCAATGACTTCAATATTCTCCAAGACATTCATTAACATGTCTATGGCAGCATCTAAATGTGAAGTACAGTATGTACATTGCTAAAACAATGTGGGATTAATAAATAAGGAAAACGCTCCAGATTTTTAAGGATAAAAACACACTGTACGCTATGCCATTAAATGCCCTCCCACTCGGAGCATTTACTTGAGTGTGTGGTCATTCACACATCTCCGAAAACCACCTGACCTCGTTTAGTCCTTCAACACTGTCCGTTGCAGTACCGACTGGAGCTCAGTGTGTGAGTCCCGCTTAGCCGCCTCTGCTATGTGCCTCAGAGCCGCCCGAACCCAGTCAGCGCTCAGAGGCACGCCAGCTGGAGAGGAAACGTCCAACGGGCAGAGAACCTGGAAACGTCAGTTGCAGTTGGAGGTGTACCATGTGATCAGCGTTGATAAAGTTTGATTTTCCTATAGCTCTGTTTTGTATTCCTGACTCATTGAGACGCCAGAGGCAATATACCACAGAATATAAGCATTTTAGCACCCAGTAAAGCAAGAGTCCAGCCATTAACTCTCCACACAGAGCCAGAAGCCACCCTGCAGTGTCATTTTTCTTTTTTCTTTGTCAGCAGTGCTAATAACAGTGACAGTGCTTATGAAATATACCGGTGTATTCGGGTACTGCTTCAATTCCTCAAACACAGTGTTCTGATCAAGAAACAAAAGGCAGTGTTTAGGATCACGGGTTTGCTCTTTGAGACCGTGGCCGCTTAGCGCCGATATTCACTGTGCCGTCCTGAAGCCAGTCATGCCGTGCTGCCTGAGAGATTATTCATGAGAAGCTGCGTCGTAGCACGGATCTGCAAGCCCTGTGTGCTCACACGCTCCTCGCAGTAGCGTTTGATGAATCGTGACAGTCGGGGCCGAATGATTCGAACAACCAAAATAAAGAGAACCTTGGGGGCTGAGGGGCGGGGGGGGGGGTCCTGATGGCCTTTTTGCAGCATGAGCTCATGTGGGAATCATCTCTGACTCAATGTTATTTAACAGCGTTGCGTCTGCTCAGGGGTCGGCCCGAGAGATGCGTCAATTCGCAGGAAACCCAGCAGAACGTGCTTCAAGCCGATGTGCAGGGTGATAACGGGTGACTGGTGGGAATTGGTGAAAGGAAAAGGAGCCACATTGATTTAGAGAGGGAATAAGGTGCATGATTGGCTAAACAGCTGTGCCTGAGCACTGAAGGCGACATCCCCAGTAGGTGACCTCACACGGCCCTGGCACAGCCGCCGGCGCATCCGTGACCTTATTTGTCCCTGATCAGGAAGAGGCTCCTTCCTGGGGGTGTTACGATCAGTGCTAGCAGGCACGTCCTCCCATCAAACCCCCACCCCCGCCAGCTGCCGTACCGTAGGGCCTAAGCTGGGATGGTACTGCCTTCCTGTAGGTCTGATTACAGCATCAGTCCGCTTCTTCCTGTCGTGTATAATGGGTATGATTTTACACCCGAATGCCAAATGGACCTGGCACGCCATGCTGGCTTTTCTTGGAAGGATGCACAAAGGAAGGGGCCTCATAAAATTTGCAGGAAAAGGTAGAGAAGGAGCTAAAGCATCACTTTAATAGGCCCGATGAGGGTCCTACGTGACCTTATCAAGTCGTTAGTCTGATGAGTACCTACAGCATTTTCTGTTTTAAATTTATAATGACATAGATCAAAAGCCTCCTGGGCTGAATGCAACTGACTCATGAACTCCTTTCTGGCCTGTGACAGTAAAGATGCTCTTGTTTCCTGCCGCTTTGTACTGCGAGAACATGCAATGCTTTCTGAGGGCATTTGTTTTTTATGCATATGCTTTAATGTGTGTGCTACTGTGGTGATGTCAGATTGATTATCTGAGTGGGAAAGAGTTCACCTTTGTATGTGATTAAATATTATCTAAGTTACTGGAAAAAATGAACATCTGCATGGTCTGTTGGTTTAGTTCACTTCATGAAATTACGAAATAGCAGCGATTATTATCACCCAGATGGAGACAATTAAGAAATGATGGCATAAGTTTTCCCACAGCACAAGCAAGACTATCAGATGATTGGGTTTCTTCTTGTACACACATGGTTCAGCCTCAGTCTGAGCTGTTTTCTGTCCTCGGATTCCTCTTGGTGAACCAAAGCATGAGCACCCCCTAGAGGCATTTTGAGGGCATGCACCTTTTCAGTCATCGGCATTAAGAGCTGCAGGCTGGCACTGAATCTTTTGTATGATGTTGTGCAGATCGCACTGCCACAGACCCCCAGTGGCTGACAGGGGCAGGTGGGAAGGGAGCAGCCGCTTTGTTGGAACACTGCAGAGAGAGTACTGAGTACTGAGTACTGAGTATAGCGAGTATGAAGTTCTTAGTATCAGAGAATCGATTCTCGCTTAAGTACGCATCTATCTCACATAATGACACCAAGACCTGCCAGGGAGGGCCGAGAAACCATGGAGATTAATTACCCCTGCCCCCCAGGTCTCCCTCAGGCTCCTCCTGCACGCACCACAAGCCTCCCCCCCCACACGCTGTCCTCCCATTGATTACCTCCCATCGCCTTTTCCTGACCGTGCTCTCCTCCTTCTGTACTGACAGCCCCCCCTCCCCCAACCATTGCATGGGCCAGGAGGTCATATTGACTGGCCTGCTATCAGGGAATAGCAACCTGGGGGGGCTTGTGGCTCTACATGGTGAGATACTGACCCTCTCGACCTACCAGGGGGTTTAATACGAGATGCATCAGCTCCTCTGCATCCAGAGAGGCGCTCACTGCTCCCTGTAAATGCTACCAGCACTGCTTCACAGGCCCTGGGACTCCGGATTGAATTACTGCATTCTGCCCCTAACTGGAGCGAGCCATTTTCACACTGCATTTCTGGATCCGTGAGATCTTGCCGAGAGTCTCTGATCGATGGACCTCGGCTGAATTGCAGTCCTTTGGGTTGCGTCTGTCTCGGGACCCCCCCCCGAGGACATTAACACCTGCGTTAATGCCGGCAATTGTGGGCGGTGTCTTTACAAATTCATCGCAAGTTTGACCTCATCATCGGCGCTGGAGCAAGACGAGGCTGGAGAAGGTGGACCTGCCGATGCTGGAATCACAGGGGTTTAAGGTCTCATTACTCTGGAATGTGCTTTTCTACAAAAGGGCACGAGGTGGGGGGTGAACTTCACTCAAAACATGGTCACACCCCTAATGGCTCTAACCATTTGGAAACATCTTAATGATGAGGCGACAGTGAAGACAGGCACTGGAATGTGAACGAGGATAACATTTTTTCTCGATCAGTGAAAGAGACAACACCCAATTTTGGTCTTAGATGTTTCCTTAAAATGTTTGGCGTGGCTTTTAAGTAAAATCTTGCTGTCTTTTCAGTGCTCGTTCTTGCCGAAGTTTTCCATCCACATAGAAACCAAGTATGAGGACAACAAAGGCAGCAACGACCATGTGAGTATGAGGAAGTGATGGTGTTATGATGCTCCAGTGCAGCTCTTCCTTATGGAAACACTGACAGACAGATGGCGCGGCTAAAGGACGACGCGCATAGTGCTCTGCTGAAACCTTCAAACAGCTTGATATAAAGATGTAGGTCCCACACCTAGAACCTCAACGCGTGTGTTAGGCGTCCATGCCACAAAGCTGCAGGACCCCCCCCTAGGCTGCCAATGCAAGCTGTTGCTTGACTAAAGCGAAGCGATTCTCAGTTATTTCCCCAATGGTCATGTGACACGCATTAGGAAGCACTCTGGGTGGGCAGCATCACTATCAGCGCCTGGGTCTAACCAAGCCTCCAGCGCATCGTCTCCTCTCTGCATCAGGGACGTGGACCAGAGCTGGTCCCACCTCACATTCCCTTAACCTGCAAGTTCAGACAGAAGCCTCCGCCTCTCCACCCCACCCAAGAAATTAACAAAAAATAACAAATGACAGTAGACTGCAAGGCGCATGCAAGCGTGCAAGGCACTACTTGACTGTAGGGATGATTTGGCCTGAAGCGGCGTAATCATCGGAAAATAACACATCTGCCACATCCTCCTTATAAACAGATCCCTGGATACCGTTTTACCTTCCATAATATGTGTTATAAGTTCATAGATATAGATCATCATCAGGCACCTTCATTTCTCAGCCTCCGATAGCTGTATCAGCTGACCTTCTCGGGCAGCTGCCGTCCTGCACCATCACACCATTTCTGTATAGCTTGTGTCACCAGGTCACCTTCTTGTAAAGCTTGAGGGAATGATTACATTTATTCTAATCCTAGCATGTTTGGTTCCCGGTTTTTGGCTGGAGGAGAAGTAAATTATCGCAAAGCACTTTGTAAAAACAGGCGGTGCTTAAAATTTGATCGATCGCTGATCGTTTCAGTGGTTAAGAGATCCATCCCAGTCAGGGTCAGAGTTTCTCCCTGCGGTCTGATCACAAACTATCTCTTTGAACTGTATTAACCGTGCAACCCTCAACCTATAATTTAAAGACTTGCTGTGTCGTGCTCAAATTTTATTGGACCTGAGCAAATGGGCGACAAAGCACAAGAGGATTGCTCAGAAAAAAGCATGTTTTAACAGGAATGTGTTGCCAGCCTCCAACTGTTCACATATGACTGTAGAGGCCCCCCATGGAGACAGAGATAGCAGCTTGTATTAGTCAGCATCACCACAGGCTAGAAGCCCCCCGGCTCAAATGTTCCTGTCTTTCCTGTCATTTCAGATCTTCGACTGCGAAGCCAAGGACCAAGAGAGAGAGGTGTGCTTTGTCGACATTGCATATGATGAGATTCCCGAACGATACTACAAGGAGTCAGAGGTAGGGCCAAGAGCATGTTCCAGGGGTGGGGGTGGGGGGGGGGGTTGTTATGGTAATCCTGGGGCTCACAGCCTGGTTGGCCATGATGATGATCAGTCTAAGAACAATGTCAGCCAATACCCCCTAGGACAGGGTTTCCCAGTTCGGTCCTCGGGGACCCCCAGACCCCCAAATGGTCCGCATTTTTGCTTCCTCCCAGCAACAAAAACATGGATTGTCTAGGGGGGGGTCCCAGAGGACCAAGTTTGGAAACACCGCCCTAGAATAGTTCTGGGCATTGCTCAGGTGCCCACTGGTGATATGGTTACTCTGCCAGTCATGTTATTTGAACACTTCACCAGCATTTCAGACCAGTTTCCCGCTCTCTCAGATTCCAGTGTCATCTCCCTGCACATCAATGAAAGCCGCCGTAATCCTGCCATTTATTTATTTCGCTGTGTTACTCTCTCTGTTGAGTCCGTTTCCCTTGATGAATGCCAGCTTTTGGTCTCAGTGTTGAATATTGCATGGAAACGGTAACAGTATGAACGAGTGGAGAGCAGCCCCTCCCCCCTTTTTCCACCTCCCCAGTTCCTCAAATCGGGGCGGGGGGCGGGGGGCCTCTGGTCACTCTGCTCATCTCGTGCAATGACAACAGTGTCCCCAATTACATATGACAGCCTATCCAAGGGAGTATCCAGACTTATCCAATCGTATTATCCCCACGCTGCACTGTATCTGTTTTCCAGCTCTGGTTGGTCCGGGCCACATTGCTTGCACAGTCTGAGAATCATTCTTCATGACAGCGCCTCTCTGGTGCAAAGCTCAGATTCAAAGGCGACTTTTCCACTGTTTGATCCACTAACTACAGGAAACGTGCGGCTCTGAGCTGGGGGTCTGGGGGAGGATGAAAACCCCCACCCCTACGCCCAGCTAGCAGAGTAACCATATCGACAATGGAGCCCTGAGCAAAGCCTTTAACCATCATTTTTCTAGGGGATGTTGGCTGACTCTGTTCTCAGACTGGCCATCTGCCATACAGGGCATTTTCATAGTGGGCTGCAAAATTTGTGGTGGGAGGACCTCCGCCCCCAACGGGCAAATTTTGCATTAGGTATATATGCGTGGTGGGTCTGGGTCCTGCCCTGCTCACCTGTACCGGTTTGTCGACCCTTGCGGTTATTTCCATATCAGCTCTGACCTTTTTGCCGGCATGTCGGTTAGCGTTCTCGGAATGGAGAGGTCCCCCCGGCTGCAGCTCTTAGTGCCCGTGTCGCTGTGGCTCCCCGCAGGATCCGCGCCACTTCAGGTCGGAGAAGACGTCACGGGGGCCGCTGCAGGAGGGCTGGCGGGACACACAAGAGCCCATCATGTGCTCCTACAAGCTGGTGACGGTCAAGTTTGAGGTGTGGGGCCTGCAGACTCGCGTGGAGCAGTTCGTGCACAAGGTCAGCGGCACGGCGGCTGGGGGGGAGTCCGGGCCAAGACGCAGCTCTCCTGCTCCTTCTATTCGGGGGGGGGGGGGGGGGGGCGGTGTGCCTCGTTTTTTGGGTTTTCTTTTTTATGGGCGGGGAGCAGCACCCGCAAGGTGGGGGGCTAAAACATTTGTGGGTGTCATGTTCCCCCCCCCCCCGCGCCTGGTGTCGTGCGGGCGGGTGGGGGTGGGTGGGAGCGGTGCTGCTCGTATTTCTGTGTTTCCTATTTATGGGCATGGAGCAGCAACCGCAACGATGGGTGCTAAAGCATTTCTGTGTGTCATGTTACCCCCCCACCAGGTTGTGCGGGACGTCCTACTCCTGGGACACAGGCAGGCCTTCGCCTGGGTGGACGAGTGGATCGGTAGGTCCTGCGTTCACCTTCACGCATGAACCCCCCTCCCCCCCCTCCCCGTTTTCTCCTGCTGTCATGAATGGTGATATAACACAGCTAATCTCTGTGTATGTGCAATGTGATGCCATCTGTCTGAAAGGGCCTAACGTTAGTGTTCGTCTCCAATACCAAAGTCGCTTATCAAGTGACCCGATTGACAAAGGCTTTTGTTTTATTATGAGGTGGAAAGGACTGATACGGGCAGACAGTCTAGCTTCTTATACAAACGGACCATATTACAGCTGTTCTTGTCATCATTCGATATTCCACAGTTTTTTATAATAATCGTTTCACTGAGTCTCAGGTGAATGAGTCGATTTGGACGTGGAACAGAGAGGCATTGTGGGTAATTCATTTACACCACCTGATGTGAAGAGCAGCCTCTCGATGGTAGAATGGAAAGGCGGTACATCAGGTCCGATTTCCATCTCTAATGGACAAAAACCAAGGGGCGGTGTTTCACCTCAGTGGCAGAAAAGCGTTTGATTGGCACCGTGGCTGGGAAGCAGACAGCCGTCGATACCGGCCTGTGATTGGAGCAGATAGGAGCTAAGATCAGAGCAGAAGCCAAGTGTGGAGAGCAACTCCAGGTCAGAAAACAAGTTCGGAAAGAGATGGGCCGTGATTATGGGTGGTCGCCTTATCCAGTCGTGCTGGAGTCCATTTCCTTCGCCGCTGGTGGGAATGTGATTTATTGGTAATGAACAGTGGGGCGTCATGCTCCATTCAAACACCATGCCGGCCAGAGCACCCCCAGCTCCCCCATGCTCAGATATTGATTTTTGTCCTTTTCTTCTCTCCCTGAACCAAACCATGAAAGCCGTAATTACAGAAGCATATAAAACGGGCCCGTGTCTGAGTGCAGCACGGGCAGGGGGGAGGGGGGCCGCCTTTCATCCTCCCCTGGTCTCCCAGCTCAGAGCCCATGGCACTGGGGCAGAGACCTCCCTCCCCAAACCTTACATTTTTTAACACCTGTCAGTGTCGTGCTTTTACCGACGTGGTACAGAGGCACAGGACACGTTTCACATTTACCTTAAACCCAGATGCGGTCACTCAAAAGGGGAATTGCATTTAGTGTGTCTACAGAACCTTTTTATAGTGACATGTAAATAGCGTGGCGTCCTAAATGAGTCATGAATGTCGCATTTTCTGTCAGTGGAAATGCGACGGGCCGCTTTGCATTCTGACGGAGATCCGCGAGGGCGCGGCGCAGTAACCAGAGAGTGTGCGGGGGTGGTGACAGCGTGTGCGCGCCAGACTGGAGTCCCTTTGCCAAGCTGTCTTTTTTTCGGCTCTCTTTCACTGCGCTGATCCATTTTGCTGCTGCAGTGCCATCTGGGCACTGCTGCTCCCCTAGGTGAGGTTCCTTCTTAAGGGAGCTGGCTGTGGGAGTCACTGACAAGGCCGCCTAAGGGACGTCTAACTCGCTATGTAGCACAAGCTGCCTAAATGCCTCTGACCTTCTGCGTGTCCCCCGCCGTCTCCGCTGGCTTTCCCATCTTCCCCCTTCTGCATCATAGCATGGTGTGCCCGGTCTCAGGGACCCCTACCTGCCCGTTCCCTGTTCCCCCCAGCTGTCACTGAGACCCTGTCACAGCCAGGCGGTCACTGTGACATCCCCATGGCAGACAGCCGCTCAGTCGTCCACCTGCTAACCCCTGTTGCCTTTCCTTCTTTTTCATACAAATGAGAAATGAATATCCAGCACTGATCATCAGTAAGGAAAAATCATGTTTGTGGGCTTTTTATTCCAGCCAGTAAAGCCAGAAACAGCATTCGAGTGTCCAGAACTACAGGGCAGGAAATCTAATGGTCAGCCTTTGTGCGAGTTAACTAGAAAACAAATGGCGATTGTTGAACAGAGTCTGTTGATGTGTCTATGCACTGCACTCACATTCCAGCCAATTTTCTCCACTAACCCCTCTGAGCTTTGCTTTGTGACACTTAAAGGTAAGTACGTACGAAAGAAATGGACATGAAGCAAAATGCAAAACCTTGCCTTGATTCTTCTGCCTAATCTGGAATGCTTCTCATCCTCAAATGAAGTCAGAGGATCTTTGAAAAGCCTGCATTTTTGAAGATCCAGTCCTCCTGGAAATGTTCCCATCTCTGAATGACATGTTTCCCAGCTTCCCCTGGATGTTCCCCTGGATCTTTTGCTTTCCTGCATCTACTGTTCCTCTTCCTGAAGCGCTTTTTCTTCCTTGCCTTCTTTCCTGCCCTCGCCTGACTAGCTTCCAGCGGCACAAATTGCATTGTGGGAAACTAGCTCTGCCCCATCTGCTTCCCCCAGCTTGGCAACCTCTGGCACCTTTTACCTATCAGCCAAGGCCCTACTCTCCTCCAGTGTCCCCTCCCCCTCTACCTAGGTCTGGAGTGTCCTAACAGGAAGTGCCAACGTCTTGAATTTTTGCAGATATGACTTTGGATGACGTGCGGGAATACGAGAAACAAATGCATGAAAAAACCAACATTAAGGTTTGCCATGACCAGCAAGAACATTCCACAAATTCACCTTCACTGGATGAAATAGAGATCCATGCCAAAGCAAGTGTATGTGTTTCATTTTGCTTGTATCCTTATGATCTACCACAGTGTTTCCCAACCCGGTCCCCGGGGACGCCCAGACAGTCCAGGTTTTTGATCCCTCCCATGTGGACCGTCTTGGGGTCCCCAAGGACCAGGTTGGGAAACGCTGATCTACCAAGCCTTCACTTCCTTCTGTCTTTTTTATACTTTAAATTCCCACCCAAATAGTCACCTTTCTTTGTAGAAAATACTTTCAGTACTAAAGTTACAGTCCTGGATTTAACCACTATGGACATCACGCAATTGAGCATTAGGAGTCACAGGCTAATCATGCTGATTTCTTATGAACAAAAGAACAATATTTCACACACATGTAGATGTGCATGTTGTTGGCTAGTCTGGCTGTTTTTTTGCTTTGCTGAAGTGTTTCTTTACCTGAAGTTTATGATAAACTAAGTGCTACATCAGACGAAACAGCGTCACATACTCTGTATATGCACATGCTGTGTGACGCTCGCTATGACATAAAATCTGACACTTGCTTTTCTGCCTTTTGTCTCTTTCTCCCTGAAAGACATGACAATGGATGAGGTGAGAGAATTCGAACGTGCCACTCAAGAAGCGACCAATAAGAAGATCGGGATCTTCCCCCCGTCCATCTCCATCAGCGAGACCCCCCTGGCATCTTACGCCCGCAGCGGCCCCTCCAGTGCCCCCTCCACCCCCCTCACCACTGAGGCCCCCGAGTTCCTGTCCGTGCCCAAGGACCGGCCCCGGAAGAAATCGGCCCCCGAGACACTCACACTGCCCGACCCCGCAAACAACGAGCTGAACCTCCCCCTGCCCTCTTCCTCGGCCTGTCATTCCATTCCCCAGCCACCACAGTGACCACCCCCCCCCTAGAAAGACACAATCACGCCGACCCCCTCTGCCCCCCTCACATATACCTCCATATGTGGTGCTCTCTGCAAGTCCGCTTATCTGCCACACTCCATTAATCTTCAGACCCTTAGCCCACACTTCAGTGATTCATCTCCAAACTCTTTGGCCACATTTTAGTGATTAATGACTGAACTCGCTAGCCATACTTTGATTATTTATTTCCAGGCTTGTTGTCGGTACCTGAATTTATTATCTCCAAACACACTGCCTATGTATAATGAGTTTATTTCAAAACTCATTGACCAGGGCCCAGATTTCCCACATTCAGTCTCATGGGACAGCCCTCCCAAAAGCCAGCCTGTCTGAGATATGCCAGTGTTCTGTTCCAGCCATTTCCTGATACACAGCAGGACCAGAGTGCAATCGCTGTCGATCTTTCATGGTTTGTTTTGTAATTGTCCAGTAATTCTTCATGAAATCACAAGTGTATGTATATACTCACCACTATCGCATTGCTGACATGACTGTCATGACTAATTATTATCTTACATAATAACAAATATACCATATGAGTCAAAAATAGGTTTTCTATATTATTTTATGTCATATTTGTCTGTAAATATTTGAAAACGAAAAAACAAAAAACACATCATATACTCAATGAAACATAAGGTCTTTAATGGGTCATTATCTGACTAAACTATGAAGGACTTTCCTGCTCAATCTGCTGTAATCCTGATGGAAGGTAGGTTGCTTTAGACTACTGTGGGTTTTGTAAAGACCATTAATACTGGCACCGGCAAAGCAGAGCCACACCGTGACCCGTCCTCCTCCAAACATTACAGTGGGAACCACTCATGCATAATGAATCATTTACATCTTATAGCTTCTTACAAATACACAGCGATTAGAAATTAACACCACCTTCAACTACTGTTAATAGACGACCGTATGCAGTTCAATTCACTGATAATTATAGTTTCAGTTACGTGTAATAGAACTTAATGTTACTTATCTAGCACTAGATTTATCTCCTTTAAACAATGAAGTATATTAGATAAGTACATTTATTAATATATCTAATGGATAAGTAGTGATAAGTCCTCAAGTTGTTTTTACTTGAGCGAGCCTTCTTATTGGTCCATTTGAATCATTATTACCAGTATCTAGTGGGTAGATAATGATTATGTACATTATAAAGTAATGGTTAACTCAAGTTTTTGGTTAATATGTTAAGTGAGAACTGGTTTATGGTTAATTCAGAGCATGATAGCATATTATTTGTGACTCCTGAAGTTGTATTTACCCTCATAATTGCTGGACAAATACATACCAAACTGTGTATATATCTGTATCATTTTGTCTTTGAGCAAGACTCCCAACCAAACGTAAAGATATGAAAATTACAGCCAGGTACAATCTCACTGTCTCAGGTCTCCGCCGTTCTGCTGCCTACCCAGTGCTGTTAATATACAAGCCATGACACCCAGTTGCTGTTCAAAAGAGGTTTATTGTAGTTGTACTTTTATATGTGTACAGAAATATAAATATCTGCTTTCATCAACAAAGCTCAGAATGGTTATGCAGGGAGTGCAGAACACAGAGCTGAACTCAAATGGCCTGCAGACCACATTAATAATCACTAAATTCTTTGAACTGCTGAAGAAGGGTCACTTTAAACCTGAATGTTTTTCCTCTTAGCTCATCTCTGGAGCTGCAACGGCAAACAGAGTTCAGGTCTATTACATGTGAGCTATTGTGTACAGCAGTTTTCTTTTGTGTCGCCTTGAAGCTCAGTGTCTCTAGAATTCCGAATGAACTTGACTGTTCTTCCATTGTCTCCATCAGATACATCGAACTTTGTGAACATTCTGGAACATTGCGACTGTTCGGGGCTTTTTATTTGTATTGTCTCGATCAGAACAAAAGCTGAAACATGACGGAGGAGAAAAAACAGGCAAAGGAAATAGAACATAGCGATTTACTAATCATGACTCAAAGTACCATACATAGATATGATAGGCCAATAATATATCACGACTTGAGACTTCCATTACAAAGAAGATTCCTGTATAAAGTACATTTTTATTCCTTGCTGTCCTTGGAATGCTTGTTAGTCACGCTTGCTGGTGTAAGAGCATTTTGGCTAATAATAATGTTTAATAAAGACATTTAATTCACATTGAGTTGCTCAGTTTATACCCATTTTTTTCATTTCGCAAATTGCTGGGTCCTGTTACGGGGGAGACAGAACTGATAGACGCAAGCATTCATGGAGTGACTTGTAAATATAAACTTTTCAGTCTATGGTGGTTTTTCCTGCCGCATGGAATCTTTGCGCATATATATATATATATATATATATATATATATATATATATAGTGTGTACATGTATCTAATATGGAGGGTTTGTTGGTGTTACTGTGGAAACTGTGGAAAACATGAATGCCAGTATAAAAGGCCGTATGCTCTGGTAATGCAGAGTTTCTTCAGAAACCAAGCATGCTCTGAGGAGACTGTTCTCCACACTGTGCCTCTGCATGTGAATCTGTTCCCTGACCTCTATACCAAATCTGTACGATACCTGTATAGCCTCAAAAAGTCCTGTCCTTTTGTACATCGGGCTGCATGTTGCTTCTCAGAAAGCGGAAGACGGTGGTAAACCGTTCCTGTCTCACAACCACATGTCAAAGTGTATCGAGCTGCACAGAGTATGAACAGATTTGCACGGAGTGGCATATTTTGTGCAGTAAAAATGCTTTGTCATGCATCGGTTTGCTTGTTAATAGTATATAACAGGCCGAGTATGTTTACTTTAACCATAAAGATTATAATACAAGAATAGGTGGATCTATGAACAAAATTTTTTATCCAGGGAGAAATTTTATTTGGGACATACCAAATATTTATCAAATGTCACCCCCTTGAAAGAAGTCTGCTTGATATACATTTGGTATGTCAAATAATTGTTATCACTTGTGTATTTCAGAGATGTTGTGCTTATACAGTACGGGTATGGGTTTCTATTTTAATGTCTCATAAGGTAAAATACATTACTGATGCGTTTTATAGGACTATCCATAGGTCTAATAAATTAACTTGGTTACAGTTTTATCTTGTAAAGTTAGTCTTACATGGTCATTAGGCTAAAATATGACTTGTAGACATACCACAAGGCTATCATTGTGTATAGATTCAAATATATTTTGAAATGTCTCACGGAAACTGTACTTAGATGCGAAACAAAGACTTCTAAGTTCTTATTGTGGCATCTAAATATAAACTTTATTTGTGAATTTGTGTATCATTACAGGGCTGCTTTTTTATTTCATGATATTACCATGTTCATTTCTCAATAAACACGGTGAATAAACACAATTTCTTACAATCATTTTAATAGTTGTTATTGTATAATTTTAAGAATTTATCGGTAGCAGATGTTAACTGTCTCCATGTTGATTTTTAGAACAAACACAAGGGTAGTTTTCAAGAGCTATTCCCAAAAAATGTGCCACATTTTAAAGCAGGATTTTACATTATTGGGATACTAGATTAGACCTATAAATTTGCATAATGCACTACTTGTTTTAAAAGTTAACATATATCCACAAATAAATGAAGAACAGATTGTCCACAAAACTGTTTCAGTATATATGTACTGATTTTTTTCTTTGCTTTTATTAGTTCAGAAATGTATTTAAAAGTGTTTTCTGTCGACAATGTTTCTAACATGACATCTGTCTTTAATGGAAACTTTATATGGATTTTATGATCAAAATAACATGTACACTTAGCAATCGATTCTTATTTACCGTTACAGTATTTTCTATTACTATTATTTTTTTCGTCAGTGAATTTGACAAACTTGCACGCAAACAGGATTAACCTGATATTAATTTCACTTTGTATGGTATCCACTGTGGTTTTGTTTTGTTGTTATTTTAATTATATTAATATAGGAAAATGACCAAGGTCTGAGTGTTGTGGGTTTTGTGCCATCCTCATTCGAATGCTGGAAGCTGCTCTGAGTTCTTTCATTTTGTCTGTGTGTCTTTTATTATTGTAGTCGCACTTTCATTTTACTTTGTTCTTGTATAACTACGACATATTTTCTTAAATATTGTACTTAATAAAGTTTAGTTGCAGTTACACGATCTACTGTCTTATTCATTCACATTTTATTTCTTCTCGTTCTCTTATATGGGTAAATTTATGTTTTTTAACATTTGTAGTCCCAGTGTTTATATCCATATGTCGGGGTGGAAAAATTACATTAGAAGATGCATCCCCAGACTCCATTTAACATAAATGATGCATTGATTCGTTCCAGCGTATTACTAGCCACGGTCATAACGAAAGGCTCAAAAAAGCAAGTTCTCAGCTCTACAGTGAAGTCGGAGTACGTCCTCCAGGCCGCTGAGTGGCAGCATCTCGTAATCTATACCGCTATGTATCCTCGTTTTTCCAATAGAAGGGTCTATGGTTTCAGTGCGTAGCTTTCGCGGTTGCGCAGTTTTGCATTTTCTTCTTTTGCAATGGCTGTGCTGTGCGATGGCTTCACGTTGTGCGGACTCGCATCGGGACCAAGCAGTGCTGAAGCGAGAATCCTGGGCATTGAACAGGGCAGGGAATCCGATCATGTTATCGTTACCGATGCCAGGAAATCCATAACTGTGTATAAGGTAATATTAATGAAAGAAGACGGGAGCATCTGCCTTAACGGAGCCTATGCCCATCATAACTGAGATGCCAGTTCTCCAAAACATGCTCTCACCGCACATGCACCCATCGCACAAAAAACAATTGTAATTGTATTTTACCTGAACTCCGATTAAAAGTAAACTAGTCGCTGACAGATTCTTAAATAATTACTAGATACTCGTGTCACTGTCATTCTTGCGTTTCACCATATTAATCGACTATGTAAAAATCATTAGTTTGATAACGCGCCTTTTTCCGACACTTCTTACACCAGGTCTCGGATCAAAAGCCGCTGGGAAGCTGGACGGTTAAACAGGGGCAAACAATCACCAGCCCCGCAGTGTACAACACACAGACCGGAGAATATGTGGTGGTCACTGACAACAAGGTAAGAACTCCAGGGTGGCCCCAATGCCAGAGAAACCGCTGGCGTAATCCATCGATATTCATCTGATAACTCCAAAAACCTAAATTATATTTCATGTCAAATAGGGAACAGCTAAACTGTTTATTATGCTTTTGTGTGGGTTCCCTGGGTACACTGGTTTAGTGGCTCAGTCAAAACGCATACAACTGATTGATGCCAGTTCCCCTGTCTTTAGTGTGTGACAGTGTGTGCCCTCTGGACTGGCATACTATCTAGAAGTCCTGTGCTTTGTAAAGCTGTGCTATTCCAGACTTACCATGACCCAGTATTGGGTAAACAATTGGAAAACAGACGGGTGAATGGTTGTGAGTGGCTTGTTTTCCACTGCCGCTGATGTTTAATGACTTTCTGTTACTATTAGTTTAGCTACTACTTTTGTGTTTGTATTGAGATGATAAAACAGCTTTGTGCTGAAAATGGGTGTGTTGTGTTTTTCTTTTCAGGTCATAAGAGTTTGGAAAGATGAAGACAGTTTTGACAAAGCATTTAAAGCGACTGTAAGTGTATTTCAGTTTACAATTATAAATGCGTACCTCTGTTACCTCCAGAAAATGCATAAATTTAATTTGAGAGCTATGTTTTTCAGCCATAATACAATGCATTAGAAATTTCACTAATAAGTGGAAAAAATACAGTAAATGTTCTTGTTTATCCATCTTTTCAGTTTTTGTTGTGATTATGCCTTTTATGAGTGCAGAGCGGCCCGTAAAGCTTATTGGCTGCCGTTTCAGCTCTGCTTCTTGGTGCTTTACTACGTTCTTGCCCACGCAGGTGTCTGCTGATGTCGCGAGGGTCCATGCCCTCCCTGACAGCGAGCCGTTGGTGCTGTTTGCCAGGGGGGCCGTCCGGATACTCGATACCCTCCTGGCTGCTCCCCAGCAGTCCATTGAGGAGCTGCTCCCAGAGGGGGAGAACATCCGGTACGTGTCACTCACAGGCCATGAAGACAGTATTCCGAGTGATCTGTCTCGTCAGCTGCCAGAACTGCTCAGTGGTCACTTTGCTTTGGTCACATTTAGTCTATACTTCTCTCTTCACCTGATTTTTTTTCTATAAATAAGCTGAGTGGTATATTTTTTTTTTACTGGCTTAAACTAAATACTTTGTCTTGTCATGCAGGTGGAGTGAGAGCCTTGTCAAGGGGAAGCAGAAAGTTGTTATTTTTACGACAGAACAGGTAAATGGCAGAGCGCTTTCCAGAGGTGAAGTTCACAATATCTGCGCTCTTCTTTCTTTCTTTACAAATATGCTACTTTGCACCACATGTCTTGCACCAGAATTCCCCTTGCTATCAATAAAGCTAATCTGAATTAGTTTTATTGGTCAAGTAAGGTCACATTTAAAAGGAATTTGCGTTTGCTCTAAGAACCAGGCAAACAAAGCAATAAACTAAATAGAGGTCAGCTTAATCTTAATCTTAACAATCTATGGAAAAAGTACAGCATTTATTTCCTATGTGTGTGTATATACACTGTATGTGTGTGTATATATACACTGCATATATATACACTGTATATATACATTGTATGTGTTTTTATATATATATGTATGTATGTATGCAATGGGGCTGCTTCCCTAACCGTCGTGTGTTATTCATGTGCCCTGACAGAAGGGGGAGCACTTTGTGTACCTGCACCGATTCAACCCGAACTCTTTGCTGAAGTACAAGGTGGAGACGGAAGACGCAGGCGTTCGCCTGCTGAGTGTGTCTGCTACTGTCCGAAATAAAAACATAAGCTTCTTGTATTTGTGTAAGTGGACGGTGTGTTTGCTGGGCAGCTCTTAATGGCGGTTTATTAGCAAAGTCCCCCTGAAGCAGTGTCAGGTCACAGTCTTACCTGGCTTGTTAAACGCATAAGCTATTTAATATTGCATATAAAATGTAACAGTGGCCATATCCGGTTACGCCTGATTTGCATATTCATATGTAGCCATATTGTTTGCCTGTGTAATTGTTCCCTGCACAGGTTCGAGAGGCTGTCTGTACCAGAGCGAGGTGCCGGTGTCTGGGGGTGTTGTGGAGGGGGTGCAGCCCCTGCCCAGGACCTTGCTGCTGAAGCTGCCCACTGGCGATGGGCAGCTGTCTGTGGCAGCCGCGCTCTCATTGGACGAGGCCAGCGTGGCTGCGGTGGGGGTCCCGCACCCCTCTGAGGGCCCCCGAAAAGGTATGTCGGAATCCCAAATACTGGCTGCATGAAAGCGGTTCCTTCGAGCAGGCTGGGAAGGTTTCGGGACAAAAGAAATAACAATTAAAAATCCTGCAGCCTGATATAGAGACGGTTCTATGTGATGTGTAGCTGCGTTTCTCTGACCTTCATTTCAAAGGTGTCATATTATCGCACGATATAATTTCTTGCTTTGTCCCCCAGAGTAGCTGTAGGGTTTTAAGTCTTTTGTGATGCTTTTAATCACCTTTCATGTGTCCCTAGACTGAATGGAGAACTGCGCAGTTAACATCCTTGCCTCCCCTCCGACAGAGTTCCTGTGCATTTGGAACACGCACTTTCAGACGCTGCAGGCATCCAGAGAGCTGTCGGGGCCGTCTTACGGGCAGGTCAGCCGTCTGTACGCCGTGGGACCTGAATATTACCGGAGTATTACCGTACGCCCTCCCTCTCAGTCACTGAATAGTCTTTGCTGGTCCTCCTCTTCCTCAGCTCTGGTGTCGTTCCGGGAAGCTGTATGTTCCTCACGGGAGGGTTCTCACCGCTGTACCCTATGACTGCCAGAGGTCCTCCGTGGCAGCGGCGCTGGGGTGGCTGAAGCAGGGCCACGGGGAGGGTGAGAAGCTTGACCCGCCAGCTCAATCCACCCTCCGAAAGGGGTGGAACCCGGTCCTGACTCCGCCGGTATTTCCGCGCAGGCTCGTGTCCGCCCCCTCCTGTCCGGTCATGGAACTCGCTGCTGCATGAAGCTGCAGCCCAGCCACAGAGAAGCACCAGAGGCGTCGATACGAGGAGGAGTGTAAGGCATTGGGGTGGTGGTGTGGGTGGGGGGGGATCTGGTGCCAGGAGATGTGTAATTTCATTAGTGCCTTTAGTGGTTCAGCCTTGAAGCAGCGTAGTCGCAAAGCTGGTATTCCTGTTTGTTGTCGCTCAACTTTCTGTCTCTATAGAAACTTCGTAAGAGTCAAGCAGCCGCCGTCACAGTCGACCAAATGCTAGAAGACATCAAGGTATTACGGCACCTCGTTCTCCATCCAGCCGGTGTGAAAAGACCCCCCAGCCCTTGCCCTCCATGGCACTTAGCATGTAGCAGCACACTAACGCACAGTTTGCTCTGCTCCTCCATCCCACAATCAGACGGCTCCGGGGGAGGACGTCGAGAGGGAGGTGGAGAGCTTTCTGGTGGGAGCCGCTGGCCCAGACCTGCAGCTGGGCGTGGGCCAGGTGGCCTCTCAGCTGGTGGCCCGCTGCCTGTCTGATCCCTCCTTCTACACCCGTGACTCCCTGGCCCGGCTGGTGCACACACGCTGCCTCTGCCACAGGTGCGGGGGGGGGGGGGGGGAGTAAGTAACCGTCCGTGCCAGAAGGCAGGGGGGCAGATGTTTGTTTGGCCGGTCTTTGGGGTTCGGGGGGAATGTGTGGGGCTGGTGTTTATCTTCATGTTGCATAGCTTCCCCTTTA
>JAODKE010000101.1:10020317-10036433 GCA_026779605.1 Mormyrus hasselquistii
TCGCTGGGGCGCTCGTCCCCGTCTCTCCCCCCCTCCCGTCGCCGCGGCCCCCCCGGTCGGCGGGCGGACCCCCCGCGGCCGCCGCGCGGGGGGGGGGGGGGGGGGGGGGGTGATTTAGTAACCGTCAGTGCTAGAAGGCAGGGAGGCAGATGTTTGTTTGGCCGGTCTTTGGGATTCGGGGGAAATGTGTGGCGCTGATATTCATCTTCATGTAGCATAGCTTCACCTTTAACCTATTTAACTTATCGAGACATGGTCCCCCGCGCTGGATCTCGAAGGAAATTGCAAGCATTACAGCAGCAAATATATACATCTAGACAGATAATAAATAGATAAGTTACAACAAAAGACAATTTACCAGAAGTGTAATGTACAAAAATGGAGGATAGTCCGGTCTTGCCAAAAACCACCTTTGACCTGTCTGTGGTGATGTCATTGCAGTGTGTGCCCCGGTCTTCTACCGCTCGTCCTGGAGAAGAAGGACTACTCTCTCGTTCAGCTCTGTCTGCAGCACTTCCCAGACATCCCAGAGGAGGTGACCTGCGCCTGCCTTAAGGCCTTTATCGAGTGAGTGCCGCCCCTTTCATTTCCCGAGAATTATGGTCGATACTGTGGTGTTGAAATGATAGCGGCCAGCCTGCCTTTATTGAACCCCAGGGGAAGTTCTACAGTACAGACACCTCACTCTCGTACAGCACAAGTTGACTGTGTAGTGAAGGGTGGCGCCGAAATGCACAGGCAGGTATTGCTTGGACTGCCCCTTCCTCCGTTACCTCCCACTGGATGGTGACTTTTCTCAGGGGCTCATTGCCAAGCCAGAAGTCCACTGCCAACGCCTTTGTCTTGTTGAAGTTGACCTGAAGATGGGTTTTCATGCACCTCTAGACAAAGATCTCCACTAGCCTTGTATAGTCTGTCGAGTCATCTGACAAATGGCATGACCTGGTATTGGACCACAGTCATGTGGAGAATTAAAATGAAAGGAGACTGTTCTTTGAGGTGCCCCTGTGTTGCTCACTACCATCTCCTTCACACAGTCCTGGAGCCTCACAGACTGTCAGTTTGTCAGATGATGCTTAATCTTGGAGGTTCAAAGCATCAAGCTGCATTGTCCTGCTTTGGTGGACAACACCTCCATATTTGCGTGGAGTTATCATTTCTTACTTTCCCTAATTGGGGTTTTGGCGGAGCTTCCTTTTCACCAGCTTCGGCTGAATTTTGAGGTGTCTTTGAACCTTTTACGCCCCCCCTGGCTCGCAGCGTCTCCGACGGCGACCTGGAGGCAGTGGACATGGAACCAGACAGCATGTGCTTCATGGAGGATATTAGCGCAGGGTGGAGGAAGGACGGCACCCTGGAGAATGGCTTCAGTCCTGTGCTGCTGGAGGATGACGGCTGTGAGGCTCAGATCCCTCCATCCAAGTCGGGAGGTGGAGCAGGATTGCTCGACCTGGACGTCTCTTGCCCAGTTGGGTTAAAAAAGGCTGTATTACTGTATCCTTTGCTGATGTAGAAGATATTTCAGTTTTTCCATCTAGACCCGTAAAGATACAGTGCATGAAGTCTGTAATAAAGTAATATCAGTAATAAGGAGGACGAGCTCCATGTTCTGGCCGAACTATCCTCCTTTACTGGACCTGCAGTAATGAAATCCTACAGACGGCCCACACGGAGAGCTCTCTGCTCCCGCATCTGAAGGACCTCTCGGTCCAGCAGGTCTTGGTGAGTGTCGGCATCTTCACTGCCACCAGATGTCCAGCTCCG
Organism: Mormyrus hasselquistii; assembly: GCA_026779605.1. Lineage (NCBI taxonomy): Eukaryota > Metazoa > Chordata > Actinopteri > Osteoglossiformes > Mormyridae > Mormyrus > Mormyrus hasselquistii. The sequence continues at coordinate 10,022,082 of JAODKE010000101.1, forward strand.
TGTGCATCATATGCTAACATTTCTCACTCCCCCGTTCTCAATCTGCAGCTGTTTCTTCGGTATCTCTGGTTCCTGTATTTGAAATTTTCCCAAGATGCCAATGTACGCACGTCTGGTTTGAGATCACCAACTACGGTACAGGTTCGTAATTTGCCGTCCTCTTCTCCATACGGGAGTGATTTTCTGTTTGCAGTACTTATGGTTGTTGTCAATGTGTTGTGTGGCACAAATGATACAATCCCTTTTCTGAGTGGGTTAAAATGAGCTAAGATTGAAATGTAAAATGTACCTGCATGACCTGTATGTTCAAAGTGCAAGTTTTGCACTTAAATTCATTCTCCTTACTCATCTGAAGAATTTGAATGTTTTGGTCTTAAGTTATGATATTAATAAATATTACTCTCCATGGTGTGAAAATCATTAAATTGTCAGATGAATTTAAATTTTAATTTCTTGCCCCTCAACCCTACTTGTAGATCATAGACTGGGTTTGCTTGGTGCTTGATGCCCATTTCACTGTTTTGGTGATGGTTCCTGAAGCCAAAGACGTGCTTTCACATCTCAACAAGTTTGTAAGATCCCAGGTAAACTGTCTATTCAAAGCACTGTCTTCGTCACTGAAATCTCTCGTGCTTAAAATTCCATTTACGGTAAATTGTTTTCCATTTTAGGTGAGATTAATCTCTGAACTTGGGAAGATCCAGGGAAGCCTTCAAGACCTTCACAAACTGAAGCAGTCTGAGGACGTCGGCCTGTATTCGATTGAAATCATCGAGCTGTTTTAGTGAACAATTTCATTTTATTAACTCTTGCTGCTGTTCCTCACCGTAAACACACAAATAACTGTTTTAGACTTCTGTTGCATGTTCTATGAAACAGTCCAGGAGTTTGCCCATGTTTTAAAGGATTTATATAAGCAAATTTTTCCTGCAGAACTTATTGTAAAGTATTTACAACGCTGAAATTCTCCATAAATGGACATTCTCTTTATTGCTATATATGGTCGTCTTCCCTCAGCACTGGATACTCCATTCACTTACGCTTTTAACTTTTTTTTTTTTTAATGCCATTTTATTCAGCTTTATTTTTCCAAGTCTTTCCTTTTTTATCTTTTGTATATGTACATACAAAAGTGAGACATTTGTGAATTAGTTTTGGAGAGCTTCAGTTTTAAAAAGTGCAGTGTGTGGAATAACAAAGGGTTTGTTTCTTTGTTTCTATAGAAAGTCAAGATAATGAATGTGTTCAGGGCGACGTAAAGAATCTTAAGTTTGCTAATCTTATGTTCCTAAGTGTGGGACAGCTAACTCGTTCCAGCTTGTTGTATTACAAATGAAAATGGTCTCTAAGTAGGTGACAATATTTTATTAAAAGAATTTGTGCACCACATTTCTGACTGTCATGATTTCAGAGTAGGTATGTCATCTATTTTGTTTTTTGCTTATTTATATATGTCACAAACACTCCCACCAGACTAAGGTGGTGCTTTTTCTGTTATGTTGTAACAGCAGTAGGTGTATTTAAATAATATTAAAATAATTTCAAGATTTTCCTGGATGAATTTTTTAAATCTGTGTAGGTTATGGTTCACTTATCCATAAACTTTAATTATTCATTCCTACTACCAAATAAGCAATACTGCTTTTCTTAAACATGATTTATTGACAAAATTGTCATTTAACTCTATGTATGTGTATAACCATTATACGGGTATGAATATTCTGCTCTATGTCAATCGAAACTCTATGTTACACTGAAGCTCTAACATATTTTCTACAAAGTTTGACTGATTCCATTTGTCCTTATTTGAAATACACCGATTTAACATTTCCGGCGACAGTGCACGGACTAGATTTGTGAATGGCTTATTAAATATTTCTTTGAGTTAAATGTAAGGTACATGCAATATTTGTTGCAAAATTACGGTCAGTTATTTATAACCGTGGTCCTAGATGACAAAATATTGTACTTGATTCAAAAACTAACCCTGCAAATTGGGTTTTCAGCAATCGCGCTCACCAGCTTTTTTATACCACGTGGAGGTGCTCTTTTCTCACAAACCACGCCGTAACATGTCACGTGCTGTGCAACCTCTATTTAAGTTCGGTCTGCGTAGTACAACGCGAACTAATAAAATGCCTTGAATTATACGTAGCTATGAATTTTCTGTTTCCTGGTTTTTAATGATATGGTTATTAATTCTGATCCCTTCATTTGCTATATATCGATTGCTTTCAAAAAGCGTATGTTGGATCGTAGTCGGCAGGATTCGAACCTGCGCGGGGAGACCCCAATGGATTTCTAGTCCATCGCCTTAACCACTCGGCCACGACTACAATACAAATATATATCTTATTATTATTCCCTGTGAAATAAATAATAATGTACTTTTAAAGGATGAAGCGTGTGGAGTGAAAACTATACATCGATTTATCTGATGTTAAGTACAATATAATACAAATTAGAAGAAAAGTGCATTTCTTAGAATCTGATTAACTGATCTGAAGCTTCCGTATATACAGATTATTATTTTCTCACACACTGAGAAAATAATAGCTATTTACCGTGATTTAAAAATTTTCGCTTCATGTTTTGTAAGTTTTCGATGCAAATAAAAGAACGTGCGGTGAAATATTGATGAGCCACAAACGTGAGCCACGAAATGGATGCTGAATGGTCATGTGCTTCTCAACGCATGTATATGTTTTCAATATCACAACCAAAAAGTAATTAAAATATCTACTTCAGCTTTATGTTACGTTTATGATAGTTCCTTTGCACTTATGACTTTATTTTCTTAAGACATTATTTAAGATCTTTAAAAAACTATGGAAATAACAAAATTACCGTAGAAGGCTTTATAGCTTAAGAGTGATAAGTTGCAATGGAGTATGTGTTGTTGGAAAGCATTTATACACTATTGGTGGAGTAGAACAGTTGATCGTAACCTAAAATTTGAAAGCTAAAAAAACACAAAAGGTTAAATTTGTTGTGCCTTTTAGGTAGACATTTAATTATAATAGTACATCTCTGATAGAATCCAGGTTTCCCGCAACTCTCACTTAGAAAAACATGTGAAAGATGGATGTACAGTTAAGTATTAGGTTTTGTAGTGTATGCAAGGATATACCTGAAATTCTTCATTTTCGTTTTTTTTTTTTTTAAGAGCCTGATTTCTTTTAATGTAAGCTCATAGGTGCAGTGATTGGTGGAGCTGAACTAATGTTACATTCAAATCAGCAAGTTCCTTTTGTGCTGCTGGTTATGATAGAATGGCAACACTGCCTCACAGCAATATTGCAGTGCACAAGTGTTTGGAAGTGACAGGGAGACATTGAGCTGCTGAAGGCCAGACGGCATGGGGGGGAAAGTACAGCTCATGTACTTTGTCTACAAGAACCTAGATTAGGTGGCAGAACACTGCTCCGTGGCACATCAGAAAAGGGGGTGCGTAAATATTCTCAAATCTGAAAGAGGCCCACTTCAGGAGGCCTACATCCATCACCATGTTTATTCAATTTAAATTTAATTCCATTAGAGATTCAGTTTCGAATACTGGATGTCTATAGCAGTTATGTGCACACATGAAGGCAAATACTGTCAGTGTGGCTTGTGTGCCAGACTATTTTATTGCACATATAAATTGTAAAAATAAATCGCAAGGTCTTAATTTATTTGAACTCGTTCTTAATCGTAACTCAGAACCCATTTACGTTTAATGTTTGTCTTAAAGATGTAGTCTTTTAAATTGCAACGACTGCTGTATCCACTGAAAGGCAGTAATATTTTATATTGAAACTTTGAAAGATTTTTAATTGTATTTTTCTTCTACGCAATTACTACTTTATTCATCCGAGTTCAATTTGCGCGTGGAATTTTTTCCTACATCTCTTATTTGATTGGATATAATTTTGACGTGTGATGACCAAATAATTGACATGGTTTTAGTGCATGTTTTGTTTTCATAACATTAAGCAAGGCAGAAGCCCTTTCTCGTAGTTGCATAATGCATGATGCTAGCGAGCAGCGTTGTTTCCATTCGCAATTAAAATATCCGACATAATAAAATGAAACGCTGTCCTTCTGCACAAGCGTACTGGAAACAACGCGTGGCCGCAAGTAAGCGATCGTGCAAACATGAATTTTTCTATGCAAACACGAGCATATTGTCGGCGAAAATGCTAAGCCGTTTAGCTTTCATTGTAGAGTGGCGGTCACGTGACCGCCGTAGAAGGCCTGCTGTCTGTTTTCAGTAGAGGGAGAGAGAGGAAGAAAAATGGCGACTAGAGGCGACCCGGAGCGGGACGCCGGCCGTTCGCATTAAGCTTTCTCTCGCTTGCTAAGTCTGGGGCTGAGTGGAACTACTTCTCATATATCTACCGACTTTCTGCTTTTAGGCGGTGCCCGTTTTCCCGGGTTTTCGTGGGTGAATTCCGCGCGAAAACTGAAATTGGAAATAATACATTTGTATCTATATAATGAGGGGGAGAAGAGGCAGGCCGCCCAAACAGGCGCTGATGCAGGAGCCTTCTCCCGGGCTAGTCCGCGGTTTGAGACCCCGGCGAGGACTACGCGCAAGAGGGAGAGGTGCAGTAGAGGTCGAAATTCTAACTCCCAGGAGGGGAAATTACCATTCATCTAGAGGCAGGAGAAAAATGGGATCAACTACGGCATCAGGAGGTAGAGGAAGAGGCAGGATTGGTAGCAGAGGTAGAGGGAGACGGACGAGTAACAAGGTGGTTTACGATGACCATGAGAGCGATGAAGACGAGGATGCCGTGAGTTTGCGATCGGAGGAAGACGAGTTTGTCCGCGATGATCCATTGTCGGATGAAGACGAAGAGGCCTTAGAAGATGAGTCCGATTACCTGGAGGAAATACCCGACGATGATGATGCCAGCTACTGTACGGAGAGCAGTTTTCGGAGCCATAGTACGTACGGCAGCACTCCAGGTAAATAGAGGGCTTAATTAACCCGGGCAACTTGGAAAGGGGGGTGAGGGCGGGACAATGGCGCATGATCTAATCGCATATTGTCCAGGCGATTTATTATTTTTTACGGTGTAAACAGAGAGTTGTGCAGGCAGCTGTATTGTTCAAAATGGAGAATGCACTCATAAAGCAGGCCTCTGCTTATCGGCATCCAGTTGCCAGTTGTAGGACTGAGCTCGAGCTGTGCCCGCTGTCGCGCTCACTCGCGTGCCACGGCGGCCGCACTGTTACTCCTAATCTCTCATATTATGGTGCCTTTTAACATCCCTCTCCGCTTTTTTTGCTTTTTCAAAATAAAAATGACGGGCTTTTTTTTCTGTGCAGGATATTGATAAAAAGATAATGGATTTTCGGAATTTATACATTCTTAATCTGCATAGTTGGTCGGTGAGCGCTCTTTTCTGACTGAAACTTTTTTTTCCTCCCCGAACTCCCCGAATGGATGTCTTAGCTTGGTTGACCGTGTTATGGATTTTTTTTTTATATTTAGGTCAGTTTGTGAGCGCGATATGACGCGTGGCGACCGTGGTTCACAAATGTGTCTGTTGGTGTATTTGCAATGATAACGCGGCAGTGGAGATTAAAAGTGGCCAACTCCTATTATCCTCAAAATCTACTGCAGGTGTCTATGACTTGTACATGTAGGATTTAACTCGTACTGTTATTGAGAATTCGTGTCTTTTTGCTTACCGTGGCAGATCTGGCGCTGATTAGCTTTGATTAGCTACTTCTCTGTGACAGGACGGCCACGCGTCCTTTTGTTTTGAAAATAGGCGCTTCTGCTTCACCTGTTGCAGACGAGAGTCCACGTCACAGGCCGAAAGGATCCCCACAAAATCAGCCGTGCTTTAATATCGGCCAGGGGGGCATTGTAAATGGCACGTACGGTATGCTGATTAGCTTATTCTGTCACTTTAATTGTCAAATCCACGCAATAGTCGAAAAATCGTGGTCAGCGTCTCCATTTGAAATTAGATGTGTGCATTATGTTACTGTTTATTTTCTAATTTATAATTAGCAACCCGTGGGAATAAAGCTGTATTTCAGTTTTTATATAAATTAATTTTAAAAAGAGAGTAGAGGATTCCAAATCCATGCATCATGCGTATTTCTGTTACTTATTTTCTCGTTTGTAAGTAATGGAACATCGACCGGTAGCTGTGCATCATAATCGCATGTGGTATTTTACATAAAATGTACAGTATGAACAGCTTTTACATAACAGACAGACATATATAATCATTTTTGAATCATTTTGTATTTAGTGGAATTGAAATTAGGGATGCTGTAATGACAATATTGTCAGTAATGGGGATCCACTGAACTTACTGTCCTTTGGGGGAAGTTAATAGTAACTCCTTGCAAAAATTTGGCGATTGTGTGTAAATCTTTCAAGGATTAGCTGAAAAGGTTTGAACCTTGGCTGCGTAGTATGTACAGTATCTTTGTCATAAAATGTACGTCCATTTATCTGTTTATTTTCTCTAAATAATTATTTCGTACATGTTACAGCTACTTGAATTTTTTTTAACAAACCTGTTTACACATGCATACATTCATATTTGTAAATCTTTTAAGGGGATTGAGAATTCGTTTTATTTAGCTATGTCAATTGTAACATCTCAATTAAGTCTAATTATGACTATTTTGAACAGTAGGCGGAATTAGTGGCTTTTATTGAAGACTGCGGTTCTGTTGCGCTTTCCTATTGGCGAATGAAATGTTATGCAGAAATGTGAAATTGGTGGAGTTTGTGACATTCGTGCTTTTCCGATTTTGTTTTCTGTCAGCCTTTGTCTGATTTAGTTTTTTCCCCTTTCCCTCAGTTGTTACATACTGTTTATGAACTGATTGCGCCCTGTGCAGTGGAGGGGCTCCATAGTGGCAGTACTTGATTGTTTAATTACGCATTGTTGTTCTTGGCAGCAGTGACAGTCATTGTTTGTAGAAGATTAACTGGGATGTAGGGGACAAAAAATAACGAAGATGTCAACAATTTCAGTTAACGGAGTTTGGGCCTCGGGCTGAAGCCACGGGCAATATGGGAAGGCAGTGGTCAGACAGGGAAGGGACTCTCCCAGGGGTTTCGAGATGTTCGTGGATATGGGGACATTCTTGAAAAGTCCTTCACTTCTTAGCACTTCACTGCAAACCAGGAGGTATGCGATTTTTTGTGACAGTAGTTTTTTTTTTTTTTACAGCACAGTGGAAAAAATATATTGCTCTGGTGTTGTGAATGTGAGACTTAGCTTTGTCAGTATGCACTTCTGTAAGACATGGACTTGTATGGACTAACAGTTATGCTGTTAAGTTTTCTTTGTTCAGTTTTTGTCTTTTTTGGGGTGGCTTGATGTTGCTGGATGATTGAGTTATTCTGTGTCCTCAGTGAGAGTAAACATTTCAATTAGATTTTCATTGCCTCGTCAAAGGCTAAAGATGGATGACACTGAAAAATTGTAATGTTGTTAGATAACCCTGGTTGCCCATAGCGAAAATGGCAATACAGTGTAGCCAGTATATGATGGTAGTTTTAGGGTACCATGCAATTTTTAAAGTAAAATTTCATTTACATATTACGCAGACTATACCAATGAGAGTCCAATGGATATCTTGTGCATTGTTGTAGAAAACTGTATATATCGCAAGCATTCTACGTGAATCAGTTGAATTTGTGTGTCAGTTTTAATGAGTTTTTGTATCTGTTGCTTTGACTTTATGCCATCATTGTGTATCTTTTGTTGAGCCGAATGTTTCCTATGCTTTTATGATTTTGTTCTGTTCCTTGTTTTTTTCTTTGATGTGGAACTAACAAACCTTTCCTTCTGTTTGAAACCCTTCTCTTACACCATTTCTTTCCAGTTTGTCATTCATGTTATTTTTGTTTTGTCTGACAGGAATTTAGTTACTCGGTGCAGTTATTTTTTTTCTCCCTTGGTAACAAAATGTCTCATTGAGGTTCAATAGTGACTGTCACAGGAATGTGTTAATTAAATGATTGACATGTAACTCATTCAGCTGGGTGGCATATCAAATAAAAGACTGAGTTCAAACCTCAGCCAAGTGGTAATTAGAGTATAGTTAAATTTTACTTGCAGGGAATTTTTGACTGATCACAGTAAGAATACAAAGACAAGTTTTATTTTGTGTAAAACCGCTTGAGAGGAGAACATATGTGGTAAAATTGTGGTATTTCTCTTATTTCGCACATTTGGTGATGTATATGAGCATATTCTTTTAATTGCTCTTTCTTTAATCGGTGTGATTTGTATATATCGGAGTACTTACCCCATGACTGTCCTCCTGTCTCCTTCTTGGTGCGCAGGCCGGCGGAGGACACGGGTACATCGTCCACGTTCACCAATTTTTGAGGAGAAGGAAATCCCTCTGCTGGAGCTTCCCAAAAGCTCTGAGGACCTCATGGTGCCCAGTGAACAGCTGCTGAACGTGGCCGCTATCTACGAGGTGCTGCGCAACTTTGGCACCGTGCTGCGTCTGTCGCCCTTCCGCTTTGAGGACTTCTGTGCCGCGCTGGCTTGCCAGGAGCAGTGTACGCTGTTGGCAGAGACTCACATCTCCCTCTTGAAGGCCATCCTTCGTGAGGAAGACACTTCTAATACCACCTTCGGCCCAGCTGACTTGAAGGACAGCGTCAACTCCACACTGTACTTCATCGACGGCATGACTTGGCCGGAGGTGGTGCGTGCCTACTGCGAAAGCGATAGCGAGTACCACCACGTTCTGCCATTCCAGGAGGGTGAGGACTATCCGTTTGGGCCTCTGGAAAGCAAGATCAAGGTTCTCCAGTTCTTGGTGGACCAGTTCCTCACCACCAACATCGCCCGTGAGGAACTGATGTCTGAGGGTGTGGTGCAGTATGACGACCACTGTCGCGTGTGCCACAAGCTGGGAGATCTGCTGTGCTGCGAGACTTGCTCTGCTGTCTACCACCTGGAATGTGTGAAGCCGCCACTGGAGGAGGTGCCAGAGGACGAGTGGCAGTGCGAGATTTGTGTAGCCCACAAGGTGCCGGGCATCATGGACTCTGTGACCGAGAGCCAAAAAAGCAGGCCTTACATTCGACAAGAGCCCATTGGCTATGACCGGCATCGGCGGAAATACTGGTTCCTAAACAGGAGGATCATAGTGTAAGTAAAGCACCTTTTATGTCATTGTGAGTTAGAGCTGCTTAAGGGCTTATTCTCCGTTACGTTAGATTAATATAGGAAATCAGATTTGTCACTGGTTCTGGTGGGCAGCAATGCATGGGTCCTCCTTGGTAGTTAAGTGTTTGATTAAAATAATTATGCCTATTGAACCTACTTTGACTGCCTCTCCCTGTGCTAAAGCAGGAATTGGTCTGACAGGACCAGGGGTTGAGTCCTTTTGATGCTGGAGATAGCTGTTTCAGACATGGAATTAACTTTCTTTGATGAAGAGGGTGGTTTTTTTTGAAGGGGGTGGGTGCTGAATTTATCTTTTATTATAACACTTCCTAAGCTCATAAGTCCTAAGTAGGCATGACATGAAATTTGCAGTGAATTCTTGCAGCTAGAGGCTGATTCCAGTGTTGGTCCCTCAGTGCTCATTAACAGTGACTAATAACATCACATCGCTTTTGTAAATTTTGAGAAGGATAAAACTGGCTCGTGGAAATTATTTGGGTTTTTAAAATGCACTTTGTTACTCATAATCTAGCAGTTATTTACTTGTTTAAGAAAGTTGTTGGCTTCAATAAGCAGATATTTGTTTCAGCTAAAGCTGCTGAATGTTAATGTCAACACATTATGTAACATTAGCCCTTGATATTATGGCATGTTATTGTTATTTACATGGGTGAAGAAACTGCATTTGTCATAGCTTTGTACGGTGTAACAAGTTTTTAAGTAATCACATTGGGTTTAAAGATGCCATTTTGGTCTGGTTATGTCTATACAGAAATGTCATTGTATCATATCTAAGTGTTGCAATTTCACAGGGATAATTAGGTGTAATGATGTGTAATGTAGTCATTAAGTCTGATTTGCGCCTCTACTTGGTGGCGCAAGGAGCTGTCAGGTCGATCGTTTGTACCTCATCTCTTCCACATGCTCAAGGCAAGGGTGTGTTTTAAAAGCCCAGTGTTCACATTCTGTATTGTGCTGAGATTTATTTACTCTATTTAGTTGCTTGTTAACCTGATGACAGTGTGTTTTCTTTTGCTTTTTTTAATTTTTTTTAAATGATGCGTCACAGTTACAAAATCTTTCATGACTACTTTATTACCAGGCCATAATCATCTTTGAAGTGCTACATTGTTGCTGTCTGATCTAGGTATTGTGTGCACCAGTGTGTTTTAGCAGTCAAACATCAACCTGCTGCACGTGTGCGCCTTTCGGCCTGCATACATTTTAACACCCACTGCTTGAGAGGAGCATTCACTCACTATCTGTACAGTGCAAATAGCTACAGTTAACCGAGGTTTGTTTGCAGCAGATGTGTTAAATATTGAGACCAAATACAGTGTGATTCTACGGGTTTAAAAGAGATCATTATACCTGGAACTTTCTGTTGTGATTCTGAACATAATAGCAAAACCACTATTTAAGAATTACTTTGTGCTTTTGAAATGATGTATTTTATTTATTTTGTTTTTGGGAAGTAATGATTGGCTTATTTTGCCATTTTGCAATTGTTTTAAATCCAGTTCATATGTGCTCCGTTTGCTGGTTTGGTTTCATTCTCTCAAAGGAGATGACTGGTTTTATTGAAGGCCACTTTAGAACAGTGAAATGGACAGCTGCATATGCTTAAATATGTAAAGGTGTTTTTTTTTTCTCTAAAGTGGCAGGAACTGAACCCTATTGTCATGATGAGGGGCCAGCATTGCAATCTTTTGTGTTGCTTTGTGTCTGGTGTGAAGCAGTGTTTGTGTGGATGGATCACTCAGTTATATGGCCTAATGCAGCCCTTGTTATTTTTTTCCATGATTTTCGTTCCATTTAAAAAGCACATTGGCAGATCAGTCCCTAAGTTCCTCTTTCTCTGCTATCCCATTGTTATTTCTGTTGTTCCTGCTATACATTTATATTCAATCTATAGTTAATCTTTTGAAGCTGCAGTTCGTTTGTGAAGCTGATCAATTTAAACAAGGCAAGGTATTTTTATTAGATATGATCGTTAACTGGGTTTGTATAGCCAGTAAATGTGTGACAGCCTTAGCGTCTTTTAAGATTGCCATAACCTGTCTTTTTCAAATGGTTAATTCATCTTTTTCTTCCACATGAAACTCGTATCAGATTAAACTTATTGGATCTCATTCATTGAACCAGTCAGTCGTATTGGTTAAATTGAGAGGTGGGTGGGACAATGATAACTTGGCTAGTTTTTAATTGCCTGGTGGTTTCTCATTCTGCTGTCATACTGTTTGATTGGCTCCCATATAGTTGGAGAGTAGAGACTGTTTAGTCATAATTGTTCATTGACGCTCAGTGATTTGTTTACTGGCAGCCGAAGGCTCATCCTGAGAAACTCCATTGGTGAGTCAGAAGAGCTGAATCAGGCAGCATATTAAATAAAATCTTTTCACTCAGTGATGAGATGTGTTCAGAAAGGAAGTAGTTTGTGACCAGCATTCCTCTAACCCCCGTAACCTCTTGAGCATGTAACATTGTAGCAGTTTTCCACTCCAGTATTTTTTTTTCTTTGGTTTCTGAAATTCTGTAATTAGCAGAACTAAAACATTTGCGAAATATAATTGCTTTGTCTTTTGACGCATATTTTGGGAATGTCTTAATACGTAATATTGGAATTGAGGTTTAAATGCACGATAATTTCTTGTCATATCAGCGTAAATGCGCATAAAATACGTACGCATTCACACTGTTACAACAATCGATTGCCGCACGTATCGCTTTTAAAGGTGAATGCATACTTGTTGTACCATTTATGTCAATCCCTGTTAATATAAATGGGTTGTAGAAAAACACAAATGGCATGTATGTGCATGGATGAGTGTGTTCCCATATGTTCTAACTATATTCTCCTCTTCATCTAGTGAGGAAGATGGTGAGCATGAGCATAAGGCCATATGGTACTACAGCACCAAGGTCCAACTGGCTGAGCTCATGGACTACTTGGACAAAGAGTACTGGGAGACGGACCTGTATGAGACCCTAGAGGAGATAAGAGAGGAGGTCCATACCCACATGGACATCACAGAAGATCTCACCAACAAAGCACGGGGTAGCAATAAGTGCTTTCTGGCGGCAGCTAACGGTAAGCTGAGCTCTGTGCTAGCAACTGGAAAATTCCCTGGGGGAGGCTACACGGCACGGTTTTTGGGGATGCTGGTGTGCGGAACATGAATCGTTCTCAGTCAGCTGTGCAGGCTTTCCTTCTCTCTGTTAACGAGAAAGGTCTTCTACTGTTACTAGGTCACGTGGAAGGATAGGTTAGAAGCAGTAAATCTCTGTACTCTAAAACCAAAGGTAACTTGGGGGGGACATTCAACCCCCATGGCTACATTACCGCTGGTATTTAATCAAAAACATGAAAGATGAAATGGAAAATAGGTGGGTAACCCAGATGAGAACACAGAAAGCTGTGTTGTGTGCTAAGATTAATGGGTTTTCGTTTGGTTTCCTAGTATTGTAGTGGTGCAGTCTTTGTGTTGAAGCCAGGTAAAATTTTGCCCGTTCCTGTGTATTAAATACTCAAGCAAAGCCTCTTCGTATTTGTAAGAACTTCATTCTATTTGTATTTTTATGAATGGCACTTGCATCCATTTTTAAATCTTGCAGTGGAATACTGTGTTACGGGATGAGTGCATTTCACATCCTCTCTCAGCAGAGGATAGCATGGCCGCCTCCGATTTCACCTGTCTGCCGATGCTTATTTCAAAATAAGAACAGATATGGAGCATTGTATTAGCTTGAAAAACAGACAGAGCCATGTCGGGAAAGGCTCGGCGACCCACCGCGCTTGAGCTCACTTATACACCGTCTCACAACGAGCATTTTACGCTGCCGGTGACATGCGCCATTTGATCTGTGTCAAGAGCCCCTCCACAAGCTGCTGGAACAGATGCCAGGAGTGACTTCAAACCCCCCCCCCCCCTCCCAATGCTGCCTGTCTTGTTTCTCTCCGTGACAGGTAGTGGAATGTATGGTGGTGTTGGTGGTTTAACAGAAAGGAAAAGAGGTGTCAGTTACCCCTCTGCCTCTCTCTCTGTGCCCCTCTTGCACCAAATTGGGGCAGGCTGGTCACTCTCTCACGCTTTTACGGTTGCTGTTGCTGCATACTCATCCAGTTGTACATGCCATTCCAAGCCACCCACAGCTGCATACCGGTGTTGCCCAGCCCAGTGCTGCCGTCGCTCACTTTGTACTCTGCTGCGCTTTGCTTAGATGTACATCCAGAATTGTTAAAGCATTTTAGTACTTTTCCGGTCATTTAATCATGATGTTCTTGTAACTTTTTAATTATGTTTTTATGCATGTTCTCCCCCTCAAATAGATTATAGAGGATTTATAGGGATTTCTTTGACCCCTCCAACCCCGTGTACAGTCACTGGTCATATGCCCACTGGTCACATCTCAGCTACTGAGCTACCATCCAGGAGGGCTCCAAGGCAAAGGTTTGGTGAGGGGATGGCAGCAAGAAAGTAGAAGGGAGGGACTGCAAGAGGGCCTCGCAGTGCTGCTACAGCTTCCCAGTGATGATTGCCAGTGCCCAAGCCAAGCCTCAGGGGGCCGTTCTATTGTTGGGCTCCATGGCACCTGTGCACTAATTAGCCCCATACTAGGTGGGGGTGGGGGGGGGGCATAGCAAAAACATGCAGCTTAGCTGCCAGTTCCTATGCAGCACACTGGGTTTCACACAGTGAACGCACATCTGCAGTGCAGCAGGAGTGACAGCCATGCTGGTCCTCAGTCCTTTGGTCTGTAGGTCTCCCTCTTAGGGTGTTTTTCCACAGCACCAGGTACTGTTCTTTTTGGTACTTCGAGAAAGTGCCAGAAGTATGGTACTTCAAGGTTTTGGGTCTCCACTGGCATAAAAACTGGTACCAGGAGCGAATGACATCACAACATGAGGCGGGGTGTTTTGTACTGAATTTGAAAAATTGCTGTATTTCTTTATACGGTTAGGCAATGTGCAATGCAACCATTGTCACATGCAATTCTTACATTGCTAGTCAGCTATATTAAACTAAGGCTTATACTTACTTTCTATGCTGTACAGACATTATAGCGCAGAGTTAATGTTTAAATATTTTTACCCTCTTACCCTGTCATAGGAAAAAAACTTAGCATGCTTTTCAATTTCAATTATTGATTTTTAGATTCTTACAAATCACCTTAGAGTTTTACCTGTGTGCGTTAT
>JAODKE010000101.1:10045400-10060981 GCA_026779605.1 Mormyrus hasselquistii
TCCTTTTCTCGCTCGGGTTTCTTCGGGGGGCGGGTGGGCCCCCCCACACCCCCCCCCCCCCCCCCCCCCCCACCCCTTCTTACCCGTTCAGATTACATCGAATGACCTCTATTGAGCGAGAGGAAAAGGAAAAGGTGAAAAAGAGGGAACGAAAGCTGGAGGAGGAAGAAACCATGCAGCAGGCTACCTGGGTGAAATACCCCATTCCCATTAAACACCAGGTCAGTCTGGCGCAGATTCCTGCACTGTTCTCACTTCTGATAGCAGCACGACCTGCTGCTGGTTCAAGCAGAGAGATTATCTGTTATCCGTTTTTCCTTTCGTACAAAGGTGTGGAAGCAAAAGGGAGAAGAGTACAGAGTCACTGGTTATGGTGGATGGAGTTGGATCAGTAAAACCTATGTACAGCGCTTTGTCCCAAGACTACCCGGAAACACCAACGTCAACTATCGAAAAGACCTCGAGGGTTAGATACGTCTTGTTTTTCTGCCGTTTATTTTTATTGCCTATGTCCTTCAGATACCATTTGAAACTTTAACGTCGAGCTTATTCATTTTTGCTTATTTTATTTGCCAGCTGCCAGAAGCGTAAAGCAAACTGCATCATTGGACTTGGACAAAAAGAGAAGTTCAGAAAAAAAAAGTATAGCCACTGAAGCACAAGCGGAACGGGGTACTGTAGAGTCCTTAAAGCTAGAGGCAAAGCAGGACTTTGTAGCGGATTTGTCTTCTACAGACAGTTCACCTACTGTAAAAGAAGTACTGCAGGAGGAGAAGATGGACGGTACGGTGGAGGATCAAATGGCGACGATGACTGACATCGAGACACAGGAAAAGATAAATGGCAAACCGGTTGGGATGGAAAAGGAACAGAATACTGAAGAAACGGTTATGGAAACCAGCCTGCCAGACCACAATAATGAGAAAGGTAGACATTTCAGTAAAATTAAGTCATCCCTTCATGTTCGTGAGACTCGGGGCCTGAAGATCCCAGTGAATGTGAGAATTTGCAAATAATACTTGGGCCCATTATTAAAAATACAAAATTAACGGCACTGAAAAATGTTACTCGTTAGATACACGAGATTCCGCGGGCATAAAAGCAGCTGATGTGTAAAGCCGGTCGCCAAGACAAAGATGTTCAGACTATCCAAACCAAGATCTGTAGATCTCAAAGTTTTTTTTTTTTTTTTTCTTCTTCTATTCTTATCTTACCAAAAATAACTTAATATTTAAAAAGATATAGTCAGTACTTAAACTGACAAATAATGAATAACACTAGCATTTTTGTATTAGGCTATATGGTTTTATGTGATCCAAATCATTTTCATTATTGTTTATGTAGCTTTGTTTGGCTCACGTGTCTGTGAATATCTGAGATTTTTTTTTTCTTTCCCGGCAAGGTCCAAAAATATTCCATTTTAATTGTTCACGGCCAACTCGCGAATAACAAACCGCAGATGTTAAATTGGCGAATCTGGAGGGCCGACTGTTGCTGTCTAGCCGTGCGTTTCTAAAAGGCCTTTCGTTGATTGATTCTCTTTTATGGTGTGTTTTCTTTAATAGGGAAAATAGAGAGTCCTGAACCTGGGAACCTTGAAGATGAGATGAAAGAGGAAAGTAAGCAAGGTGAAGAAGGGAAGAAGGACACACAGACGGAACCCTTACAGCGGCCCTTCAATTATGACGTTGTGAACGTCAGTGAGGGTTTCCTGCTGCGCACAGCATACAAGAAGAAGGTTAAGGCCTCCAAGCTGGATGGGTTGCTAGAGCGGAGGGTTAAGCAATTTGCCTTGGAGGAGAAGCAAAGGGTAGAGAGGCTGAAACAGCCATCCCTCACCAAACCAGCTGGGAAGAGTCTCACTCCCCAATCGGTGCTAAAGCTGAAAGTTGAGGACAGACCTGCTATAGCCACAACGGTACTTACTCCGTCTCCTATACAGAGCAAAGGGCCTGACAAAACGGAGGTTTCCACCACCAAGGGGGGTTGTGCTCCCTTGGACAACACACCCAAAGACCCAGAAGGTACCGGAACTCAAAGTTCTGCAACGGCTAGTCTGGAAAACCAAACACACAGTCAGAAGGAAGTTGAAAAACCCTCAACAATTCTGCCGACAGAGGCCATTTTGAAACAGGATGGTGATCAACATTCCACAGTTGCTGTAACACACGGACCTTATCTTGGGCTAGAGCAGCCTGTTAACCAGGTTCAGGGATTGGGGGTGTCTGGTAACCTGGATGTAACATTGGACTCAAACTGCAAGGACCAGGCTACAGGTAAACAGGGCACACATGAGGCTCATGTAGTCAAGGAGCACACTGTGATGGAAGTTGAGGGTACCAATACAGTCTCCTCTAGTCAGGAGGCAAGTGAGCAGCAGAACGCTGGGAACAAGGTCACGTCATCCGATTTATCGGAACCTCTGTCTGACAGTAGTTCTCCGACCCAGTGTAAGGAAAATGAATCACAGGAGGAGAAACCCTCAGTCACACTAGACTCAAATAAATTTAATTCTAATTCTGCAGAAGATGACACAGAATTCATAGAGCAGCTTTGTCACACTGAATTATTCAAACAGGAAGAGGAAAAGGGAAAAAGTCCCCAAGACAATACTTCAGAAATAAAATTAAATGAAGACTCTAGAAAGGAGGGTCCTGAATCAAAAGAGCAGATGGGTGTGGATAGTATAGCCGCCAACAGAAAAGATGCCAAAATTCCTGAAGAAAAAAAAAATAACTTCTCACCAGCCCATGTCAATGGGAAGGACACAGCAGAGAGTAAGCTTATGCTGGATTCCCGAGATAGCTCTGATCTGGGTTTGGCCAACAATGTTGAGGCAAAGGTAAACAATCTCGCAAAGGTGAGTGCTGAAGGAGACATCAAAGTTCTGCCCTTGAAGGATGCCTTGAAGCCTCTCCTGAATGGTGACTTTGCTACTGATAGCTCAGAGGTGAAAGATAACAGCACATCTTTGACTTCCCTGCCATCCAGCCCGTCTGCTGTGGTTGACGGAGAGAAGGTCACTGTGGCAGAGCCCAACTACCTTCCACCTCAAAAGGTACCTAGGCTAGACAACAGCATTGAGACTGTTGACTCCACGGTAACGTCACCACCTTCCATTTTAGGCTCTGCCCCTCCTGGAGACCCGCAAAGGACAGATGAGCACAATAGTGCTGAGGCAGAGCCCATGGAAGCTGAGCCTACTGTGCCCAAGAAAATAATCCCTTCCCCAGTCCTGTCTGCAGAGGAGTCCAGCCTTAGCAGTGACTTTGCAGAGGATGGAGCCTCCTCTGAAGCCAAGCCGGACACCAGCAAGACCATAATCACGCAGGTGACCACCACCACCACTACCACTGTGTCCACCGAGTCTAAAACGGTACAGATTGCGGAGGTCTCCAGTACACACAACGGCAAACCCACTGCAGTGTCAATGGCAGAAAGCTCGGCAGTTTCCACCCTCACCACCATGACCAAAACCACAGTGACCAAAGTCAGCTCTCCAACACGGGCCAGTCAGGCTGACATGGTGTCGGTGATGGAGGAGAGCAAGACCAGGGTCACCACTACTGTGACAGACTCCTCCTCTGGTCCTGCTGGGTCCTCGGTCAGCACCATGACCGTCAGCACAGAGTACTCTACCAGGGACAGAGTTAAGCTGCTTAAGTTCTCCCGCACTAAGAAGACGCGTTCGGGCACGGCTCTCCCTTCATACCGCAAGTTTGTTACCAAAAGCAGCAGAAAGAGCATTTTTGTTCTCCCTAACGATGACCTGAGGAAGCTGGCGAGGCGAGGTGGAATCCGGGAAGTGCCCGTCTTCAGTTACAGTGCCAAGCCTGCCTTGGATATCTGGCCCTATCCTTCCCCCCGGCCTACGTTTGGCATTACGTGGAGGTAGGAAGGCTGCATTGTTTCACCTCTGTTTACTTAATGTTTTTTGCTCAAGCCGCTTGTTGTCATATTTTATTTCACTCTGGTTCTGTTTGTTGTTGCCTGGAGTAAATCTCTCTCAATATCTATGGTGTGAATTTGTTGAGGTACCGATTTCAAACTGACAGTGTTTTTCAATTACCACTTACCCTGGAAGGGGGAACGTCTTCAGTCTCTTTGTTTTTAAATATTCATCCAGCCCTTTGCATAACTCCAGATGAATGAGGCGCTCAAACTAATCCGGCTCACACGCACAACTGCAGTGGCAGTGCTTTAGAAAAATTCAGTCCTTATTTTGGAAAGCTGAGCACACTGAGAGAGATTGGTGGTGCTCCTAGGTACCGACTGCAGACGGTGAAGTCCCTGGCCGGAGTCAGTCTGATGCTTCGATTGCTGTGGGCTTGTCTGAGGTGGGATGACATGGCGGTGAAGCCGTCATCTGCGGGTGGCACCACCCGCACAGGTGAGTGTCTGCAAATGGTTTTTCACATCCTGCCAATAAAAACCTCTTGAATTTTTAACAGAGGTGGAGATTTCAGGTAAAGAGAGTACAAATTCAGACCAGTTGAGTACTCCAGTTGGTTGAAACGAAATCTTTTGTCTGAATCTTTGTCTGCACCTGAAATCTCCACCTCTGATGTTTAATGCAATTAAAACTTATTTCCTGCACTTGAAGGAATATGCGTTTAAAATGGTAGAGATGTAATTTGTATTTTTTAACTTATTCATTTGTGACCTGTTTATTAGACGTCCATGATTGTCTGTTCATTCAGCGTTTTGTAATTTTGTTTCGTTGCTGTCCATATATGTGTCCATAGAAACTTCAGACACTGAGATCACCACGACGGAAATCATCAAGCGCCGAGACGTTGGACCTTATGGCATCCGGTCAGAGTACTGTATCAGGAAGATCATCTGCCCAATCGGCGTTCCTGAAACCCCGAAAGGTAGCGCTCTCGCCTTCCTGCTTTGAGGTTGTTCCTGTGATGAGCATCTCTGCCAGATTTTCTCAGGGGCCTTTCAAGGTCGTTGCATTATTAATCTTCCTCTAAAGGATTTTCGCGAATGCTAACTCATGTAAACATGAAATCAAAGAGCATTTGAATACCGTAAATCATTCTCAGCGTTCTCAGTGTTTCCTCTTTCTCTTCTGATATGTCACCAAATGTATAGACTCTCATGGTAGGAGACTTGGAGCGTCTGGCTTATTTTTTATGCAGAAACGCCGACACCCCAGAGAAAAGGCCTGCGGTCAAGCGCCCTGAGGCCTAAGAAGCCAGAGACTCCAAAGCAGACGGGGCCCGTGGTGATTGAGACCTGGGTGCCTGAGGAGGAGCTGGATCTTTGGGAGATCAGGGCCTTTTCTGAAAGGTGATACATTCTTTTGGATCAGTGAGCTCTGTGAAGCTAGCCGAGGCTCTTGAGGTATCGAATACCCAGCTTGTAAAATAATGCCAGTTACTGGGGTTGTGCACTGCCGAAAACCCTCCGCGCTAATGATTCTACCCTTGCGTTCACAGGGTCGAGAAGGAAAAAGTCCAGGCGGCAGAGCAGGCAAAGGTTAGTTAGCAAAAGAGTGTAGTGGGAAAAAATGGAGGGTCTCCACAAACCCCTGGGTTTGGCTGCCCAGTAGGTGGGAAGACAAGGCTGTTTCCACCACACAGTTAAAATATTATGAAATCTTTGGCTCATTGTGAGGAGATGTGGTTTCTTGTGTTTTTGTGCTGCTTTTTAATGTCAATTTGGGCTGTTTTTGCTGTGGCTGCATCAACATTTTCATTTTGAGCAGTTTCATGTTTCACCGAACACGTCTGCTTTTACCCTCTGGTGGCTCTGGATCATCGGGTTTTTGACACATACAGATGACACGTCTCACACAAGAATAATACTGGAAGTTATGAGTGCTGTCTGTACCAGCCTGAGTACAATATATTCTACAATATATTCTATTCTTGCTCAAAAATCATTGTTGTACTACATGGGCATCATAGCAATTGTGATTCGCTAATTTTACCTTTTTGCTGACCAAAATCTGATGTCCACTGGCACACAGAAACCCTGGTACCATGAGAAGCAGTAGCCCAGAAAAAAGGTCTTTAGTCCTTACTGTGTAAAATGAGGAAAAACACCTCTGATATATTGATTTAATTACTGTTGTGGAACTTTGCATTATTTAGCATTATATAGTTTCATGTGACCAAAGGGCTACATTTCTGAACCATGCATCATAGAAACGTCTGGAGCAGCAGAAGCTGGGAACCAGTGCAACCGTCACATCCACCCCAAGCAACAGCCCCAGCACTCCTGCCAGCACCCCTCAGAAAGTGTTGGGAGGCACCTTCACAAGCCAGATCACGCCTAGCGGAACTAAAGTGGTGCTGGCTACCAAGATGGGTTCTCCTGCAGTGACATTCCAGCAGAACAAAAACTTCCAGCAAACATTTGCTTCCTGGGTCAAACAGGGTCAGAGCAACCCAGGTAGGTGACCACTGAAGAAAGTGGTGTAAGCACTTTGAAATTGACGTCGCTGATCAGAATAGTATATTACATGAAAAGCGCAAATGTAGCAATTCCTTTTGAAATTTATTGACAGAAGCGCGATTTTAGAGTCACGCTGTATGCTTATTCGCTAAGCTACCTGCCGCCTGGCCTTATGAACTTGCATAATGGACAGCAAGGTGCATATTTCTCTGGTGTTGGAATATGTCATTTTACACAGCTGCTTTTTAAACCACCATGTTTTCACAGCCTCCACCAGCCCCGTGGCCTCTGTGGCTACCAGTGCAACCACGTCCGGGCAGACCTTCCAGCTCACGGGGAGCCCAGTGACAGTGGCTGGCAAAGTCATCACCGCTAAGCTGCCGCTGCCCGCCAACAGCAAGATCGTCACTGTCAACGTGCCAGCCACACAAGGAGGTATGTGACGGGGGAGGGGAGGGGGCGGCACTGAGGATCTCCATCTCGCACCCTTCCTGAAACTTCTAACCTGTTTCTGTGAATCTGCTACACTAGTAGTAAGTTTTGCAGTAGTAAAACCTGGCCCAAACAAAACAGGACAGTGCTCAATCAAGAACTGCACTCGAAGTGGATCAGCAGCAAGGCTGGCAGGCAGATTGTGTAAGGAAGGAAGGAAGTATGGTTGTGATGTACACTGTGACAGTGGTGGCAGATTCAAGGTTTTGTAGGTAAACCGGTATTGTATCCTCGTAGGTTACTTTGCTTTGGTGTAACACGTTTTTAGGAATATGTGAATGGTAAGGCTCTGTGTTATAAGTAGCTTTTATGCACATTTCCAAAACAAAGACAAATGTTTAAAATTGCCATGAAAAAAATCCCAAGTATTCGTCAATATAAATTCGGATCTCTTAAGGGGTCCAACAAAGTGCTCCAGTCATTTCACTCTCCATCTTTCCAAACCTCGACAGCTGGCCCTTGGCGGCGTGCAAGGACACTTCACGATACTGGCTGTAGCTGTGTGGAAAAAAGGTTAACCCCAAAAACGCTGATTGTAAAGCGGCGTTATCGCTCATCCATCTTCTAACCGCTTACCCAGTAACAGAGTCACGAGCAGGTCTCGGACCAATCCCAGGCAGCGTGCGCCGCTAGGCAGTGCTGCACGCCGGTCCGTCACAGAAAAGGCACACGCACATTCACACGTTACGGGCAATTTAAAGATTCCTATTAGGCTAACAAACCAGGGTAACTAATGGAACCCTGTCAAACATGGAAACAACAGAGGACGTGTGTGGGGTTTCAACCCCCAGCCTCGGAGGTGTGAGCAAGCAGCACAGTGTCCCTCCTGTGCATTGTCATGGTGTTCCTCTAAATAAAGAAAAGAATCATGACATATTACACGTACTCCTCTCCAAAATATTAGGCCGGGAGTTCTTCATGTATAACTAGTGCGTTTTTGGTTTTGGCCTCGGGTAAATGGTTAGGATAATTGCTTAAATTGCTTGGAAGAGGATGTTTTAAGCTGTATTTTTCTGATGCCTATTGGTGGGGGAGAGTACTTCAAAAACATTGAAGTATTTATTCCAACACAGTGATGATACATTTAGTGTGACTAAGGTCTGCCGATCGTGAAGTCATTAGTGCCCCAATTGGTTTTGGCTGTTCCTGTAGTCTGTCACCCCTGTTTGTCCGCCTTCATGTTTGAAAATCCAGGCTCAGTTAAGGAACAGCAGGAGTGTGAGCACTGTAACTCGCTTTGCTTATAGTGCATCCTTCAAACCACCGTCATGGCCTCTCTGTGGCTTCCTATAAGCAGTGTTTTTACCAGGGAGCAGCGTGTGGCTCAGTGGGCTAAGTCTGTGTGCCTGTAATCACAAGGTCGCCGGTTCAAACCCAGCCTCGGCACGTCTGCGGGTCCCTGGGCGCTGCTATGGGTGGCTGCGCTTCGTGGGCAACCTACTCCACAAAGAGCAAGTTGAGGGAGGCGTAAAGATAATTTCCCCATGGGATTAATAAAGTATTGATTATTATTATTTCTAATTGTCATAATCCGTTTTCCAGAATGGCAGCATCCTTTCGCCTGAGAAATCTTGGGTCTCCTGGTGCTCTCCTTGTTACCTTGGTCCCTGTGGGGAGGTCCCCGCCTCTTACCCACACTGCTGGCAGATGGTTCATACAGAATGCAGACTGTTAATGATTAATAATCATTGACTATGGTGTTTGCAGCTTGTCCTTTAGTGTAATGGCCTCAGAAAATTCCATAAACCATGACGGAAGAAATATTAACATTTACAGGGAAGGTTGAGTTACTCCACAAACAATCATGGCTCTCGTTCAGTGACGATGTTGCACTAGAAATACTGTATCAACACCATATATTTTTCCAGTATGACTCTTAAACGTTATTTGTTTTGGAAATGGTGAGGGAAGTGAATATAAAAAACAAGTTTATCTTAGTCAGACAGGTACCATGTTGTACGTTTTTTCTTTCTTTTTTTTTTTTTTTTTTGCATGCACATAATTCCTCCTTTGGAGACTGTCTGTGATCTACTGTGGTCACCAGCAGCCACCGAGGGGAGAATAAAACCCTGTTTGTGGCCTGGAAGGTATGGCTGGGCGATGATATATTCGTATTATATCTTGCATGTGCAATGATCACCAGGACTTCAGATGACAGGCGAAACATTTGTTCAGTCGACCATTTACAGTACTATACAGTCTGTTTATGCCCTCAATTTGGTAAGCAGATTAGTAGTATGCCTAAAATATTAATGTGACAGAGGATGCCTCCTTGACGCATTAGCAACTCTTGATATTTGATAGGGGTCACCATTGTGAGTTTGCTTAAGGCCTGGTGGTTGTATCGCGCAATTGCCCGGGACATGCGGATGTCAGTCGCCTGAAACAATGGGCATGTGATGGTTCCGGTTGCCCAAGACAGACCCACACCAAAGGTGGATTGCAGTATTATGCGGCAAGCATTACAGAACCCTATGACATCTGCGCCTGCCATCCGGACACAGATACCGGACTCCCTACAACACCCCTTGTCATTCCGCACCGTGTCCCAACAACTGGACTATGGGTTCACCGTCCCATGCGTAGGCTGCTGTTAACACCAGCGCAGAGACTGCTGCGTTTGGAGTGCTGCTGTAACCAGGAGGCATGGACTGATGACGAGAGACGATTCTTGGTTTTGCATTAACACGTATGGGCGTCGTGTGCGAGTATGGCGCCACCAAGGGGAGAGGACCAATCCTGCCAATGTTGTTGAGAGAGACACGGCCTTACTCCTGACATCATGGTGATGACTTCAGGTCACCTCTGATAGTGATTTGAGGGACACTGACGGCACAGCGCTATGTCAGTGACATGCCTGTGTTTCTCCTCCTGAGTCCCTGGTAGAGTTTTTCAACAAGACACCATCCGTCCACACTCAGCACGCGTCTATGGACTTACTACGGCATGTTGAGGTCCTCCTTTGGGCCGCCAGGTCCCCTGATCTTTCCCTATTCGAACATGTGTTGAATTAGCTTGGATGTCAACTGAAACCCAGTGCCATTCTACAGGATCTTGAGGGTCAGTGACATCAGCTGTGGGCCAACTTACTGCAGGAGAGCATTCAATGAGTGTACGACTCCCTTCTATACTGTATCACACCCTACTGACATGGGATCAGCACTGTGCCCGTACTACCAACTCTGTTGTCCGTTTCATCTGAAATTATAATCATTGCGATACAGTCACATGACCTTTCACCATGGGCAGATTTATTTTCACTCCGTCTGGGTGCTGAACTTTTTTTTGTCACCGAGTTTATTTTAACTGTGCTACTAATCTGCTCACCAAATTGTGGACATAAATAAATGTCTGTATAGCACCAAAAAGCTGGCGTCCAGCCAGATGTTTTGCCCATCATCTGGAGCCCTGTTGATTATTGTGCACGCGTGACGTGATATCCGTATGGAATTGCCCAGCCTTGCTAGATGGGGATTTTCACTACCATCCCAGTGACCGATTTTTGAAGGGTCCGGCCAGAAATGCAGTATTTATCTAAAAAAAGATTAAAAAATAAAACTATCTCACATGCTGTGGTAAGAAGGACCATGTGCTTATAAGGGTCCAGGCTAAGTGGGAATCCCGGTATTTACCATGCCTGTAATTAAGTAATGGTTTAAAGTTGGGGAATCGCAAATAAGGTGAGAATCACTCGTACTGTACCTGGCCCGCTCAACGGGACATGTTAGAGCCTTGGTGACCCTAAAGTAGCTAGCATCCTGCAAAAAGAAATGAACTGGGAAGAAAATAAATTTAAGTGAATTCTGGCTATAAAGCAATTCCTGTTATTGGCTTAACCAGTGCCTCCTTTATACTTGGCCTGAATGTGTGTGTGTTGCCTTTTTTCCTTCTCCCCACAGGTGTTGTACAGGTCCAGCAAAAGGTTCTGGGTATCATTCCATCCAGCACTGCAGCAGGGAACCAACAAACCTTCACTTCGCTCCAACCCCGGACTACTACCATCAACATCCGGCCCAACACATCGGCCTCTGTTGGTGGTTCTCCCCCTCCACAGCAGGTGTGTTCCAGTCATGTCCGCCGGATGGGTTCCTGAGTGCCTACAAGTCTCCCTTTAAGAGGCGAAAATAAACTCTAAGTAGCACTGGATTCTCCAGGGTAAACAAGCAATTTCTGAAACGATGTTGGAGAGAGTTTTTCGTGTACGTGATTTTGGCAACCGTATCCTTACGCGCTGCCTCGACGGGTTAGGTGATCGCTGCGGGAACTCCACTCCGGCCCGGGATGACAGTGGTTCGCACGCCTCTGCAGCAGGCTGGCACTTTGGGCAAGACCATCCTCAGGACACCATTGGTGGTGCAGCAAGGTATCATCCAAGCCAGTAGGTGCCCCTGAATTCCTCATTCCCCAGCGTGCAGCTGTAGAACCCTAGGCATGTGGTCTAGTGAAGGCTGGAGAAAGCTAAACTGATTGATCGTTCTGTGAAATTACTGTTTTCATATCCATTTATATATTTTTCACCTTGATGGAAAGTGTCAGTTGAATAAGATTCCCTTGGCTTTTTATGAATATATGCTGAGTGTGTTGGAATGTGGTCCTGATTCATCATGATTGCGTAGCGACGCGCTCCCCCTGTGTCCCCCGCCAACATCGTTCATGCCTCCCTGCAGGCCAGACGCAGCAGGTGGTGACGCAGATCATCCGCGGTCAGCCTGCGTCGACGGCCATCTCCAGCCCCAGCGCCGTGCAGACGAGCGCCGGCCAGCGCCTCATAAGCACCACCAGCCCTGCTCCCGTCACCCCCGCCACCCCACAGACGCCTCCAGGCCCCCGACCGCAGCAGGGCCAGGTCAAGCTCACCCTGGCCCAGCTCACGCAGCTCACACAGGGGGCGCAGGTGAGAGGCGCCTCGGGATATTCAATTCAGTTGTTTCTCTGTACTTCATGCAATGTGTTAAGGTTTAACGCACTTTTATGATATTTTCCTGTGTTCCAGAAGCAGCAAGGACCAGCTGTGGAGAGGCAGCAGGTCAGTGTGTTCTGGGGAAACGGTCACATGCTCGCTTGGCTCCCTGGATTCCTTGCGGTCCAGGGTTAAACCCCCGTGTCTATGTGTGTGTGTTAGGGAGGCACCCAGGGCCTCACCGTGGTCATCCAAGGCCAGGGGCAGACCACCGGCCAGCTCCAGGTCATCCCCCAGGGCGTGACGGTCATCCCGGGCCCCGGGCAGCAGCTCATGCAGGCCGCCCTACCCAATGGGCAGCTACAGCGCTTCCTCTTCACCCCCCTACCCCCGCCAGTGTCCTCGGGCAACACCACAGTCACTGCCGTCACGGCCACCAGCACCACGCCCTCCGTGCTGGGTGAGCATCCCGTGGCGGCCCCACCCTGCCTGTGATCAGTTGCGAAAATGGAGAAATGCCTAATTCTAGCGGTAGGTAACGCGATACTCATTTATGTGCTGGTCTCTCCTCTGTGTGCAGCAGGACCAGCGGACCACAGAGCCTTGCAGGCTCAGCTCCCCATGACAGCGCAGCCTCAGATCCAGGCCCAGGCCCCAGCATCCTCTCAGCCCCAGTCGCAGGCCCCACTGCAGCCGGCCCTGCAAGCTGCCGCCCCCATCCAGGCCAGCCCCGTGGCCCCGGGAATCCCCGCCCCCACTATACCACAAGCCCACCTCTCCCCACAGACTCAGGCCCCCGCTCCGGTGGCGGTCAAGCCGCTGCCTGCCACTAGTCAGGCATCCGTGAAACAGGTGGCTGCCCCGGCACCCGCCCGCGCACAACTGCAGCTCCACCAGCCCCAGCTGATCGCCGTGCCCCAGCTACAGCCACAGGTACTCTCCCAGATCCAGTCGCACGTGGCGGCCCAGATCCAGGCTCAGCCGGGCAGCATGCCACAACAGATCAAGCTGCAGCTGCCCATCCAGATCCAGCAGGGGGGGCAGGTGCAGGCGCACCAGATCCAGAATGTGGTCACCATCCAGACAGCCAGTGTGCAGGAGCAGCTGCAGAGGATCCAGCAGCTCCGGGAGCAGCAGCAGCAGAAGAAAAAGCAGCAGCAGGATGCCAAGCGTGAGCAGAACCTGCAGGCCATCAGCCAGAGTGACATCATCCAGAAACAGGTGGGCTCCCGGCCGCTCGTCACCATGGTGAGCACTCTCGGGCAAACATAATATTACATCACCTCTTTTGCTCCCTCACACAGTCTGAAGGTTTCTGCCAGGGTTTGTTGTCATAGCTGGTGGTGTCAGAGGTTAGGTCAGAGGACGCCTCCGTTTTTGTCTACCTCTGTATGTGTGGCAGACGCAGGATACCCTTCTGTCCCTCAGGTGGTGATGAAGCAGAATGCTGTCATCGAGCACCTGAAGCAGAAGAAGACGCTGTCTCCGGCCGAGCGTGAGGAGAACCAGAGGTACGCCCCCTCCCTCTCTCCTGTGACCGTGCTTGCTGTTGACCCTGGTGTCTGGAGCTGCTCTTTGCCTGCTCTGTCGGTGTCACACTTTCCCCCTGCCGTTAGTCACCGTTTCCATCTCCGGCCAACTCCTGGAAAGGGGATGCACGCCACAAGCCGGACCTGTGGCACAGAAAGTCGATGAACTGTGGAAGCTGCCACCCCTTGCCCCTCACTGCACTTCCCCCCTGATCCCACTCCATCTCCCATCTACCATGGTCACTTCTAACCATGTGTTCAGTCTGGGAACCAAAGCTCACCCTGACCTCTCTCAGCTAGCGGAGAAAGACGTGGGTCTCCCTCCCAGCTGTTTCCCACACACAGGAGATTCCCGTCCATTCATGTCTGCTGCAGGCTTGTCTGGGACCCTCATATAAATAGGAGAAAAATATACACAAGCCCTTGCTTTATGTCTCTGACATGGTACTGAGATTATGGCTGCGTTAGAATGGGAAGGATTATCCAGGTTATTAAAATAGCCCATATAACCAGTTTGTGCAAGATTTCCTGTATTTTTGTCAGGGGAAGATTCTCACTTGCCATGAATTCCCACGACTGGGTGCAGTATCTATCCCACGTTCCAACGTGACTTTGTGCTCTCCTTCAACCCCCAACCCAACCCTTCCGCAGAATGATCGTGTGCAACCAGGTGATGAAGTTCATCCTGGACAAGATCGACAAGGATGAGAAGCAGGCCGCCAAGAAGCGGAAGCGGGAAGAGTCCGTAGAGCAGAAGCGAAGCAAGCAGAATGCCACGCGCCTGTCTGCGCTGCTCTTCAAGCACAAGGAGCAACTGAAGGCGGAGATCCTCAAGAAGAGGGCACTGCTGGACAAGGAGCTGCAGCTGGAGGTCCAGGTCAGGGTGCACTCAACACTGCGGCCTTCCCGAGTACACACACGCAAAGACATTAGGTCAAGATGCACTGCTTCAGATTTGCCATGAGGTAGCAAAGCCTCTAAGGGTTTGATTATTTTTTAAGACACGTCCATCCTCTTATAGAAGCTTAATCTATGTCCTTTCCTGGAATTTGCCCTGAGGGTTTGGAGAACCTGTGACGCTGGAGATGCTTGTGATGGTTTTGTCTCCCGTCTCACTGTAGCCAAGGCAGCGCCGCATACCCTCTCTTAACCTCTTTATCCTCCATCTTCTAGGAGGAGCTGAAGAAGGACCTGAGCAAGCTGAGGAGGGAGAAGGAGAAGGCACAGGCGGCCGCCTCCCAGGCCGCTGCAGCCGCTGCTCAGGCCGCCGCCCAGGCTGCGGCTGCCCTCTCCTCCACAGTCTCCTCGCCGCCCACGCACAAGCGCAAGCGCGACGATGACAAGGACGCCACCTCGACCAAGGCCAAGAAGAAAAAGATGATCTCGACTACCTCAAAGGATGCCAAGAAGGACACCAAACTCTACTGCATCTGCAAGACGCCCTATGACGAGTCAAAGTAAGTGGACCAAGTTTTCTGATGTACTGGTCACTGTATCGTTCCTGCCTTGTGTCTCAATGAGGTGGATCGACGGGTATGTTTGGTCGAACCGGTTGTGTTTTGCATCTCCCACCTGGTCATTAGGTTCTACATCGGCTGTGACCTGTGCACAAACTGGTACCATGGGGAGTGTGTGGGTATCACGGAAAAAGAGGCCAAGAAGATGGACGACTACATTTGCAACGAGTGCAAGCGGGCACAGGAGGGCAGCACCGAGGAGCTGTACTGCATCTGCCGGACGCCGTACGACGAAGCACAGTAAGGACGTCGGCACGTTACCACTGTAAATCAGAGTGGAAGGCCTGATTCCTGAGAACGCCAGCACAGGACTGTTCAAGCATCCCAGCTGTGGGGCTTGGTTCTGAACCCGTCCATACATCCATCCATCCATGCACACAGTCTAGGCACACTTCGGGTGTTTCACTCCAAGCTGCATTTCTCACTGGTACCTCTCGTCTCTGCACTCCACTCCCTCCAAAGGTTCTACATTGGTTGCGACCGCTGCCAGAACTGGTACCACGGCCGCTGTGTGGGCATCCTGCAGAGCGAGGCGACGCACATCGACGAGTACGTGTGCCCGCAGTGCCAGTCCACGGAGGACGCCATGACCGTCCTGACGCCGCTCACCGACAAGGACTACGAGGGGTTAAGGAGAATCCTCCGCTCCTTGCAGGTAAACCACCCCCCCCCCCCCCCCCCCCCCCCCCCCCCCCCCCCCCCCCCCCCCCCCCCAACGTAACAAAAAGGCCGCTG
>JAODKE010000101.1:10068509-10090090 GCA_026779605.1 Mormyrus hasselquistii
AAATATGGTTTTACCTGAATACCAGTCAAGCATTGGCCAGCAACATATATATTGCGATTGGGCTGGTGGCAGGTGCTAGGAAGTGATGTTAAAATTTGGGGTGAAGTTGCAGTAGTAAAACTTCTCTCCCACCAATTTTTACCACTGCTTGAATAGCAGAATAACAGATTCCCTCACTGTGCATCATTTGCGGGTCTCAGGGAGCTGCTGTCAATTTGCGGTTGACCCTCGGAACGTCTGGGAGAGATGGGACATCTGCATTCATTCACAGGACTGAGTTCATCCACATGAGTGGGTCATGGTTGAAGGCTTTAGTTTTCAGTACCGGGGACACATCCCCCCCCCCCCCCCCAATGAAAATGGGGTCTTCTACGCCCTATCTAAAGTGTTATCAGGTACTGAATGAAATGGATGAAATTTTGAGGTTTTTTTATATGTTCTGCTCTAGAAATCTTTAAGACACTTGTAACATGAGCTGCTAAGGATTCTTGAGCAGAGTCCTAAGTGAGCATCTTTGTGCCCGATGCAGAAGCTGCCTGTCGAAGTGTCCCTAACACCCAGTCTCCCGATGGGGCTCAGTGGCGGACAGACTCCGTGCTGACAGACTCATACCTGCCTGCTTGGCACGCTTTTAAGCAATTTGGGAATGAATGCACAGGCCAGAACTGTAGTAGATGATCACATGGCTTAAGTCCCCGTACTTTGGTCTGTAAAATCCCATCTGCCGTGACAGCCCCCGCCATGAGGAATGTCTTTGTCGTTCCAACCCCCATTGAAGTACAGATGCTTGGGAGCTCCTGTTTCCTGCCAGCTACTGTTCCCTGCTGCCCTGGCCGACACATTGGCAGCCTGGCAACGCGCTGGTGCATCTCATCGCCAAAGGCGTCGGCCGTCGAGCTTCGTTATGTGGGGTTTGCTTTAATAAAATCTTTCCCCAGGAAATGACACACACCAGATATTTTCATTTAGAAAAGGCAAGTAGAGTTTTATTACGTCATTCTGGGATATGAGAAGTGCCAAGGTTTTCAGTGCCGTTGCACGCCTCTGTGACCCAGGTACGGGGGCTGCCCAGCTGGCTGTTTCCAGCTTGGAGTGCCCCTTGATTAAAGGCCTTCCCCTAGAGGAGGAAAAACAGAATTTCCCTCTGGTTTGCATCATGCTCTTCCTTCTTACACTGTGCTTTACTACCTCCGTCCACCGTGGCCACATTGGCATGGCAGACTTCCAGGTCTCTGACCTGATGGAACTCCACCCTCGAATTCCCTTTGGACCCTAAATAGCCTGGATGCTGGCTAGGTGGCCAGGTGTAACAGGGATCCCGTTCTATCAATTAGATTTAACCACACAAACACGTTCAAATGCAGGTGGGTGCTGCCTCTTAAGTCAACTTTGTGGGTAAGTTTTTCATCTTGCACAGGTAATTAATACCAGGAAAGGTACAAGCACGTAACTCAAGCCTTTTGGTCATTATAAGCATCACTTTCTCTTTGGGAGTTGTGTTTTTCCATCCCTTCACCCCCCAATACACCCATATTCACACTTTCTTTTACCGTAACAGTGCATTTCCTGAATTCTGATAAGGGGCAAGAAAGTGAGCGAGCGCAGAAGCAACAGTGTGTATAGTCGAGCATAGAAGCGCTTTCTGTTCTGCTGGCTGGTCTATGAGTCAGAGACTCCCTGGGTTCTCTGTGAGTTTCCATCCAAACAGACACTCTGTTGTACTGTGGATCCCTCAAGGAAGCAATGTAATTGGACAGCGCATATTTTGCTGCTGAAAGCACTGTGATGATAGGAGAATCTGTCTCCTGCAGAGGACCCCACTCCTGGCTATAATGTCGCTCTGAGGAGGCTGGCTTATAATTCATGGCGTATTTGTCGCACCGGCTGAATGCGCTTAAGCACCGCGGGTTTCCCTTGATCCCTATCCTTGATAGCAGATCAAAATAACTAATAAAACTTTATCCTCTCAAATATCAGTAAACGTCAATGGCAGTGCTGTGCCAAACCAGGATTCATTCCACTGATCTGGAATGTTTCCCAGGGTGGATGAGGATGAGAATTTAGAGAAGCAGGGAGACACCAACCCACACCAAATTTGGCTTTGGTCATGCTGAATGCCAAGCTGTAAAATTACCAGGGAAAGGCACTGACGTTCCTCTGAAGCCTTGCAGCTTCAGTGCCGCATATTAAGCTGAAAGGTCATCATCTAAACAAACATGCTGTAAAAACCAGGGCTGTTCATTTGTAGTCTGTCAAATACCGGAGACAAAGTTAACATTGATAAATAGCATTTCTAAATTATATCTGACTTATGTTATGGATGCAAATGGGCCAGGGCAAAGTGTCTTTTGCCTTCTCGTCTTCTGCGTATGTTGGACGGTTACTGGATAGTTCTGGCAGCAGCTGCAGTGTCTCTGCCTGTGCAGCAGGGGGCAGATTTTCAGCACTGGCTCACCGGCACCTTAAGCGCGAAGCTTCCTGTGCCTTCTGATGCCTCCTCTTATTGAACCTTTTGACGTAGTTGTTGCTGCGAATGATGCCGTCGCCCGGCTTCAGCCTCCCTCCAAGAAGGGCCAGCAGGTCGTTGGTTATGTGACGCCTCCGGTGGTAAATCTGACCCATTACAATGTATCTGCTGCCTGCAACAGTCCACATCACATTTCTGTCGACAGACTCAATGCGAAGAAAACCATCAAAGTACTTCTGTGTCAGATAATCAATGTACAGTAAGATAATAACTACTGTTATCTTTTCTTTCTTCCTTCCTTCCATCCATCAATCCATTCACCTCACAAGAGACAACCAAGCACAAAGCTGAGGGATCATTTTCCTCACTGATGTGTCTTACACAGACTTTAGATATGGGTTTGATTGTGAATGATTTTCAGTTGAGTGTAAAATACACAAACCGCAGTGACTAAGTACTGGAAAAATGGTCATGGAAGATGAATGGAAAAAATATTTACATGAAAATTTACGTTTTTAAAATCATCTTTACACATTTTAACTTTAAACCTTTAATCGTTTAAACCCCTATTGGCAAACAAGATGTTGTGCTGACTGATAAAGAGAAAACCTTTCGGCAGGTTCATTGTCCTGTGAACAGATGAGCACACGTGACCTCTATGCTTACCGAGCTTCAGGTCCGGACAGGGCTTGGCACACTTGTATGTGTCCAGCACCAAGATCCGCACTTTGAAGAAGTAGCTGTCAGGGGTGACATAGAGGCGACTCATTTTGTAGAAGCCGTCACTGTTGACCAGCAGTACGATGAGTCGGATTCCTCGCCGGATCACCTCGATGTCGTGCACTATCCCATTGATGGCTGGTTTAGGGGGAGCACAGGAAGGGGTCAGTGACCGGCCTGGGGGTGGGGGGGATGGAGGGGGGGACTGCAGCAAGCCAAACCTCTGAGGGTCCGGGAGCAGAAATTGAAATCAGATGGACTGTAAAGGGTGAGATGTTTTTTTTTTCTGCACAAACCGCATAGTTACTACTCATTTTAGAAAGGGTCTACTGCGTGATACTGTAATTGCAAACCGCCATAAATTTGATAGTAAGCATTGCTCTGTAAAGACCGCAAGCATGTCATGTATTTTACTATCCCTGGATTAATCTTTGACCAAAATGACAGACAGAACTCGTACATGAAGTTCACATCTCCAAAATGCACCTAAAGAACAGACACTATTTAATGGCCAGACAGCAGGGGGCGCCTTTTTAATAATACCCGCAGGCTGGCGAACTCTGCAAATTGGCCGGGGGCCCTACAATGTTTGCTTCCTTCCCAGCGGGTCTCCCCAGGCCTGTCTCTTCCTGTGACCACCCCCCTTCTCATACCTTCTGTGAAACAACCACTGGAAGAAGAAGGACGGGGGACTCCCTACAGAGGGGACTGCCCTCCTCCCATTTTCGGGGTGGGGCGCTCACTCCGATTGTTGCCTCAGGTGGCGCGGTCCTGCTCGACCAGCTGCATATTTACCGAATTCGCTGTAGCAGTAATGTTCCTTCTCCTCCTTCTCTTTCCTGCACTCGCTCAGGCACACGGCTTCCTGGGAGAAGTCGGTCTCTGGGGGGAGAAAGCAGACATGCCGTTACGAAACCCCAGCAGCCACTGCAGTGTCATTATAGCGGCCGGGGACGGTCGCTGTGGCCTCATTATGAAACCATGGCGTCGCATTCCAGTCTTGGTGGTCTGCAGGGCGGAGGCTTTTGATATCTGGTCCAGCTTCCACTTCATCGCTGCATAATAATCGATCTCACTTAGACATATTTAAGATTTCTCAAGTTCAAGCATATGAAGATTTATACAACAGATCCATTTTGAAAACCTCAGCTATGCAGGAAATTATGGTCTGAGAAGTATTTACACAAATGGAGCAGTTAGGGCGCGTGCCCGGCCCCGCTCTCCGGCGGCACGCTCTGGGCCAGCTATACCGTACCTTTCTTAAGGGCATCAAAGTGATACAGCAGGCTGGACGACCTGCGGTTGAACAGAACAGAGGGTCTGCTGTTGTTCCTTCCACCCAACTGGTACAGGCTGGATTTTCCGGGCCGGTTCTCTTCGGGGTCCAGTCTCCGGTTCGGTGGGTCTCGGCGAGGGGGGGAAGGCTGGAGAGGACTCCGGGACCTGGAGTTATATCGAAAGTCTGGGTCGTTGAGGGTGGGGCTATTGGGAAGGGGGTCTGGCACAATCTTCTGCGTGCGATTAGCAGCGGCGACCAGAGGTGTTTTGGGGAACAGTTCGGGGGCTTGGGTCCGCCCCTCTTCCCGGTCCTTCTCACTGTTGTGTTCAGTAGGAAGCCTGTCACTCTTGGTCAACTTCTTGCTCTTGTTGTGGTTACCCGGCCGGGGTAAGGGTGCTAGGTCACTGTGTTTAGGCCATATCCCGGCTGGCAGGGGCTGTAACACATACTTAGAATCTCCTGCTTTGATACTCTGTTCCAGCAACTCGTTGACCGGCAGAGACGGCCCCCTTCCTCCAGCTGTGCTGTGATTGAGTGGTGCCTCTGACAGGTCACTTATTCCAGCCGCGCGTGTTTTCTGAGAGGCAGTCCCAATCAGAGAAAAGAGTTCTGAAAGCATGAAGAAGCGAGGACAGTCACACACCAAAAGGGGTCCATTCAGCAGAACATACATTTTATCGTCACTTCACAGAATATGGAGAGTGCACAAAAGGTTACCAGAATTGCTTAAAAACTACTTCGCAATGTATTTTTGAGTGTTCCGCATAATTAGGTGTTTTCACAAGTTTGTGATTGTTATGGAAAAACACTAAGTCCACAGTCCTTTACAATTTCTCCTTTAAGATTGCTATCGTTTGAAATCCCCAGTTGCCACAGCCTCCTAATCATTCCAAACTCATACCTATCTCTGAGATTACAGTCTTGCGCAATTAGAAACATCATTCGCGACCGTCCACAACCGCCCATAGGCTGCAATTTTTTTCCACTGGCATGTTATGATAATGCTTTTTTCCATAAAAACACACCACTTTTAACTGAAACACATTCTACATTCTATTCATCATGCTTTCTTAACTACCTTTCAGTCTTGTGTTATCTATTATCATTATTAAATTGATATTAGAATTACTAAAAGCCTCTAAAATCACTGAGAAATAAATCGCGATCGATTTTTTTCGTAGTTATAATATTTCAAATTGAAAAATGTGACACAAGAAGTCACATTGTCAATTTAGCACTTATTGAAATTAAAGATTGCATAAAACATTTTAAACATCTCTGTATGCTTAGTCGCATTAGGTAATGAAGGATGGATTAAACATCAGTTTCGTTCATTAAGATTTGCGCTGATTTATTCACAGAATTTGTCTTCCTTTCTTCGCTATCAATCTAAAGTTAATGCAATTAACCGAAAGGCAGGACTCACCATTAACATCATGTTCTTCTGCTTCGGAGAAGACGAGCACTACGGAGAGAAGAAGCACAATTCGTGTCATTTTGACGACGCTCTACTATGAAATAAAACTGTCCGCATTAAGCTTCCTTTATAAGTCTCCGGCAGATTTTGGTGTTGAGAGGCGTGTCGTTCAGATTCAACGACCCCTCCTCCTTGGTAAACAAGCAGATCAAAGACATGATTTATGAATGAACTACAGTGGCTATTCATGCAGTCCTTATGCAGAACAGTAGCCAATATAAGTACATCTGTGAATATACAATGTACAGTCATGTTCATGGGAGGTCTACATGGAGATTACATCACGCATAGGTATTTATTCTCAAAGACAGAGTCCAAACGACGTATTAATATCAGTATTATTATTATTATTATGTGGTTGTTGTTGTTGACTTTTGCTTTTCCGTGGAAGTCCATCGCAGAGCGCACATACGCACCCCGCGCAGAATTATTGGGGAATATGTAAGATCCTTATGCAAACGCAGTTCGAATCCATACCCTAGACACGGGAGACATTATGCTGGCCGATGAAACATATGACAAGCAAATTCAACAAAATAAAATCTTTTTTTTTTTTTGCAAGACACTGAGCGGTGCAGTTATCAAGAAGCAAAGGGCGCCACTCTTGTTGCGTAAGATAATCGCTATTGGAAAATGAAAACATTTTAGTCAGATGGCCTATAGAACATTTCGGATGTACAAGAGAACCTCTGTACTGTCATCCCAGTTATGAATAACATACGTATTGTCTGACTGCCTGATGCAAGTAACACATAACTTTAATAATAGGAAGTAATCGGGGTTTAAATTATACACCTATGTGTATTTACTCTATGTGCCAACAGCATCAAACAAATTATTTTTTAATCCTTTTTTTATCTTGCAGGAACCTATGCTATGCGGTTGTAGCACTATCAGAAGGTGCCTATAGTATGAACATGTGTTATATTGATGACCTTCAGATCAACAAAGTATTTAAATACTTTAGCAGTAAAGTATTTACACTGTGAAAACTCTATCTAAATACATGTGATTCACGTTAATGCCGTTTTAACACAGCTTAACGCCTGCTTTTTATGTAGCCCTGTGTATGTCACGTATTATGTGCATTTCTTGTATGTACCTTTGGACAAAGCGATTGACAAGTAAGTACTAATAATTCTTACTAATAACACTAACAATTTTTAGATATTTTATTGGTCAGTCAGTTGCCATTTTAGACATCCAAATAATTTGGGCAATATGTTATACATATGTAATTATAGTTATCCTCAATTTTATGTTTCATTGTTGAAATTTGCCGTTTACTTTATTATGCAGTGATTGTGATGCTTAAGACAAATTAAGTGCTATTGGATTACTGCCCCCTAATGGACAGAATGTTAAATGCTGTAAATGATGTGGACAGAACTTGAGCTTTTGCATCCTAGATCTTGGTTGCCTTGTACCGTACCTGAGCACGACTGCCCTCCTCCCCACTCCCTGACTCGTCTGCGCTCGCATTGCGCCTAACGATCCGGGCCCGAGCACGACTTCGTCATCACCATGCGACTTTTCTGTTGAAGAAAGCCCTCAAAGTGGAATTCATGATCAATATCCTTAGTTTGTACTTACCTTATATGTAGTTACTGAATGATAGCAGTGCAGGACACAATAGTTAGTGCATACATGCATAACTTAACGTTCAGTATTTATATGTTGGCTTGTTGCTCACTGAATGATATAAACATTGGAAACACTGCAATATTGTAAGCCTATGAATAGCGTATAAATAATTTGCTTATTATGTGTCAATACACAAAAAAACGCCAGTTATTAAGAAGGTGGTACCAAAATTACATCGTTACAACATTAAGTAAAATGAGTAATAGTAAATCGACCCAGATGGGACTCGAACCCACAATCCCCAGCTCCGGAGGCTGATGCCTTATCCAT
This sequence comes from Mormyrus hasselquistii, assembly GCA_026779605.1. Lineage (NCBI taxonomy): Eukaryota > Metazoa > Chordata > Actinopteri > Osteoglossiformes > Mormyridae > Mormyrus > Mormyrus hasselquistii. The sequence continues at coordinate 10,076,367 of JAODKE010000101.1, forward strand.
TAGGCCACTGGGTCATCACGTTGTTGGCGTTCTCAAACTTAGCTTTTGATGAGTAACAAAGCGGCAGAAGAACGCGTATTATACGTATTGCCTGTAATATTGTTTTATTTTATTATGTGCAACTATGTACATACGTGACGACAATATATTCGTAAGAAACACAGCGTTGAAAGACATGGACATAATGTTTTTAGGAAACGTCGAAAATGTTAACAATAGGCGATGTATTCATCTCGCGATAGCAGAACATATCTTTTGACGATCTGTTCAGCGAATAATGTGATTTTTTTAAACCCAGCCAATAGGAAACGCGTTTCGCTCGAACGGCCCAATCACAACTCGCCAGTACCGGGAATTTAAAGAGCGGTATCTTCTCTATACGTCATTGCATCTGGCTAAGGAACTGGTAAGTATACGTTTGTGAGCTAGTGATTTTCCCTCCTCAGCCACTGGAAATACATGCATGTCTCCCGACAAATACGATGTTTGCGTTTAAATATTTTTGTAATATTTAATGTAATAAGTATTTCGGCACTTACATCGTTTTACACGATCATATAAGAACACGATGGTGTACTTCCATGCTAACCCGCCTGCCACATGTCTTTGCTAGCTTGTCTTCTGTATGGCGGAAGAAAATGTAAATCGTTAACTATAGTTTTATTTAACGTTCTTGTATATTTCCTCTCTACATCTAAGGTGATCATTTGACGTCACTTATCCCCGGTTTTGTTGGAAGCATGTCCTCTGCTGGGAACGAGAACACCGTTCGCCTTAGCAAGTTCAAAAACAAGGGAAAAGATGCCAGCGTATGTGACCAGATCCCGCGAACGGATACCGCCCATGTAACAGTCTTTCTCGCTGGTCGGGTTATTATCTGATTAGCTGCGCTTTCGGTCACTCATTATGTAGGAGCTGAGGCGAAGGAGGATCGAAGTCAACGTCGAGCTTCGGAAGGCAAAGAAGGACGAGCAAATCCTCAAAAGGAGAAATGTCAGCAGCTTCCCCGAAGAGGCGACTTCACCGCTTCAAGAGAAGAACCAGAATTCGCAGGTAAGTCAAAAATCCTGCACCTGCCGTGTTTCACTAAGGTCATGCATGTTTGCTGGCTATCTGTCGTGAGTTTGTAGTTGCAGATAATGCTAATTCGTTCACCATATCCGGACTTGTCAGGGTAATAAACTTTGCTTGGGTCGAGGCCCATTAAGTGCTGCTTATATCCCAGTGAAATCCACGGAAATCATGGCCAACGTCTTGATGCCCCCTCTTATGTTAAACTGTGTTGCAGCCTGCCCAGCACTGGACAGTGGAGGAGATTGTCGCTGGGGTTGGCAGCAGTAATCTTGATGTGCAGCTGCAAGCAACGCAGGCTTCTAGGTAAAGTAACATGTACATGTTTTGAAGGTCCCTAGATGGTTATCCTACTTGCTAGTGATTGCCGATTTGGTGACACCCCTGCCCCCAACTTTTTATGCAGAAAGCTGCTCTCACGGGAGCGACAGCCTCCCATTGACAGCATCATTGGTGCTGGGTTGATCACAAAGCTTGTGGGATTTCTGGGTGTGAGAGAGTGTCCCCCCATCCAGTTTGAGGCAGCTTGGGCTCTGACCAACATTGCCTCGGGGACCTCGGACCAGACCCGAGCTGTGGTAGAGGGGGGTGCTATTCCAGCCTTCATCAGCCTGGTGACGTCCCCGCATCCTCATATCAGTGAGCAAGCCATCTGGGCCTTGGGAAACATTGCAGGTAAGGGGTCTCTGCTTTTCTGTTTTGTGCATTAATGTATCGGCACCCCAGACAATGCTTTTGTGCTTCAATACATTTTGCAAAATTTGCTTCATTTTAGGTGATGGTTCTGCCTATCGAGACAAGGTTATCAAACATGGGGCCATTGACCCTCTCCTCAGTCTGCTGGCTGTCCCTGACCTTTCTGTGTTCTCTGTAAGTATTCTATTTCATTCTAACAGTCTTTTTGTCCTTCAGTCTTCCCATTGATTGTTTTTTAAAAGTGGTTAACTTAAATAAATCTGGAACTGGAATCTATTTTTTGGCCACTAGATGGCGGACTGGGCACAAGTCAGTTTCTGTCGTTGTGCCTGACTGCTTAGGAATGTGTGTGTCTGGGCCTCTGCATTCTAAGTGCCGCATGCGTGTGTATGACTTCTTCCTCAAGTCTGGCTACCTGAGGAATGTTGCGTGGACCCTGTCGAACCTCTGCCGCAACAAGAACCCACCTCCCCCTCTGACGGCGGTACAGCAGGTGCTTCCTGCACTGGTGCACCTGTTGCACCATGATGACAAGGAGGTGCTGGCAGACACCTGCTGGGCCGTGTCCTACCTGACCGACGGGCCCAATGACCGCATAGAGGTGGTGGTACAGGCTGGCTTGGTACCACGCATAGTTCAGCTGCTGGGTTCAGGGGAGCTCTCCATCGTGGTAGGTCTTATGGCTTTGCTTTATTATAGGACACTGGTTGGGTTAGGGGGACTGATTGGCTGATTTTGAGTTTGCAAAATCGGACTCAAGTTGGTGGCAGGGAGATTGAATACGTAAAGTTTGAAATTTTAAAATGGAGTTTGTCTGACAACTATACATATGTGTGTGTAATATAGAATATATTTTTTTCCTGTGTTGTGGATTCTTTGGATACATTAGTATCTGCAATTGACAACTGAGGGAGCACATTTCACTAAAGGTAGTGTTGCCTGTAGTGAAATCTGTCCACTGAATTGGTTAGATGGACGAAAAAACGATTCATGTTTCTTCAGTAAGTGCGTTCCATTTTGGTTTGGCTCGATGTTTTTAAGCTTGGCTACATCCAGGGTTGTTCACCCTTCAAACCCTGTTCTCCTTGCCAGACGCCATCGCTGCGGTCAATAGGAAATATAGTTACCGGCACAGATGAGCAGACTCAGAAGGTGCTGGATGCCGGTGCTCTGGCGTCGTTCCCTGATCTGCTTCGTCATCACAAGAACAATATTCAGAAGGAAGCTGCATGGACGCTGTCCAATATCACTGCGGGGAAAGACACGCAGATCCAGGAGGTCATCAATGCGGGCCTGGTGCCCTTGCTGGTGGAGGTGCTCCAGCTGGTAAGGCACGACCTCATTGGGTGGAAAGATCTCCTGTGCTTTGTGGAACTGAAACTTGGCACATTACCGTTGGGAGGAAGCCTGGAATCGTCTGGTATGTTGCTAAAATGCAGTTTTGGTCATTGCAGATTTGTTTTTTTGCTTTTTGTTCCTAGGGTGACTACAAAACTCAGAAAGAAGCAGTTTGGGCTGTAACAAACTACACCAGTGGTGGCACTGTTCAGCAGGTGGTATACCTCGTCCAAGCCAATGTGCTGGAACCTCTGCTGGACCTGCTGTCTACCAAGGATAGCAAAACCATTCTGGTTATCCTGGATGCCATCTCGAACATCTTCCTGGTATGTTACACCTGACGAGAAGGTGATTTTAAACGTGCTCTGTCATTAGCTGTGGTATAGCCGTGTTTTTAGCACTTTTTCCAGCGTCAGTGACTTTTCTCTGCTTGCAGGCAGGGGAAAAGATTGGGGAAACTGAGAAGCTCTGCTTGATGATCGAGGAATGCGGAGGACTGGATAAGATTGAGGCACTGCAGTCTCATGAGAATGAGATGGTGTATAAGGCATCACTCAACCTGATCGAGAAGTACTTCTCAGGCGAGGTAAGCAGTGTTCCAAGCTTAAGATAGAACTGGACTCGCTTGTACGGCGAATGGTCTCATCAGCAGCCCTTAATGTCTAAATCTTTGGGTTTTCTTCCCATGCAGGAAGCGGAAGATGAGTCCGTTGCACCAGGCACTACAGCTGATGGATATGACTTTCAGATCTCAGATAACCGAAGCACTTTCAACTTTTGAGTTATATCTGTGTGGCTTTTCATTTTCTATGTGTACATACCTGTCTGACATTTTGTTTGTTTTTTTTTTTTTTATGAACTGTAAATAAAGTATGTCTGGATTGGATTCTCTCTGGTCTTCTGCATTGCAGCGCTTTGAGATAAATGTCCACCCTGGTACAGGATCAACGTCCAGTTGTGCCAACATCTGTATTATGTACATGACACTACAGAGCTGTGTAAGACTGTACAAGTAACTCTGCTGGTGGACAGATCTTTTGAATATGAAATGTATAATTATATAAATTTCATATTCCTATATATAGTGGGGGGGGGAATGAGACCACTCTACATTTTAAACAAATCTGCATTTTTAAATCCTTGTTCAATCACAATTCTGCTGGCAGACGGCTACCCCGAGCAGCAGGTTTCTTCCCGGTTTAAAAATTTAGGACAGAAATACGCTACAATAAGGTGAAGCAGGAGACACTGGGAACAACCACAAATCCCCCCCAGACAAAGGGCAGCAGCGACTTTCTAATGCCATAGATGACTCAACAGTTTCTCATGAATCAGAGGATGACATCAAGTGACCATTCTAAAGGAATGGGAAACATTAAATGCAGGTGTAAAGTGCACTGCTAGGACAGTTCATGTCAGGTTCCTAGAGGCAGGACAGAAGCTTCATAAAACAAGGAAGAAGCCCTTCATGAATGAGAAACAGGGACCAGGCTGCAGTTTGCAAAAGTGTGTGTGTATATATTGCATTGTTCATCATGCTCACTTATAAGTTGAGAAATTTGTGAAACAAAAATTGTTGTGGTTGCAATTTTTTGCGGCAGCTGTATAAATAGTTTTATTTTATGCCGTTTGGCAGCTTGGATTAAAAATTACTTTGTAGGGTCAAAGCACATGTTGAGTGTCATCCTGCATACATCCAAAGACCAGTTTTTTGTTACAGGAACCTGTATGGAAGTGTTTATTGCATTCCTTTAACGCTGAACAAATGCAAGGTGGTGTCTCCCCTGTGAATGTTTTCAAGTTCGTCAGGTAGTTTTCACCTTTGAATCATTTCTATCCCTGATTGTAAGTATGGGTTTAAGAGTGAGGTGTGTTTCAAAATGTGCCGCTTCAGAGGATTTGGGATATGAGTAAGTTAATGCTCTCCCATTATTTAAAGAGGCCAGTTAGTATTGAGACACGTCTGCATATGAACACAGTCACCGACTAGTATGTATTTATAAGGCTTCCTGTGGATAGTCATGTCCATACCTACCGTTGAGAACACAGGCGTCAAGTCCTTACTATGTTTTTCTACAGCTCCAATGACCACAATCCATTACAGGGCCCACCGAGGAAGCGTTAACACTTTGACCTCGCTATATAAAAAATCCTGGCTTCTGTATTGGGTGTAATGCCGTTTTTCTACAAGAGCATGTATAATCTGCATTTTGAAATCCGTGTGCTTCACAAGAATCTGATCAGGTGCCGATGCTGAAATGCATGGAAATCTAGTTTTGTCCAATTTCTGTAACGTCAAGGGCGTGCGTAGCGAAATTATTTGAAGAACAGGTTTTTTTTTTATATGAGAGAAACACAAGCGCACTTACGTCAGTAAGGTTTCAACTCAGATTTAATTACTTAGTTGCATTCAGATTTTTCCGTATATGCAATAGTAATAAAACAGTTTTAATTATCATTCCCACCAGTTTTGATTCATTATAACTACACTCTTTCCCTGAGCGTCATTCTCCAATAAGCATTTGTCTTCTGCAGATAGAGCACGGCATAGTTTTCATTTAAAAAATGTTAGACTATAACAATTTCCCCAGGAATGTAACTTTTCAAGGAGCCAAAATAGCTTAAAATGTATCAAGCAGTTATGCTGAATGCTCAACACGTGTATATAGTAGTACGTTTTACATTATTGTTTACATATTATGTTTCAATTCAACAGGAAAGGGTATGACTGCTCTTACTACTCATTCTTCATATTTATTCTGGGGACAGTATATCCTTACCCAACATTTCCTCAAAAAGTTCCTCAATCTGTCAGAGCATTATTCTGTTAAATGATTACAATCATTCGACTGTATTATCAAACTAGTTTATACTATTGATCTCATTCATACGCCATAATCTCTCATTTTATTAAAAGATAAATATATGAAAGTCGATTGTTCTCATCGCGCCAAATGCACAAGAACGTATCTGCAAAATATCATCAAACAGGGGCATCGAGACATAATATATTAATATTATTAATACTTCTTCTTCAGTTTTTCGTGCATCTATTTCTAAAAAGAAAAGCATTGTAAAATCGTATATATATGCACACACACGTTTGACTGTTTGTAGGCAGGCTTTTTTGTTTCTGGTAGCTTTCAGTCGGGTGATGTCACCAGTCAGCCCCGGCGGAGGAGCTGCGGGGAGAGAGACTCCCTTCAACACCCGTCAACTTCGCACCGACTCGCATTGCGATGCCGCCGCCGCCGCAGCAGCAGCAGCTCTAGGCTCCGGTCAGCCTGCGCTCCTTAACACTGGTAGACGTGCGGGAAGTTGCCTTTTTAATGCCTCTTTTGGACCTGGATTTCGGGCACCCGTCCTTATTGACTCGCGGTGTAGGATTGACGTTTTCCTTGCATTAGACATCCTTTTTTGTTGTCCCGTGTTCGCGGTATGGTGTAATGGCAGTGTTGTGTACATCCGGGCCACAATGCCGTGACTCCATTATTGTTCATTGACTGTGAACTGGAGAGAGGAGAAGGAGGGATTTATTTTATTTATATTTATCTTTATAAATATAAATAAAATAAATCGATATACAATCCTGCACCATATTTCCCGTAATTAAAAGCCAAGCTGGACCGTAAGAGGACATGTCTAACCAAGGGGTGAGGAGAAACGGCCCAGTGAAACTGCGTTTGACAGGTAAGATTTTAAAACCTCAAAGCGTTTCCCTAAGTAGTTTGCCAGCGATCGCTTGGGATTTTCATCCAGCTTCTCTACAAAATGTTTAACTTCTTGAAAGTATGTGTTTAAAGGCCGTCCAAACATATTTGTGCTGCAGTCAGGCAACATCGACGGGGACTTACTCAACTAACGAGAGTAATTGTGTAATTTGGGGGAAGCCCTAAAACATTAATATCATGTCTGCTTATCGGCTTGTTTATATGAATATATCTCTGGCTGCAAGGACCGAATACGCCACACTGAAGTGCTTTACTCATTCAGATCTTATTTTTTTATTTATATTAAGTCGATTTATGGAGCAGTCGTTTCTCATCGGACTTAAATAATTTGGTGAAAGAAGTTTGTTAGTTTTTCGTTTATGAAAATTATCTTGCCAACTACAGCTTTCCAGAAAGAAGGGGGGAAATAGGTTTACATTAGAAGTATCCATTGAGTTAACTTGTAGCTTTGCTTCTCTTTTAAGTACTGTGGTTGTTGCTTGTTTACATGGTATTTAACTTAAGGCATGAGGTAGCTGGCAAGCTATTTTAATATAGGCAATCGTGGATAACTGGTCAAAAACAGTGATGGTTATTTTTTAAAAACATCGCAATTTTTTAATTTGCAGAAATAAACTAGTATTTGCCAGTATTACATTTTTAATTTCAAAATGCGTAGGGGATATATATATATATATATATTTTTTTTTTTTGAGAATTAGCAGGCTTTACAAATGGCCCTTGAAATCAGAAAGTAAAGGATCCCCCACCAGCGCCGTGTGCATACACGCCATACAGCAGACTGCATACTGCAAAGTAAAAGTTTCGTCCGCAGCCTTGCTGGGGGCCTTTAAAAAGTTAGCGCTCGGAGTGTATAGCTGAAAGCTGGCAGATTTCGGCGTAGGCCTATTACCCCCTCCTCCCCGTTATAACCCCCTCTTTGCATATGATCGTCAATCAGGTTTTTTGTAATATGTGATAAAATAATTTACAATAAAAAAACGTAGTTAGTTCTAATGTAGAGAATCGCAAATGGCCCAATTATGAATAAATTATAATATTAATTAGGCCTATTATTATTACCGGAAGTGTAATAATCGCTTATTCGTTGTTCAATTACGGATGTATGGCGTTATATGAGTGGTATTCTAAGGTAAAGTTAAACGATTTTGTTCGTCTGATGTTGCGAAAGAAGACAGGGAGCGTCAAATGATTTAACATCTATTTCTGAGAAAAAGACGCAGAATATGTTGTGTTAATTTTAAGACACAAAAGTACCGGTTTTGAGTGCTTGTTTATCGTTCTTCGTGGAATATTGAATTGCTGTCGTTGTCAAAAATAAATGGCTAAATTTGGATGTCGCAAATTCATTAAGTTTCGGTTTGATTAAATAACCCCTTGTGAATAAACTAATTCGATGCCTTTGCAATGACTAAATGTATAGGTGATCTGTTTATAACACGTCATTCTGTCCGCGAAGTGCTGAGTCGTGAAGTCCGCTAGTTAAAACTAGCTGTGTGATAAATTACCTTTGTGGTTGGGAAGGGTCCAGAAATGGCTTCCCTTGCAGAAATCAGGCAAATTTGGAAAGGAATGATATTACAATTGGACGAATTTGTTTTTTTTTTTTTTTTTACTAGCCTCTGGATGCTGTTGAATTATTGAAGAAATGTGCAGAACAACACTGCGGCGTATTAGAATATGTTCTTCATGTATTTGAATATTTACGCCATGTTTCCCAGATATTTATTTATTTAATCAATCAGTAATCTTGTATGTGTGATAGTTATTGTGTAAATGATGACTACCAAACTTAATCGTAGTAATATGGGTATCTCTGAGTTGCCCTTAGTGTGTACCTTTGCGTATGTCCTGTAGTGGACTGACATCTTTGCCTCCTGCCTTACACTTCTGGGATGTGCTCCTGGTTTTTCGCAACCATACACTGGATAAGCAATTCTAGGAAAGAATGGGTAGTTTTATCGAGTTTTCTTGTACTGGAAAGTGACATTGTAGGCCCCAGTTTTAAGTGCAAGGTAACTTTGATGCATTCATTGATTTATATAGTATTAAAAACATTAATCCATACAGTTAAATTACCATGTTAGCCTAATATTATTGTCCTTGTATTTACCAGATTGTCAAATGTTATTGAAGGACCAGAGACAGGTTTTTTTGCTGTGAAATTAAATACAGAAGTCATCGTTTTTGTTTCAGGTTTTTTAAAGAAATGATGTATGTCAGATTTTGGCCTTTATGCAGCTAAAATGAAAATCTGTACGCTACTGATAAGTTCACACTTGCTCTCCTGTGCATTTTAGAAAATAATACTAGATATCTCGCGCTGTGTGTGTGTGGTGTTTTTTTTTTTTTTTTTTAAATATACTGGTATTTTTTGTCTAATTAGTGGATTGTGTAGAACTGTTCCAAATATCTGTTATCTTGTGGGGTCTGTCTGCAGGGGTTTTTTGTTCTCATAATTCATGGCATAAATGTTTTGCAAACCACAGTGGTGCTTTGGACATGATGTATACTTGTTTTTTTTTTTCTGTCTTTTTTTTTTTTTTGTCACTTGACAATGTTGTGTTTGTCTGACTTTGTTGTGATGCCACATTTGCATGTGTTATCAGAGCGAGGACTTCAGGTTGCTGTCAGTGAAGGTATCGCACAAGGTTGTGAACTTGTATAAAAAAAAAAAAAAGAGTGGGGGAAAAAAATTGCATGCTTCAGCTCTGATGTAAGAAGATAAAAATTGATGCTGGTTATTAGGAGAGTGGTTTTTGACTTGCTAATAAATTCTCCCATATGAACTTGCACACACCATTTTTTTGTTGCCAACCAAAAGCTCTGCATAAAATATAGTGAATTATTGTAGTTGTATGTAATTCTGTCTGGCGCTGTCTGTGTTCATGACCCATCTTGCATGGAAACGCTGTGTGGCTGACAGACCTGTTGTTTCCCGTAATACAAAGAAATCCGTTACAATGGTCTGTGCTGTGGCATTTTTTCCTGCTTATCAGCTGACACCAGCGTCAAGCCAGAAAAATCCAGAAGTGGTAACTTAACCTTGGGTCCATCTTCTTGGAGAGATTAGCCGATTTGAAAACTTTGACTAAGACGTCAAGGGATTTTTCCAGACTGCTGTATTGAAGTTGACATGCTTGCTATTTCAGGGAGGTGTTACTCCAGGGGGTGTGAAACAGCAATAGTCTGCTACTATGTGTAGGGAACCCCTGTTAACTTGAGGGGAATGCATCTTGATTTTAGTCTTCTTGGCAGTGCTGAAGGCCATTGAAATGCACTGAAGTACAGACTACTGCCCGCGGTCTGTTGTGCCGGCATAAATATTTGGACATCATGGTGAAATCATTTTCTCTTATTCCTGTTTGCTGAAGCTCTACCTCTTTGCGTTGTGCCGCTCTCCGTATCTACAGTTGCTACATGTGAGATCTTCCTGGTCAACAGATGTTGTTGAAGGAAATGGACCAGGCGAATGACATCTGTGACCAAAAGCTTGCTGGTTTAGCTCTCAGTGGGATTTGGTTGGGGTGGGGGGGGCGCGTTGTTGCTGTCATACAAGCAAAACTCCTGTAACTGCTTTAGTTCGAGTCTCTTTTAAAGTCGCCCTGTTGGGTTTTGAAGAGCAGTGTTGAACTCTGTTCATTTTATGTTTATTTTCTCATTGATATATAATTGGAAATGGAGTTGAGTGGTTGTATGTGGCACGCTGGCATGGACAGCTCCCTGTGCTGTGAGGCTTGGTGCCCAAAGGGGCTAGAGCGACACAGACCCCCTCACAGGTTCTCTGACTCCCGCTTGGTTTTGCACATTCTTGCAAAACAAACATTTAAAATGTTTACATGAGGATACACTGTTTTGACTGGAAGCGGGAGATGACAGCCGCCCGCTTTTGATCAGCCTTCAGGATCAGGTCGAGGCGAATTCCAGGCCCTTCTGTGTTCCAGGAAGAGCCAAATTAAATATTTAAACGAGCGCTGTTTGAGGGAATGAGGTAGGGAAAGGGGAAGGAAGGGGAGGGTTTTCGAAGTCGGAGTGAAGCGTTTCCGCATAACCAGAAATGTTCCGAAAGCCATTTCAGGTGCGTTTATATCCCAGAGTGTATGATGCTGGAATATTAATTTGCAGAACGACCTATGATTTGCCGTCGATGCCCACACTGTCATTTACGATTTTGTTAAACGCTGGAGCTGCCTCACTGTATCTCAGAATTATCGCTTGATCTGTTTTGCTGCATGCAACGAAAATGTCAAATGGATGAAAATCTTTCATGCAAAATTGTTTTGCTAAGGTATTAGTGTGCAACCCTTCATGTGTGTGCGTGACCAGAATCCTTCGGTGTGTCTCTACGGTTTTCTTTTTTAGCCGACATCTTTGCCACGGAGGAATGCCTAACTGAAGAGCCTCAAAAGTCATTATATCTGTTTTGCTGCCCTTGAAGATTTAATTTGAACCCAAAGTAGAGTATGTTGATGCTGATATTCAAGACATGAGGTCTGGGGTAGAGAATGTTCCAGATATTTCTTTAAAGGAGCCCAAATGCGCTCTTACGACATGCTATAAATATTTCTCTCTAAGCTGTAAAAACAGCGGAGCACCTTCATTTTCCATTTAGTGGGGGGGGGGCCGCAAACTTAATGACTCGTTAATTAGGTTGTCGGTACAAGCAGGTCTTGCAATCAGATGTTCTTAAGGACACTCTGATTATGTAATTTTAAATGAAAGGGAGGAAAGGAATGAGCATAATTGACCCTCAGGCCAAAAATGTACATATTATGATATTGGTTTGCGATTCAGTATGTAAAATGTAATCTGGTTGTACGAACCTCATGGCGTGTGTGTCGCTGTCAGGTGACCTTGTCGACTTGGCCCCTCTTTAATGCCGCTTCAGGGATCACTGCAGCAGCCCTGTCTCATAATTATGTGTTCGGCAGATGATGAAGTGATAGGGCCACCCAAAGAGGCCTGTGGGACAGTGTGGCCTTTCACAATGGTGACTGCTCTATTTAATATAACCCTGTGTAATTCACGCGTTTCAAAGTGATTCCTCCATTGGGCCAGTGAGGGGTAAAGGCCGGCAATGTTGATTAACTCCTGCTGGGCTGTCTGGCACCCGGACTAACAAGCTACTGACTGTGAATCATTCTTGTCGTGGGTTTTTTTTTTTTTGGGGCAGGCAGACGATGGACAGACGTGGAAACGAAAGAGTATGACCGCAACCTGCTCCGAGTCACGCCTCCGTTGTGGTTTCCCTGCTTTCCATTTGGGTTTCTGACACGGGGCCAGTGCCACGATGGAGAACTTCTCTGCAAGCTCAGGGCCTTTTCACGTGGCCATTTTATTTATTATCATCATCATTATCGTGATTATTATTTTATTATTGTGTCGTTCAGCCGTCAGCCGTGCAGCTCTGGATTAGCGGAGACCTCGGCAGGATGGGAAGGGGAAACTGGATGCAGAGTGAAACTGCCAGTTGCCCAGAATCACCCCCCCCCCCCCAAAAAAAAAATGAAACCGCTAAGTCGCAGGGAAACTGGAGACGATGCAATCGCGATAAGCCACTGTGGGTCGAGCCAAAGCAGTGTGCTGTGGATTGGAAAGTATGCAGCTGGGGGGTGGGGGGGGGATTGGAGTCTGGGCTGAGGAATCTTAACAGGAAACTCTACACTCTGCCGCTAAAGGAAGCTGATGTACCTGTCAGGCAAGAGGTCGGGGTGTTACACAGTCAGCTCAGCTGACCGCGTGTAATTAAATTGCGGCAAGTCACTGAATGGCATCATCTGCAAAATATTCTGCCATCTGAGACCAGAATGACATTTCCTCCATTCCCACCCCCCCCCCCAAATCCCAGTCATGTTTGCTTAGGGTTAACCTCGGTCATAATGGATCATGAGGAATGCCATATTTGAGTAACTCCTCTCGACTCGCAACCATTTGTCATGTTGAACCACAGCGCCATTCTCCAGCCTGGTGAAACTCGGTCGTGGCGGAGTGCCGTACCAAAATCATTGCCTCCCAAATTATTCCCCTTAAGGAATCCCTGCGGCATAAATCCAGCCCTGCGGCATGAGCTCCTTACTCCGTCTTTGCATCTCCTCAGGCAGTTGCAGCTACTACAGGCGAGTTGAGTAGTTAACCGTTGATAGCTGGTGCTGGAATCGGTTCTTCTCCTTTAACAATTATTTACTTGGTCTGTGGGGGAGTTTTAAAACCGTTTTAGGTCATTTTTTAGCATGTGGAGGCTGTATGGAGACCAGTGGCTCAGGTTCAACCGGCAGGGGGCTAATTGCTAAAACAGGGCCGCTCTTACCATCGCATTTTCCTGTAAAGCTTCACCCTTATTGGTGCGAAATGGACTGTTTTTGTACTGGAAAGGTATCAAAGTGCACATGGAACCAACAAGTAGCTCGAATAGAGGGAAATGTCCACATTCCAACTGTTGCAGTGGCATTGAGATAGCGTGCTATCTGGTAGCACCATAGCAGGCTAATAAAACGGCGTAGGTTAGTGCCGGTTAAGTAAACACTGTGTTATGTGCCTTGCGAGGATTTTGAGACTGGCCTGAAAAAGTGGGATGCTTCTTTCCATCATGCCCCTATAGTAGAAAAGTAACCGGTCCACTGATTTGCTTATAGATGTCTTAAGTCTCACAACAAATATCTCCTCCTAACAGAAAGTATTTGTCAGAGTAACATTGCCAGAATTACTTGGCAGTATCTGTGTGGTGGTTTATAGCTCTCTCATGTGCAGGAGTTGCTTCATCAGTCAAATGATTCTAGGAGGAATTAATCAGTCCAATGTTATTCTGTCAGTAATGTCTTAGTCCAGATAACTTCAGTGTTTTTTTTTTTTTTTTTTTTTTTTTTTTTTTTTTTTTTTTTTTTTTTTTTT
>JAODKE010000101.1:10103538-10116073 GCA_026779605.1 Mormyrus hasselquistii
ACATACATATATATACATACATACATATATATATATACATACATACATACATATATATATATATACATACATACATACATATATATATATATACATACATACATATACATATATATATATACATACATACATATACATATATATATATACATACATACATATATATATATATACATACATACATATATATATATATATACATACATAAATACATATATATATATACATACACACACACACACACACACACACACACACACACACACAGCTTCTAGTTCCTCTTTTCTCCAAAAAGTCACTGGTATCTTGGTGTCTTGGTATCTTGGATGGGTAGATAAACACCACTTTGGTGCCCAAAGCTCCCCTCAGGGTCACCCCAGCCATTCCATGTATTCCTTACATTTCATAACCAGCTGACTTCATTAACTTCATGAGGTATTGATTAACCAAACAGGCTATGCTACAGGTCAAGTCCAACAAATACTCTGGTATTCAGGATAATCCCTGAAAACACTACGGTGACCTCAGGTGAAGTTTTTAAAATAGCTAAGCTGACACACTTTGACATATCATAGTTTTACACCAACAGAAGCATAATTTAATTTTCTTTGACGACCTACAACTTTGGCACAGAACCATATATAGACATGGAGGTGCGGCAGCTGAGAAGCTGCACTCTGGAAGCTCACGCTTAATCTTCTCCCAGTGCATTTCTCTCTTGTATTCCACAGTACAATCCTATTCAGTGACACAAATTATAAACCCAGTAGTGAACAGTAGTGATGTCACTTGGATTCTATACGAAATACAGAGCAGGTGTTTGATTAGCGCACCATCACAGAGTGATGCAATTATGCATAGAGAAAACACTCTTTGGGTAATAATTGTGATTTTATGTTAAGCGGAACCAATTTAAAACTCTCGGCATTAACCAACACACAACGGCACACAACTTCAATGCACTCGCTAGGCATATGTAAAGCGAAATGTAAAATGTTTAATAACAAAACAATGAAATGTTTATTTAATGCAAATAATGAAACATTTATTTAAGTTGCATGTTTGGAGCTGTACAATCCATTCCATTCGGGGCTCTTCAATTCAGAAAAATGTAAAGCATCTTAAGATCAAGGTTTCCCTTGTTCTGGTCATCAAGCAACTACTTAAGGAGATTTCATTTAATACATAGACTCTACAAACCAAAACATGAATGTGCAAATAAGAAATGACTCAATGATTCAATTTAATAATAAAAAATCTAAATTTAAAATCGGCCAATATAGTCACTACTTTGAAAAGGAAACCAAAGAGAAAAATCCACATCTGCGGTCCTGTATTAATTAATAAGCAGGAATGATTCATATAAAGTCCAATTTATTAAAGGCTTGGTTGAAACAGAAGATTGCAGCCATCAAGCTGCCAGCCATTATTCCGCACTGGGCTGTACACCGTGTAACATTATGGAGTATGAGTGGGGCCCTGACTTTCACAGACGGTCGGGCATTCCTGATTTACAGCCACGGAGCGGCCCTTCAAGCGGAGCTGAAGCATTAACATGCACCGGAGCATTTTTCGCAAAGGGAAGCCTGATTTCAAAGGGCACCTATTGTAACAGCATCCATTTATCAACCTGAATTTAAAGAGACAGTGGCCCTTTTTTTTTTGCACTTTTAAAACTGGAATACATTTATAATACCCTGTAAGGTGAGTAAGTGAATATTGTCCTTGCCAGGGAGGTGCTGAGATGACCAGCTATGTGGTTAAGTAGCCAACTCAACAAATAAGGCATAAGGAATTGGACATACACCCTGATCGCATACAGCCTAGATCCCATGAGGTAATATCAGGCAGATAAGCATGGAGAGAAAGACAGTTGCTTGCAGGACAGACAGACATACACTGTCTATGGGGCTGTCACTAACTCAGTAAAACACCAGTTATGATTATGGAAGAACGATCCCAGGTAGAATATGCAGGCTGCACAGGCCTGAGCCGCAGACAAACACACAGCACATCTCCCAGAGAGCCTTTGAACAATGCTGAAGGGATTATCTAGTGGAGCTTTTGACACATCAGGTATCAAGCTATACAGAGCTCCAGCTGAAATTGACATCTCTTTCCTTATGGTCTTACAATGCTAGTTGATAGCAGGGCAGGTCCGGAACAAAGGGCAATCTCCATTAACGGTGAGAATGACGCAAAGGGGGTGACACCTGGACGGGGGTTTCAATGATCACAATAACAATCCTTTGTAAAGGAGGAGGGATGCAAAACTGTACAAGAATATAATCAAAAAAATCAGACGCCATGCACATTGTTATGCCTAATGATGAGTACATCCTTCCAAAGTGTAAAAAAGTAATGTCCTACCTTGACTGAGAGAAATAACTAGATTTCTACAAAACAGGACAGACAGATTTAAGAAGGCAGGACATCGTGGTGCCTTGGTGGGTAGCACTGTTCCCTCACACGTCCAGACCTCAAATCCAGAGGTGGACATTTCAGGTCCAGAAAGTAAAAATCCAAACCAGGATTTTGTTTCAACCAACTAGTACTCTGTGACTGTGACTCTTTATGTTCAATTGGTTGGTTAAAACAAAATCCTGGTTTGGATTTTTACTTTCTGGACCTGAAATGTCCACCTCTGCTCAAATCCATCCTCCAATCTCTGTGTTTCCACATTCTCCGTATTAAGTAAATTTCCTCCAGCTATTCTGGTTTAATCCCAATCCAAAAACACGCAGTTAGGCTAAATGACATCTCCAAACCGTCCAGGGTCCGCCTGGGTGCATAGGTGCCCCGTGACGGGCTTGGATCACAGCCAGAGTGCACCTCTGCCGCCTAAGATAGACTCCAACCTCACGATAAGGAGCTGGAAGAGGGCCGATTAAGAAAGACATGCTGAGAATTGAGGCGTTTCCTCTCTTTTTTTAAGAGCCTACAAACTGTTTTTTAAGTATATGTATTAGATAAACATTTTATCAGACATTCTACATTTTAACTGTAGGTCTTAGACACCTATCCTGTGCCATAGACTGTCCCATAATGTCTGTGTTTTTGTCTGTCTGTGTAACTCTGCCACAAGGGACAGAAATTAATTATGCAGATGATGTGCCACATATACAGTCCTGCTTAAAATAAGCTACAGCAGCAAGAGCAGCATTCAGCATGAACTGTGGGTGTTTGATTCATCATGTTGGCCTTGAACTTTCAGAGGGAGCAGATGCTTTTTTGCCCCGATACAGAAGAGGACCAGGTGAGCAGCAGCACGCCGGCCAAACAGAACCGCCTTTACGCACTTTGGGAAATTCTGGTAGTAGTAATGGAAAAAAAAAAAAAAAAAACATACCCAGTGGTAAGAACAATCACGCTTTTCTGTTCTTGGCACGGCGGCTGTCGGCTTGTCATAGCAGATGTAAACAATTTAGGTAAAAACCTAAAATCACCTGTTTATGATCCATTTGGGAAAAAAAAACCTGAATTAAAATGCACTTTCTTGGTATTCTATTCCAGTGTGATGTGCAGAGCCATTGTGGTAAAACCACAGTACTGATTGCCCAGACAGTTGCATGCATACAAGCATCACAACTCATTTTTCATGACTGTCAAAGGCGGTAAATTAGGGTGTAATTACTTATAAACAGCCTGTTCAATTACTTTCGCTAATAACACGTCTCAAACCCCTAGCCTATCCTCAGATGTCTTAGCTTTTCCACTAGCGTTAGCCGCTACATTCATTTATTTTGTTTTTATGCATTTCATGAGAGGGGGAACGGGGCCATTTAGGCTAATCCCACCCCTGAAATAGTACCGAAGTATGACTCCGATCACTCAAGCCCAGGACTCACCAATGACTCAAGCTAAAAGCAGATCTCTAGGCATTAACCATTTATACTGCGGTAAGAAGCTCTCTCTCATCTGAATCCCCTGACACAGTTTTCACATTGTATTGCAGAACAGGTCTAATACATTTTAATAGACTTTCTTCTATCACATATATCCAAACAACTATTCTTTTTGCACAATCCAGGAAAATAACACTGAATCCCTGATAACAGGTTTTACTCTTGCCGTCGCATTTAAAAAAGACAAGAAGCAATTTTATTGCTGGAAGGAAAGAACTCAGGAAGATAAGATGCCAAACTGTATATGTTTTAAAATGGAAATAAATGTTTTTATTTTGATGGAGGGGGCAGAAGGAACTCCACACCTCCCCCCATGGGAGACTAACAGTAGGCCTGACAGCTATACAGCAGGCCTGACACCTATACAGCAGGCCTGGCAGAGACACACAATCCGTGAAATGAGCAATGGGGCAGAAGAGCTGTGGCTGTTTACACATTAGTGATATTTCACCATAGTAACGAGAAGGATAAAGTGATCATTTCCGGGGGGGGGGGGGGGGGCGGGGGTTGGGTGGGGGGGGTTCTTTTGGTGTTTGAGGACTGTCTGCAGATTTGGTATTGGTGGGGGTAGGAAAGCGCTAAGAGCATCTCCAAGTCTGCTCCAGGCGACCAGGGGTGTCGCAGAGCATGCAAGCCTTTGACCACCTCTGAGGCCCTCAGATCTTCTGGAGCTGGAGGTCATCCAGCCTCAGAGGGCAGGTCCATCAGCACGCGTTAGATTTAACGATGATGATGATGATGATGATGAAAGATTTAATGGTTATGACCTTCGTTTGCCATTTCCGCAAATATACAGAAATTCATCTAGTTCTTATGTGGAACAGACAGACACACATGTAGAGGTGAGAGTAAAGTCTGGCTTTGGAGTGCGAGGTCAGCCATTCACCTGGCGGCGATTCTCAGGCTTAAGGGCCCAGCAGTGATACGTTACTCTGCCAACATGGGATTCAAACCAGCGACCTTCCACAGTTCTTATCTGCAGAACTGCACTCTTTTTTTTTCTTTTTTTATATAGAAATGTCACGTGTCATGTGTTTTCAGGAAAATGTTTTTGGTTAGTACTGTTTTATAAAGTAAGTTATGTAACTCTAGCCATGATTTTATTTTGAAGTGTCTTACTAAAATGCTAACATCCTCTTTTCCCCTTTACAGTCCTCTGTGCGAAAAACCTGTCGAAGAAAGACTTCTTTCGTGAGTATCTCGTTTTTAAAGACTTTCCTTTCCATGTTCGCTTTAATGAATACTGTAAGATCCTCCCGGATGTCAGATTAACTGTTTTAGCTGGTGATGAACCAGTCAAAAACACAAAGTGAGTTCATTCATTAGTATTGTCTGGAGTGTGGATAGCATGCAAATCTGACAGATTGCATGTCCGATTGGCCTATAGGCGTTAAGCATGAGGCAATAAGATGTCGATACAACAGATTATTCCAGTTCCAGCCGCCTGAGGCATCACAAACATGAAGGTTCAGCCTTTCCCATGGTGCACTCTGTTCCACTGTTTTGTCTGACCTGTGACGTATGAAACATCACAGAGCTCAGTTAAACTGTAGGAGAATTTACACATGAGGAAAAACACTTTTAATAGTCTCTGGCTTTCCAAATATATGTAAACAGTCTAGGAATAACGGCCTTAGAAGGCCATGATGAGCACACCAAACTCGAGAGATCGTCTAGTTTTTAATGAAATGTAACGGAAACCATGGCAACGAGCAGCAGGAGCTGCGCTCATTTGCCTGCCGCTCCTCCTCCCCTGTTCTGGCCGTCTTCGTGCAGAGTCCCCCCTCCCACACAGGGGCGTCCTCCGCCCTCGGAGATATCACATGTTAGCCCACACACTAATGCAGGTGAACAGGTTCTGCCCACACAAGGGCCAATCCCGCGGTGTCGTTGCCCGCGGCGACAGAGGCTGCATCATCTCCTTGCTGGTCCAGCTTTGGTCTGCTGCCTTCTTGCCAGGCCTTGACTTGTCCTTGTTCCCATGTCCATCCAGGGCTCCCTGACCCCTTTGCCAAGGTGGTGGTGGATGGCTCTGGGCAATGTCACTCCACAGACACGGTGCGGAACACCCTGGACCCCAAGTGGAACCAGCATTACGACCTGTAAGCGCTTCCTCCACCTCAGCCTTGCTTTTTTGTAGGGCGTCGGCTCCATAACCCCATACCCATGTGTTCTTTGAGTACTTATGCTAATCTATTCTTGTATTCTTGTAATCATTTGTATGTGATGTGATTCCTTGTAATTGAGTGCAGTATTACATTGGTTACGCGAGTCCCATAGAAGGCTGATTTTAATATATTTTTTCTTCAGACTGTTCTCTTGGGCTATGTCCCCTGGCGTGGGGGGGGGGGGGGGGGCTGTTCTTTTGGGCTACTAGCTCTGAACTAGACTCTACTGGTCTAGTGGGTTGGTGTACGGATTTCTGGGCTGCGCTGGCAGATCTGTTAAGTGGGTGAGAGGTCCTCCAACAAAGTATGTAACTCTGCTCTTAATGTGGAGCCACAAGGAAGCATCTCAGAATCATCTGGAGAGCGAACCAAGATGGCCGATACAATTATATTATTGTCGTTTAAAAGCTTTTTTGTGACCTGAAGTGTCTAGTTGAAGATATCACCTCTAACATTATCTGATTCTGTATAATGGAGAGAGTCCTTTCTGTAGATCTGCCTCTTGCAGGACTGAACCTGTCATTTATTTGCTCGCCGTTTGAGTTCTAGTGGCGTACTTTCAGAAGAAAAAGCGGTTGTCGTATGTCCCCATGGGCATTGCTGTCACTTGGTGTGACTCCCCAGTTTCATTCTGACTGTATTACTGCTTCAGAATCCCTAGGAAATCCACTTGGTGAATCCCCGGCATCAGTGACATCCTTTAACGTGTCGCTGCCCGGGTACCCCACGGGAATCTACTCGGTGACCCCCTTAACACCACTCACATTAAGGATGTCGCTGCTCTGGTACCCTTAGGAAATCTACTTGGTGACCCCCCCCCCCCCGACATCACTTACATTAAGGCTGTCGCTGCACTGGTACCCCAAGGGAATCTGTTCGGTGACTCTGATCTACTTGGAATGCACTCAGTAGCATCAGTGCGCTACAACGGCGTCTCTTTGCCAGCACCCTGGGGAGGTCACAGTGCATTGGGTAACTGCATGGTTGCGTCATTTGAGACCCTGGTCAGGAATCCCAGCATGTGTTCCCCGTTAGAGCCGGGGGTGGGTGGGGTGGGGGCTCAGCTTTGGCTCCCTTGCCCTTTGCCGATGGGTCTTTCGACCCCTTTATTGTATCCATCTTTCCTCACTTGACACTTGCGTTCAGGCATCAGCTGCCCCAATGCGTCTTCCTTCTGCACACACATCCTGGCTTTTTTGGGGTGTGTGCAGATTTGTGCTGTTTGTCTGGGCCTCGACCACGCTGACCATGACACATATCCACTGCAGTCTGGCTGCCAGCAGGTTCCTAGGGTCTGTTGATTGACTTTATAGATCCTGGGTGAAATTCTGAGGGGAAAAAAACACTGTGAGATCCTGTAGGGACTGATTTATGCATTTCCCTTGGATTTGAATCCACACCCTTTGACCTGTGTCCTGCTTGTTGAGCTGCAGGGATCTGAGATGATTTATGAGGTCTGTGTCCCATGACAACGCCAAGTGACCTGAATGGGTTTTTGGAACGGTATTGTGGTTCCGGTTTTATGATGCTATTAGTTCTGGCCCTACGTGAGTCACGGAGGAGAGGTTTGGGTTTGTCACTGTGATGCCATGTGCCTTGGACTGACTGAGGCGTCCAGCATGTCAGGAATGGCAGTTAGAATCCTGCTAGAAGCAGAAGCAGACGGCAGCCGTGTTGAGCGGTACAGAACCATTGTTTCGGTCTGTAAGTGTGTGATTGTAACATAATGGTCACGTGTTGACACAATGGCGGCCAAGCATATGCTTTTTGCATGTTAATGGAGCCCAAATACTGACTATAATCATCAGTCATGTATGAATCCTTAATTTTTCCCCTCCCGATCTGCTCTTAATAGTTTTCATTGGGCTGTTTATGGTTATTTTTAAGCCATCTGTAACATTTGGCAGTTAAAGAGTAACACCTAGTCATCGTCCAGTGTGGGAAGGGCTCCTTTGTAAGCCAAAGACATTCAGTCTGTGTCTGTGTCTTACTTCTGGCGGATTTGCGAAACCCGGCGAGCGTGTTTACAGGAAAGCATTATCAGGGCCGCGACGGAGCTCACATCGCCGCCTTATTTACAGCAGTCACACGCTGGGGTACTGCGGAGGTGCTTGCTGTTTCTCTTGGTCCCCATCCGAAGTGCGTTTTCCACGGAGAGTTCATTCTCCTGTTTATTTTTAGCGTGAATAATTGAGGGACACATCTCATTAGCTTGGAAAAACTCCCCAAAGATGTTAATAATTAAGACCCACGATTCCTGCCAGATATTGTTTACCTTCTTCTGGCTGGGACAGAAAGTTCTGGATTTTCCCATCCAGTGAATGGTATAAAAAACGGGAACAGAAGTAGGAGAAAGCAACAATCCCATCGACAAAACGATTCCGGGGTGGGCAGCATCCTCCTCTGCAGATGCACGTTTCTGCTAACCAGAATCTTGGTGTCACACATTTGTATCCATATGAGTGACTGGGAAAATGCAGGAGGGAGGGGATGTTGGTTGTTTATAGAGAGAATAATTATGACCATGATGTACATTTACTGTAACTGCTGTCTGGCGGGGGGGGGGGGGGCAGTTTTCCTCTGATTCATATGAAGCTACCTGATGTCCTTGCTCCTAGACGCAAAGTCATGCCTAGTGTTTATGTAGGGACCGCCACAGACGCCAAACAACTTTCCCTAAACCATGTGGAAAAACCCCAGAGAACGGGCCCGGGGTCCTCAGGAGCCGGGAGACTGCCGTCCAGACCTCAGCCGTGAGCAGGCATATAAATGAATGTGTGTGTGTGTGTGTGTGTGTGTGTGTGTGTGTGTGTGTGTGTGTGTGTGTGTATTCCAGCATCATCGTGGATGTTGGGAAACATGCTTGTCTGAGGTTGAGGGATTTCCCTGAAGGATGCCGAGATTCCTCTGCGAGCTTTAGTCACTCGTCTTGGAGAAATTCGTAGCCGACTGGCTTTGCTGAAAGCGGCCCCCGCCTGGAATGCGTGCCAAGACAGTGGGTGTCGGTCAGATGTGTGGTGCTCAAAAATGATTGCGTACCTGGTGAAAGATGTCTAAGTAGGTAGGAATATTGGCCTGTGGCTTAAATGTAAGGGCAGTACTGTGGTCAGTACTATGAAGCAGGGTTACTGGCTTATCGGGGTAATTTGTCGGATTTGAGGTAGTGAACAAAAATGTAAGTGAACAAATATGAAGTCCATTTAAACTGTGGTACCTTAAATCCAACAAGTTACCCCGATAAGCCAGTAACCGCGCTTCATAGTACAGGCCACAGGTGTTGAGTCTTCACCTGATAGCAAGGCAGCTAAGATTCATGTTTTACTTATTCATTAGTTGCTCACCAAGGGTTGCATTTAATATTTGACACGTCAGTATGATATTCAGATGGGACTTTTGATAATATACATTTTGTTTTTTTCTTTATTTATTTTGAATATTGACATGTTAAACCTGACAAGTTCAAACAAAATAACTGGGGGAAACCAAATTATGAACCTGATCGTGTTCTGATCCGTTCCTGATGGGTTCACATTTCCAATCTGTGCGTCACAAAAGCCGAGATGTGTTTTTAAAAGGAAAAACCGTATCTTGTATCGTGCTGTTTCCGTCTAGCGTCATAGTGCTAAATTTGTACCCTGGTGTGTGTAATGTGTTTTTGGAGGCTGTGACGGCCACTTGCAGCTGCTGGTCAGCCTCCGCTTTGACCTTCATCTTGTGTCCTCCGGTGCTCACTGTTTCTACAGCGGATTCCGAAGGGGCCTGACTGCCTGGTGCCCTCCCCCCCACCCTAAGCTCCTATCCACTTCGAATCCATTTGAATCTGTGTTTGCGTAGGGCCAAAATCGCGCCCCACATCATGCCTGCCGCAGCCTTCGAGAAATGCGGGCGGGCGGCCCATTAAAGCCAGTCGACTCCCTTGCAGGTACATCGGAAAGTCTGACTCCATCACCATCAGCGTGTGGAACCACAAGAAGATCCACAAGAAGCAGGGCGCTGGCTTTCTGGGCTGCGTGCGGCTCCTGTCCAACGCCATCAACCGTCTGAAAGACACTGGCTGTGAGTCCTCGCTGTCCCCCGGCCTCCCCAGACCTGCGTATCTCGGCCACGTGGGGGAAGGTCTAAAGCCATCCATTCCATGTTGTATTCCATTCCTCTCCTGGCTGGTGACTGGAGATGAGATGTCGGACGTGCTCATAAATGTTTGATCATTGCCGTTTCTGTAACCGACTTAATGGTTTGCATTAAAGAGAAAGCGGCCTTCCGCCATTACCCCGTATTGATCGGCTGCCGTCCGCCCGTCTGGTCTTTATCTGCAGCTCTACTTGGGTGCCCGCCTGCCTGGCTGGCTGGATCCGGTCGGGTGGCCGTCACATGACAGGGGGGTGTCGGCATACTGGCTCCGGTCGTCTTCGGCCCCTCAAGGAAATTCCTCTGGCCACCACAAAACTCAGAAAATATGTCGTCTAGCTGCATAATTAGCTGCTCTCTGCTGTCCAGTGTCCCGCCTGTGAAATTATATTCTGTCTTTCCCTGGGTCAGGGAGTCATATTCCAGATTTCCCCAGTTAACAGTGTTTGATTACCACACTCCTGCCTCTATATCCGTGCAGTTTGGCTGCTACGCTATTCCCCATCCGTTAACGGGGGCTCCGGGGTACGAGGGGCCTTAAGACACCCCCGGCCGGGCCCTGAGATGCACTGTCTCCCTGATTAGGTCCGATTTTCCCCAGATGTTAATCTATCGCTATTTCCGTTTTGTAGAGGATGGAGTCAGGTTCGAATCCAGTTTTTAAAGCTTTTATTTATTTAGTTACTTTTAAATAAGGAATGGGGAGATAGATAATTTGAGAATTTCGTACGTTGTCAGTTCTCCGTAGTGTGACCCCAAACCAAGTGACGCGTCTTACTGCTGGTTTCATTTCTGGGTGGCGTGGCCGCTGTCTGTCCTGTGACCTGCCTGCCCCCAGGATGCCATTCTTTCAGTGCGCCATAGCAGCGAGGGACCTTAAGGAGCCAAGCGTGGGCTGGAGTCTGGGATCAGCTGAGCAAAATGGATTGGGGGGGGGTAAACGAATACCAAGGCCTTGCATATAAATTTGGCACATGTGAGTAATAGGTTTACGGTGCTGGATTTCCGGCTGACACTGTGCCTCCCAATTCCGGCCTTGTAATCGTTGAGCTGTCCCTGTTAATCTAAAGGCACATCCTCAGCTTATCTGTGTTACGGCCGGACGGCGAGTGGATGTTCCCTCGTCCAAGGTGGCCGTCCAGGATATGGGACGCCATCGGGAACATGGAGAAATACGGGCAACGCCCACTAATGCCCATCCGCCATGCTGGCTCTTCACGGGCTCCTACATTCATCGCAGACCGACCTGCGGCTTTCTTCGCTTCCTGCGTGCCGAATGTCTCTGGGCGTTCGGGTGCCAGCTGGGCCAGACGCCGCCGCTGCGGTGTTGCAGGGGAATGTGGCACCTGCGGTGGCCCCTGCAGGTGGTAATGGTGGTTTTCTGCTTGGCAGATCAGAGACTCGACCTCAACAAGCTGGGCCCCAATGACAACGACACGGTGCGGGGGCAGATCGTGGGTGAGTGCCATTGCCGCCCCCTGGCGTCTGAGTGTGTGTGTTTCTCTGTGTGACCCAGATATATATTACATTATAGGGACTAAATTTCCCCACAACATGGTAAAAACCTGTATTTTGACCTTACGAGACCATTTTTTCTGTCCGCACAGGAAAATTCAGTCTTATAAATTCTGTGACGGCAATCAAAAACCTAAAATGTCAGTCTGTTGTGTGTGTGTGTGTGTGTGTGTGTGTGTGTGATTGTCTATGCTGTGTGTGTGTGTGTGTGTGTGTGTGTGTGTGTGTGTATGTGTGTTTTACAAACTCCCCACATCCCCAGCCGGTGAAATCCAAGAAGAGTGGCTTCAGTGTCGAAAGCAGAAACTGCAAACGCTCCGGCTCTAGCCCCACCCCCCCTGTATTTCCCTCCCCCTCAGGAGCGCTGAGGGATTCTGGGAATGTTGCCACTGTGTGTCTCACAGTCTCCTATTCTGATAGGGCTTGGTGGGGGAGGGGTCCAGTGAGTGTTCGCTGTAGAATTCCGTCCCGTCTGCTTGGGCTGTGGGGAGTGGGGGACCCCCCCCCCCATCTCAGGTAGCTTTGTCATGAAAAGCTTCCCCCTGTGGCAGCAGACGAGGTGTGTAAAGGTCGCGACCCATCTTCCCCTGAATTATCCAGCAGGGCGACACTGAGGTCGCGGATGTTTCATCTCTGCTTTGTGGAATGAGGCCGATGACCTCACAGGTACTGACTGGGGCTGTATTTGTGTTTGGGTCCAGTGAGCCTTCAGTCCCGAGATCGGATTGGCACCGGGGGTCCTGTGGTGGACTGTAGCCGTCTGTTTGACAATGATTTACCTGATGGGTGAGTTTCCCAGTTGGGGGAGGTGAGGGGTGT
>JAODKE010000101.1:10139557-10190528 GCA_026779605.1 Mormyrus hasselquistii
ACATACACACATACAAAATACACACACACACACACACACACACAAAAACATGTCCCATTATTCAAAACTGTGTTGACTCGGCTACAGTATCCAGCATATAAATAAGTCATGCGGGAGCAACACTGAACACTGGTAGCTAAAAGATGCAAAACCAGTCTGGCCTGCTAATTATGCCAGCTGTTTTTAAACTGTTTCCTGCGGAACATTCTTGGTAAACAGTAACAATCCACCAAGACGTTAAAGTAAATAACAGTATCAAAAACAGAAATATATTGATTCGCACAGCACAAAATTCTACACAAACTTGTGACCGTTCAAAGGGTAAATGTGTGATGTCCTCATGATCCCTGTTATATATACTGGGAAGCACATCACCCTAAAGCAGTCAGCCACGCCCTGGGAGGGGACACGTCCTCAATAATTAACCCCACACTGTCATCACTGCAGCCACAGAAAGGCAGGGCGGGAGAGCAGTCACACGTACGGCACGCTTGACGTCTGAGACACGTGCTCCAGCTGCTCTAGCTGCCGCTGGGTGGATGTCCCCACCTTGCTGGCCGTGTGGTCCGGCTCACCTGGAGGCCAAGAGAAAGGGGGACTACTGAACGTTTGAGATGCCAGAGACAGGACCCAAAGAAAGAAAAAAAAACACACATGAATGTGAATGGCCAGGGATGAAGGGTGATCCGGAAGATGTAAAGCGGCGCTGCCGTTGGCCTCAACCTCAAACAGCAAAATCCAATTAGAGGGAACACCAAGGGGCCATCAACCCTGCTACCAAAGTGAAACTGACTCTACCGATTCAAAGACTATTCTAAAACATAGCAGTCTGCCAACTCCTGGGGATATTTACTGACTGCACAGTGACGCCCACATAGGAAGTCTTTAAACTTCACTGCAAATCCACACATGGCATCGTCTCACATTTCACAGCATAATTTCCCAGCGTTCTGATGACAACCAAGTCTGGCTTTATCTCCCAATTGCGTTATACTACAATCAGAGAAAATTGTTTCTGAACCCTCTGAACAGCTGTATATTGAAGGGACTTTGAGACTTTTTATACAAGGCGTAATTACAAAAATGTAACCGTCTCACTGAAGAAAACATTTAACAGTACTGGTCTTGTCAAGCACACATGCCAATACAAAGTCAAACTGCCAGGAAAAACATGCCGTGTCCAGTGTGCTGGGATGACTTCATCAAAAGAAAATCTTGCAACTGTCATCCATGCAAGCCCTGGCTTTTAAAAACATGGCACCTCAGCAGGATGCGGGCGACAGGTTATTGGGTTTCAGAACAAGAAAGTTATACTGAATTAAAGCAGAAGTTGCAAAAAGCACCAATAAGTCAAGATGATCAGACGAGCTGTACCTTCATCTGCCAGTTCCTCTTCGCTTACTTGCTCGGTAAGATATTCCAGCAGGCCATCAAAAATTTCCAACAGATTCTTGATGGATTCTTTGTCCCCTCTCACAACATTCTCACCTTTAAAAAGATAAATCACTCTGAATCCTGGTCTTCAAGCCATATAAAAAAGGAAAGTGTAAAAGCATCACATTCTGCCAACATGCAGCTCTGTACACCAGCGTCTGGTGAACAAGCAGAGTCTGAACATCCAGTAAAACGAAAACTGCCTGCTCTGCTCTTGCATGACAGCGCAGGCACCAGCAAAGGAACTGGCAGCTCACCTGTGATGTGAGACAAGCTTATCTGGAGGTAGTCCAAAGCCAGAGAGTCAATCACAGACTGCACGTTGTGAACGTCATCCTCCTGACACCTTGGCACAGCAATGTAGTCTGCAGAGGGAACCATTTAACAAAATAGCTAGGTCTGCTTTCATGGGGTTTTACAACAGTCGCCCTCACACATCTGAAAGCTGTGTTTCAACAGGCACGGTGAATTCCAAAGTGGAAGGGGTTACCCAAAACCAGTCACTTGACAATCCTTACTATATAATTACAACGTGGAAAAAATAAATCATAATGGTCACGTGTTCCTGCTCAGTGTAAATTCCTGTGACAAGTATAAATTAAAATTAATTATAACTGGAATCTTAAAACGAGCTGTATTTGAAACGAGCTGCAAGCATTTAAATATGATAAATATAGTAATAACGTGTGTGTAATTACCTGGAACCTTTTCCCCTAATATTGCTTGATAAAGGGTTACAAAAACACTGGCGCCGCAGTCCGTCACCTTCGCCAGCCTCAGGCTGATGTGACATTTGCTGAGAAGATCATTGGCCACGTCCACCCAGTCTGCGAAAGAAATGCATTACTGTTACGAAATTCAAACATTAAATGTTATTGTGCTAATAGAGTTCAGGTATCATAGAAGAGGGAGAAGTGCGCATAGCAAGATAACAGTTTCAGAGACGCCACTCCGCATCCGACCCCAGCATGTAAGTCATGTGGAGCATCCGATGCCTGTCCCGACTCCCTTCTCCGCGGATTACCCTGTACAAACAGCGTAGCCAGACGAAAAGGGAAGGAGTTCCCTAGTCTTTTCAAAAACGTGTCTATTCAGTCATGGGCGAAGAAGCGACGATGCCAGCGGACCGCAGTCAGCCGTCCCTCCATTCACAGCGAGCCCGCCGTGCGCGGTCAAGCGGCGCCGCCCAGTTGGCGCTCTCAGCCGTGAAAACGGGCGCCAGAGTCGGAGCCGCTCTAGTAACGGCAACACGGGGCAAAACAAGCCTGTCTCAGCATCGACCAGGGCGTTATCAAAAGGTTCAAGGGCAACTCCTGCGCGTTCCGTGTCAACAGCACAACACACATGCCGTTACGTTACTGGGGGCCAGGCAGCATTAAGGGAATCAGGAAACAGCAATAGATAAAATAATCGGCGATTAAAGCGAATGCCGATAATAACTAAAATCCCAAAGTTACACCACTTACACCCCGGAGAGTTAATCGTAGAGCAGATGCCAGCAAACCCATTAACACCCAGGGGCTCCCGGCGTGTCTTTGTTTACTGGGAACGCTATGAACCGCATTCCGTGTAATTCAACTTAGCAGACAACTATCACCATCAACCTTGTACGCATCTAGCTAACGCCGTCTTTCTAAAAGTAGGCAGTCAACCATATCTGTCGTTAACCACGGAGCAAGTGACCAGAACTATCAACTAATAAACATAACCAATCGATCCGACTACCGGCTCAGTTTATTTCTATAGGGTTGAAGTACAGACATAGGTGAAGCAACCTGGATGTTATACCGCTATTAATTCATCAAAAATAAACAAACAACAGCCATAAACTGCATACGGCTCTATAGACGTCGCATAATTTATGAAGGTACTAACCTCTCTCCTCTTGGCTTCCCATGAATGTGTTTACCTGGGTCCAGCGAGAACACTAACTTAGCCAGTTTGTGCGCTGAGAGCAGCGGTACTTCGCCCCAGGATAGCGAGTTGACGTCAGGGTCCCTCACGACCCCAGTTGGCACGTTTAAACAGGAAGTCGCTTCTGATTGGCTGCGTGAACGTCCCCTCCCCGTCTTCCCGGAACTAGTGTAACTGAATTTACTGTGATTTTTCTTGTTTTTCTTACCTAACAGTCAGGAACCTAATAAGTAACGCGGGAGTTTTATGGCCACGCGCACAAATCATCACTAGGTCCGCTTGATGCCAGCTTTGATGTTCGCGATTATCCAGCGGTTGTTCAAAATGCTTGTCAGGTTCAAATGGATGACGTCAAACGCCCGTGAAGGAAGCGCCTAAGGCGCATCTGTTGATATTATGCGCCGTGTTTTTAGAAAATAGTCCCTTGTAACTGGACTGTAAGAGTGCATTATATTTCGAAACAGTGAACAGGGAACAAAACACATGAAATGTTTGTTTGTCGCGTGGCTGTATATTTTTGCACTAGAATGATTTATTTATATGAAACAAACACGACTGAAGTTCGACTCGACAATGGCAGTTCAATATAGATACACAAGATTTACTGGAAATTAACAGTAATATTAAAATAAATATTTATGATACGTGGTGATAGATTGTGTTGCTGTGCAACCGCCTAAGTAACATATCTAGTCCATTTGGTAAGTAGTATATATTCAATAAAATAATTTTATAGATTACAGATTTTAGTTAGACACCTTACTGGAGTAATTAAGATATATTATTTTGTAAATAGCAAGAAAAGTAAACCTGTTACACAGAAGCTTCAGGCTGAACCTTCCGTTGGCTGCATGATAAGTGTATGAGCCACACTATTTTCTTTTAGTTTTGGCAAAAGTCAAGCAAATATTATTTTGCCTTGCGTTACACAACTAACGCGAATAAATTTGTCAAGCTGTCCTTTAGTTGGGCCATTCAGAATAAAGAATTCTGAATTTTGATTTATGACTGATCATCCGTAAAACTTGTATACTAAATATTCCAAAAACATATAACATTTTTCGCTATACCAAGTAACACAACGACTGCTACAGTGCTACTGAACTATTTTGTGGAGGATTTTCTGCCGTTCTTCATCAAACGCTTCATGCCAAAGCTGTATTTTGTACATACCTCGTGAAGTTCGTGTTTTGCCACAAAAGTTTGAGAACTAACTGACGACTTCCCTAGGTCAATATTTAATGCCTGTTTTCTTGGATCTATTTATAGTATTTTTTACTTATCTATACAGAGACGCTCATTTTTTCTGTTTCAAATCAGCATATTAGTTTACCATACAGTAAACTACCATTAATGCATATTATTTAGTATAAATTCCTGCACGTCTCTTAATAAATAAAGCCTCCTACACGATGGCAATGCTGCAGAAGCGAGTGTTTTTCCTGCCAACTTGGTGCAGCATAAACCAGCGAACTTGCAGTACCCCTTTTCTGGGCGTCTGAAAGTAGTCCCGTCAGCATGCGGAAGGATACACCTGCCGGTGTCTCGTGAGGCTTTCTGCTGAAATATAAACTAGCTTTTCCCGAAAAGGAAACCGGCATTTTTCTCGCCTTTGTCAGCAGAGATAAAAAGTTGTGCCCGTTGACATTTCCGACACAGTTCATTATCGCTTTATTTTACGACATGCCTGGATTTTCCGACAGAGACCGAGGCCGAGACAGAAGGTAAATTGTGAAAATTTGGTTCGTTAGATAGATAATAGCTGTCGAGTGATGTGAAAGCCGGTTGTTTGTGAGCTGTAGGTATGTGCCTGGAATATATTTATTTGAATTGGTTTGGTACGTGTAGTTGTCCATGCGTCATTTAGGCATATTCAGCTTAACTGTTCCACCAGGGTGACTTTCTGAAAAAAAAAATACAATGATTAAATTGATTCTCAAAATGGGCGAAAACCGGAATCTTTATTTAAACTGTTGATGCACATAACGGAAACGAGACACTTTCCCTTAAAATTGTTTAATTAGGCAATTTGGCTTCTCGTCTCGGGGTGTCTGATATACCTTAATGAATACAAAATGCCGGCCGGTTTTTCTTTGTTCCTAAGATGGTCTGAATTAAAATGGCAGCGGCTTAAAATATGACGCAGGACTGGAGGAATCCGGCCCCGTCTGCGGGTCGCAGGCATATAATAATGTCATGTTACTGTACATTACGGTACGGAGAAGCCCTGCCTTACACCTTCCCGTCTCCTATGTTTGCCTGCGCGTCAAGTATGTGACTTTGCTTAATCACCCCCCTCAGTTTACGCCGACCTGAAAGGCTAGGAAGAATAACGGTCTTATGTAATAAGTCGTGGAAATGGACCGGTGTCCCTTGTCCCCTGCTATTGTCACAGCTATGGAGGTGCACCTCGCTTTGGCGGTAGCCGCTGTGGTCCTCCTCCGGGGAAGTTTGGCAACCCGGGTGAAAGGCTACGCAAGAAACACTGGAATCTGGACGAGCTTCCTAAATTCGAGAAAAATTTTTATAAGGAGCATCCCGACGTTGCTCGGCGGACAGCGGTGAGTGTTGTCCTGTTGCTTCAATGGACGCCCTTGCTCGTGCCAGTCTGTACAATGGCTTCTTTTGCCTGGTCGACGGAGCTTTATTGTTTTGCCAATGTACCAAAACTTGGCTCTGGCTTGGAAGAGTGTGCCAATGATACCTGTTTCTGCCTTGCAGCAAGAAGTTGAGCAATACAGGAGAAGCAAAGAAGTTACAGTTAAGGGCAGAGACTGTCCGAACCCCATAATGAAGTTCCATGAGGCCAATTTTCCCAGTTAGTATTTATGCTTGTAAAGTCATTAGGCTGCCCTAGTTTCACAAATGCCTACAAAATATGCTCTCCCCTCCCTCCAGATTACGTCATGGATGTGATTACCAAGCAAAACTTTACAGAACCCACCCCCATTCAAGCCCAGGGCTGGCCCTTGGCCTTGAGTGGAAAGGACATGGTTGGTATTGCACAGACTGGATCTGGAAAAACACTTTCGGTAAGTAATTGTGCCACTAAGCCTGACTCATAAAAATGAGTATTGTCTTTACTGTGCTAGCCTTTGCTGTGATCTTACAAGTGTGTTTGAAATTCGTCTGAAATGTCATTTCTCTTTTCCATCTTTGCAGTATCTCCTACCAGCAATTGTGCATATTAATCACCAGCCATTCCTGGAGCCTGGTGATGGCCCAATTGTGAGTATTTAACAATGGCCTACTAAAAATGCCCTAATTTTGCTTGAAATTGGCACTGGATCTTCTGCACCCATATCTTCCAGTGTTTGGTGCTTGCCCCTACCCGTGAGCTGGCGCAACAGGTACAGCAAGTCGCCGCTGAGTACGGACGAGCATCTCGCTTGAAGTCCACTTGCATTTATGGAGGAGCACCCAAAGGACCACAGATCCGGGACCTTGAAAGAGGTACATCCTTGACTGCTGTATGCAGAGGTGCATAATTCAGGTCCAGAGAGTAAAAGTCCAGACAAAGATTTTGTTTCAACCGATCAGTTGAGTATAAAGAGTCATAGTCACAGATTATTCAGATGGTTGGTTGAAACAAAATCTTGGTCTGGACTTCTACTCTCTGGGCCTAAATTACCCAACTTTGGCTGTATGTACAAGTGCCTTGTAGCTACCAAACCTGGGTCATTGTTTTACAGGTGTTGAGATCTGCATTGCAACACCTGGAAGGCTTATTGATTTCCTTGAAGCTGGGAAGACAAATTTACGCCGATGCACTTACCTGGTCCTTGATGAAGCTGACCGAATGCTTGACATGGGCTTTGAGCCACAGATCCGAAAAATCGTGGACCAGATCAGAGTAGGTTTTTAAGTAATGTTTAAGGCTTTCCAGTACCTCTTAGTACCTTAAACCAACAGCTTTATTAAGAGTGGCGTTAATTAGCTTTTCTCATATAAAGCCTGACAGGCAGACGCTCATGTGGAGTGCCACATGGCCCAAGGAGGTGCGCCAGTTGGCTGAGGATTTCCTGAAGGAGTATGTGCAGATTAATGTGGGGGCTCTGCAGCTGAGTGCCAACCACAACATCCTTCAGATTGTGGACGTGTGCAACGATGGCGAGAAGGACGACAAGTAAGTTCCGCCACTGCCAGATCCAGTGGTGAAATGGTATAAGAATTTAGAATTTTCGAATTTGAATCATTGGTGACACACCACAGCACACAGTGCATAACAACGTAATGTATCATCTGCATTTAACCCATTTGTGACATCGCGACAAAGCAGGGGGCCGCTAATTCAGCGCCCAGGGAGCAGTGCTTGGGGGTGGTACCTTACTCAGGGTACCTCAGTGGTGCCTTGCTGGTTACAATTACAAGTGCGCTTCCATAACCATTGAGACACCTCTGCCCACATAAGTACACAGGCAGAATTTAATTCTGGCTGTAAAGTTTGCAAAGTTCCCAGAAGTGATATACTCATTTCTCCTGTAAGGCTCCTTCGGCTGCTTGAAGAAATCATGAGTGAAAAGGAAAATAAGACCATTATCTTTGTTGAGACCAAGAGACGTTGCGATGATCTAACGAGGAGAATGAGAAGAGATGGGTTGGTATCTCGTGTTGTTCTTTTGGAACTTTTAAGTTTGGAGGTTTTTCATAACTTTTTTTTTTTTTTGTCTTTGCAGTTGGCCAGCAATGGGTATCCATGGAGATAAGAGTCAACAGGAGAGAGACTGGGTTCTGAATGGTATATTGCATTGATATTTGTAAATTTTTACATGGCTTACTTGGATAGCAGTCTCTTGAAGGTTTTCCTCTTTTCAGAATTCAAGTTTGGGAAGGCACCCATACTCATTGCAACAGATGTAGCCTCCAGAGGTCTAGGTTAGTACCCTTTATGATTCCCTTCCGATCCACTTCTTAAAATTGTTTTATATTAAAGAAAGTGTATTGCTTTCTTTAACTTCTGTGCATTTTCTGAGTTTTTCTCACCTAAAGGTGCAGTCTTTGTGGCAGGGCCTAGGCATGACAAGTCCCAGGCCTCGAGAGGGGGATGGAGGACTATTGGAAGTGACCGACTGGCTGCCACCCAGTCGGGTAGAGAGGTGAAAGGCTGAGTTCAGCATTGTGTGCCAGTAATCTTCAAAAGGCAGTGTGGCTAAGCCTTGCTCTAATACCATCTGTTCTCTGTCCATGGATTTACCTGAGATGCCATTCACCCAGCTCTGCTCCAACTCAAACATGGCTTTGTGCTTGTGACCTTGCCTTGCATTCCTGTTGTAGAACAATGTATGGCAAGTCAGTTTGAGAATTGGATGTTTTCTCTCTCGCAAACTTGTCAAAGCATGGGTGTTGCTAAATGGTGCATAGCTTACAGAAAGAAAGGAGGAAAATCTTGTATTGTTGCTATGGAGAGAGCAGTTTCAACACACCTCAGTATCAAAATTGAACTGGCACATCTAGTGACGGTGGGACATCTAGTAAGAAGTGGGAAATCTAGAAGCTTCTACCAAATTCAAGTTCCTCCCTCGCCTGTGTTTTTAAGTCATGTCGAGACCTGCCAATGAGAGACTTTTTCTCAAGTGAACACTGGCTTCTGGGAAGATCTTGCCTAGACGAATCACGTGGGGGGATGCTTTTTGTGTAGTTCAGGGTTGGCTTGGACCTTTTTTATTTTTAATTTTTATATATTTTATTTTTCTTCTTATGGGTCCCCCCCAGACTAGAGCTGGTCTATATGGTCTTGGCAAGACATGCAGTGTGGCCTTTATAGCAAGTTTCTTATGAGTGTTTAAGAGGAAAGGACCTTCAAAGCCTTTCCCAATGAGAGGTTGTATATTGGCACATGAGGAGACAACAGTGCACATAGTGGCCCTACTGCGTAGAAGCACCTGGATGTCACTTGACAATTATTGGGGAGTTCGCTGCATTGGGAAAGGACTAGTGAATGCATACTCCTTTGTGGTAAGATTTTTAAAACCAGTCTTGTTTTAGAAGGGAGGGTGGATGCATTAGGATGTTTTTTGTTTGAATTTTTTTTATCTTGGCTGAAGGAAATGGAGTGTGCTTCGTTTTTCTCTTCCCACAGTAGTATTCCCATGGATTTGGAATGTTTTATTTGTAATAACAAAGTTCTTTGCAGCCCGGAGTCTCTTCTGACTATTTTTTTTTTTTTCTTACGTTGTGATCTTGCTAATGTGGTGTTTTTGGTCTGGCTGTTGTGGTGTGCAAAACCTTGTACGCTCCTTTTGCCACACTGCAACACTTTACAGATGTGGAAGATGTGAAATTTGTCATCAATTATGACTACCCTAACTCCTCTGAGGACTATATCCACCGCATTGGAAGAACTGCCCGTAGTCAAAAAACGGGCACAGCCTACACCTTCTTTACGCCTGGCAACATGAAACAGGCGAACGACCTCATCTCTGTGCTTCGTGAAGCCAATCAGGCTATCAACCCTAAGCTCATCCAAATGGCAGAAGACAGAGGAGGTAAATTGCTGTTGATGGTAACTGGCTAATCTGTAAATATATATTAGTTTTGCTTTGAGAAAGGTCTTGTTTCTTTGTGCATGCTTTAGTTTAAGACCTAGCAATTCAAAAGACTTTGCTGACCAGCAAAAGCCCTAATGATGAATCCCTGTGTATAGTTCATAAATGGTTTCCATGCATTAACTTACTAAGTACTCGGATACAGGAAAGTTGAGCCAATGCTTGTAGCAGTGTGTAATCATTCTAGTGATGTTTTATTCTTTATCTTTTTCCAGGTCGTTCAAGGGGGGGGCGAGGCACTTATAAGGATGACCGCCGGGATCGGTATTCCGGTGGCAGGCGAGATTTTGGTGGCTTTAGGGATAAAGATAACGACAGGAGTTTTGGCACAAAGATCCAGAATGGAACCTATGGAGCAGGTAGTTATGACACCACTACCACCACCTCCACCAGCAGCAGTGGTTTTGGAAATGGTTATGTTAATAATGGACAGTCCAACTTTGGTACCACACTCCCTGCTGGTGGGTTTGGAAATCCAAACTTCCAGAACCAGCAATTTGGAGGAAATCAGGGGCCTGCCCAGAACGGCATAAGCCACCCGCCGTTTCCATACAACCCGCAGCAGCCTCAGCAGCCACCACCGCCCATGGTACCATATCCTATGCCCCCAGCTTTTCCACAGTAAAAATGCACAAGACCTATAGTGATAAATTATTTTAAGTACAGTTATTTCACTGTATTTCTTTTTCACGACAGGGTTGAAATGACTCTGAACTTGAAATTGCTCCTATTGGTGTCTGAGTTAATCATAACTTTTTTCTTGTAGGTAATGCAAATGATTTGAATGTGTATAAGTTATGTTACTCTTAAAAGAAGGCAGTGCATGGCTTGTCAAGTTGAATAAAAGACAAAAAAATACAGCATGGTTTGTGTGATTCAATCAATATGTAATGGGTGATGCTCAGTTACATGCATCCAGCAAAACATCGCTAATCACATGTGATCTAAAAACATGATAGAAGCGGATAATAAAATATATATTGTCGATAAGACGTAAAAAATATCATTTAGCGTTGTAGCACATAACTCAAATTATGGCAACGTGTATAGAATGAACACAATACATTTTGGATTCATCTTTAGATCCACAAAGTAATGTTATTTAGTCTATAACGATGCTTCTGTTTGGAGACCACGTGTCAAACGTCCATCCGCTGCCGGCTGCACCCACACGCTTTGCCCCTACAGCGGAAGTGACCCTGGGAAGGTCCGACGCTGTTCGCGGTTCGACATTCAAACAGCTCCCGATCTGACAAAGGGACTTCGCCGTGGCAAATTATTACACCGGAACATATGTAATTATATAATTCTTTGAAGATGAATTTCAGAATTGTACAGAATTAATAACGTCTCTGGTTACGCAGTTTTTTTTTTACATAACTAGGAACGAGGAATGATTCCTGTTTTACATCCTAAAGGGGTTTATTTGTCAGCCATTTCCAGAAATGATCAATATAATTGCATGATATGATAATACGAAGTTGAGTCTGTGTTCTGACTGTGTATCCATGCCGACGAGCTAGGCGAATTGGTTCCGGTTTAAGTCTGGGAGGATGCCGACGTCTCGGGCTCCTTTCAGTATCATGAGCGTTTGTGGACTGAACCGTCTGTCTGGGTTTGTTTATCAAGGCTGTTGTTTCAGTTTTTTTGCATTAATAATATTATTATTACGGACGTCTTAGGTCAATGCAATACTTATTTTAACTTTTCCTGACCTAAGAATTTTATCTGTGACTAGGAACACAAATTCAGTCACACGTTTTAATGATACGTATATTGATCAGAGCTTTACCGTGGAGAAAGAAATATTTCACATAATTGAGATGTGAACCATATATGCGACTTGAGTTTTGATAATTTTCTCGTTCAATTTTTTTTATTATGTTATGAATGAGTCCCTAAATAAAAATGGTTACATTTTGTGTGAGAAGGCAACTTTTGCTTAGGAAGGAGCGGATGGTATGGTTAGAGTTATTGCAGTGTAGAGGCTGCACTAACGCGGGTGCTGCGTTTGATGAAACCGATCACATGGGCACTCTGATGAAACTGTGCTCCGATCGTCATTACATAGCCCACGACCATCATACCCCCAAGCGTATCCGTCGTGGCAGCAGCTGTGTTTATGGACCCTTGGGAATGGAGCTCAGGAAGAACATATTGGATCAGTGGTGGAGTTCAATGGTTACGACCAGGCCGCAGGTTTTTGGTGTCAACACTCTCCATGGCTTAAGGGGCAGATCTGTTGCCCCAGAAAGGACTCTGAAAGTCATAGACACTGAAGCTTTGCACCAGGCTCTTTGCCAGAGGGAGATGACTGAAAAGTCAAAAGGAGATGCTTTACAGAAACTTCTGCAGAGCAGTGTGTCCATGCGGACCAGTCTACTGCAAGGTAATAATTTTATTGTGGTTCTCGAATGGTTTTATTCAGGGTTGTGAAATGATTATTGGTCCTTTAACACGTGCTTGTGTGCATCAGGTGCACTGGAGCAGTACGTTGCCTCTCTAGAACTAGTGAACAGGAAGCTACCCTTTGGCCTGGCAGAGACAGGCTTGTGCTACCAGCTGCCTGAGGACCAACCTGGTGAGCTTGATTGGTGAGAAATGCATCATCTTCTATTTCATGCTAAACTGTGAAATTTCCATGATATGAAATATGAACATTTGAAGTAGTCTGGTCATGAGCTATTGCCGGTGGTGGGTAGGGTTAGTATTGACCTCTGTGTTTTTCCCCAGCAGCCCATCTGAGGTTATGCAGGCCTCCCTTGTCTGGTTCTGTTCACCACGCACCTCTCCCCAGTGGCTGGACTACTGGGCTCGTCAGCGTCTTCAGTGGTGGAGGAAGGTAGGAAGTTTTATTGAACATGAGGAGAGGTTAGCTGAGCTGAATCTGTTTACCCTCAAGCAAAGGAGACTAAGGGGGGACATGATCCAAGTCTATAAGATTCTAACAGGTCTGGATGCTGTTCAGCCATAAGTGGAAATTAGCCGGAGAACATTTTAAAATTAATTTGAGGAAGCACTTCTTTACACAGCATGTAGTTAGAGTATGGAATAGTCTTCCTATTAGTGTAGCTCAAGCTAAAATCCTGAGTTCCTTTAAATCAGAGCTAGATAAGATTTTAACAACTCTGAGCTATTAGTTAAGCTCTCCCAAAACGAGCTTGATGGGCTGAATGGCCTCCTCTTGGTAAATTTCTTATGTTCTTATCAGTTCTAGCTTCCTCATTAGCATTTCTCTGAAGAGATTTGTATTTTGGTATTTGCAAATTTTGTAACAAGCTTGACTTGGGTGAATACATTTACATATGTAGTAGCTGCTTTTGTCTGAGGTTGCATACAGGTGAGACATAGGTTATACATGCCTAGATTTTACATTAGATTTTCATGTTCAGCTTTAATTCTTACTCAATGGTCTCTTTCTTTTTTTAAACTTCTCTAGTTTGCTTTGGGCCCGTCTAGTTTCAGCTGCAGCGATGTCACAGTTGGGGAAGAGGGGGAAAATATGAAATGGGGTATTAAGGTGTTGTACCAGTTCCCCTGGGGTTCAGAAGCTTTGGAGACGCTGTTGAACTTGAGGAACACGGAGCTGTTGCAGATACACATGGGCAGTCAGGCCAAACTGCAGGTTTGCCCTCTTCATTTTTCTGCTGACCTCACCCAAAGTGACTCTGCTCACAGCTCAGTATTTATCATCCAGGGTCGCCAACTCTCATGCATCTGGTGCGACACACTTTCTAATTCTCACGCTCACCAAAGAAATCTTACGGCAGATCTATATCATTCCATTATTAACCTAAAATTAATTACATCGCACTGGGGTAGTTTGCAGACCATGCAAACTATTTACAAGGTAATAAAACATATTTGTAAGTGAGTCTGCGGACTTGTCTCAAATTGAAAATCTCATATCGGCCAACTTACCAAAGTTGGCAGCTCCGATCATCTAATCTTTATTGTTGGGGACAAGGTTTTAATGTCTTCATATCCAGATGAATGGAATTGGCTGTAATACTCAACTCATTCAGTATCAATCATGTGAAAGTGTAACACCAGGTGCCTATCTCTCAACCTTTGTGTTCCACAGTGTAGAGATGGGAAAAGGTCTGTAGTCCCTCATGTGATTTCTGTGAGTGGGAACATAGACCGAGGCTTGCTGGCCTACCTCCATAACTCTCTGCAGGAGGTTAAGAAGGTGGACAATAGGCAGAGACAGCATATGAGAAAGGTGATGTGTCTCTCTTTCATTTTTCCTGAGTCTCTCAGGATTTAGACAAACAGAACATCTTGGAACACAGTAAAGCTTTCTAATGTTTGACCAATATTGGTTTTTTTAGGGCTGATGCCAACACCATAATTTAATTTGGCCAACGGTCTGTATATGGTCAATACTGGCATCCACTTAAATGTATGCCAATAAGATATCAAAAGTAACAATACAGTTATGGAACCTCTTGACTTTTCAGTGGAGTGCTCATTAAGAATCTTTACCTTATCCTTAAATCTAGTAACGAAATGTACAAATGCATAAATAGACCTCAAACAAAAAACCAATTCACACTTGAAAT
Source organism: Mormyrus hasselquistii (assembly GCA_026779605.1). Lineage (NCBI taxonomy): Eukaryota > Metazoa > Chordata > Actinopteri > Osteoglossiformes > Mormyridae > Mormyrus > Mormyrus hasselquistii. The sequence goes on from JAODKE010000101.1 coordinate 10,154,016, forward strand.
ACAAAATAAAGATAGCACCGCAGAACTACTTATCATTGTTATGATTAGGCCTATATATCAGTTCACCACTAACATTTACAACTTTTGAAGCCAAACTTTTATTTCTTTATGTCTATAGTTCTTTTGTCGTATGTTTATTTCCAAGTGTTGTTAAATTTTCTCTTTTTACTAAAGCTTATATACTCTTTTTAGGTGTTGAAGTTGCATCCCAGTTTGACCCCTGTCAAAGTGGCAGTGAACATGGGTAAAGGAGCCACTTCAGATCTGCGACAGGTAAGAAGAACTGCATTGGGCAGGTTCTGTGTGAACCTTCAGTACATGCACCAGGCAACGCTGAAGCTTTCCTATAAAACTAACTTGCGAAACATAAATATGATTTGAAAAAATCAATATAGTTACAACCAGTTCAGTTTTGTCTTGAGCAGATTGGTTCCATGGTGCTATTGTTTCTCTTTAGGTTTGTGAGGGCTTGCTGCAAGAATTACTGGATGGGGGGATATCATCATGGCCAGGATACCTGGAGAGCACGTCACCGTCATTGGAGCAACTCAAGTAATTGTCTCTTGTCGATTTTAAGCAGTGCAGTTTGGCATTCGCTTCCAGTTCTGTATCTCTGAAAGCGTGTTTGTGTGTCTGCAGGTACGATGAGATGGGTGTTCTGTTCACTGTGGTCATCAGTGACGGCACCCTAGAGAGCGGACTGGTGCAGCTGAGGAGCCGGGACACCACCATCAAGGAGACCATGCACATCTCTGAGGTCAAGAACTTTCTGGCGAAATACATCGCAGCTGCTGAAAATGTCTGAGAGATATAGCTGCACATGAACGGAGGACGTGCGATAAATGGAATCCAGTGTGTTTTTGCATTTATTTTGAAAACCTTGTGATTTTCTCTTTCACATGCTAATAAAAGACATATATATTTTTTTCTCTTCATTGGCCCAAGTACAGCAAATGGACAAATTGAAGAATGTAAAAGAGAATAATGTGATGAAATGTTAAAAATTAGGTCAACCAGGTTTAATTCTTACCTCCTGAAAGTGGTTTCATTTAACTTAGTTGAAAACTTGCGATAGTAGCTAATGAACATAAATTTTCCCCTAGATTTCAGCCAGAGTAACCTTTCCATATCAATAATTTCATTATACAAAACATTTATTAAAACTATGATAATGAGTGTTGGCTGTTTATGAATGCTGCGCTAAAGCAAGCAATCTGATATTCCACTTAATACACATGATACTGTCTCGATGTAGGTATTTACAAGGTGAATAATACAGCCTGATTTGGAATGGTTGACAATTTCAGGATGATATAATGATGGACACCAATTTTCTTTGTGGAAAAAAATGCAATTTTTATGGAATGTTGCAGCTTTATGGGAATTCTACAAAAGGTTATTTTTCTATACCATTTATATTTAAAGGACAAAACGTTTGCCAAATATCCTCATTGTACACATCTATGGTCTGCAATAAAGGAAATAAATGCAAGTCTTAACCTTAGTGTTAATGTTTTGGTACATCTGGTCTTGTTCATTTATGGTTGATATTGTTTAGTCCAGTTTAGCGCAGAGCTGTTTCAAAACCTTTTTTGTAATTAAAAGCCCCTTGCAGACACAACAAAAATGGCGTCATTTAGGCTCCACTCTAGAGTTGACCTTTGCTTCAGTTTCCGGTTCCTTATTCCAGCTTCCGGTGGTATGCTCGTCGAAAAGATGGCCGGTGAAAAGCAGAGTGAGGCTAAACTTGCCGGAATGGATGAAAATAAAGAGAATACAACCGACGAGACACTTGGATTAGAAAGTATCCTTGCGATTAGTTCCTCATCGATGTTTCGTCTTGATTAATATTGGTACAAGACGCATGATCTCTCACCTTATTGAGCAGTTCATATAGATATGGTCGGGAGGGGTGGGGGGTTAGCGATTGGCCAGTCATCTTAGTTAGTTAGTCTACGTGTCACAGCTGTATCAACATCTATTACCCGTTTTAACTTGTTTTTAGAATATCGTCGAATTAAATTACAATAGATACATTATGAATGTGATAATATTGAAGAAATATGAATATTGGCCATATGTTTTTTTAATATATGAATATTTCATTATTAACATAAGCGTCTGATTGCTAGTAGTATATTAACGGTGTTAACCGTATTGATGTTTATGGGTAACTGCAGACCTTCACTAAACATGTTGCTCGAAACGAATGTGTTCAATGGGAACACTCATGTCGTATGTTTCCAGTTGGAATGTCAAAAACGTAATCAGTATGTCTTTTAAATGTCTGAGAGTCTGTTCTCCGTGGTCTGACCCTTAATTTGGATCGGGTTTCGGCATGTGTCCAAAGGGTTCCTTAACGCTTCTTCTCAGTTCTGCAGATCATTAAAGACTCCCAGCAGCAGCATGGCTTGAGGCATGGGGATTACCAGAGATACAGGTGAGGAGGGTGCGCTAATGTTACATAACAGTAATATCATCTGGCTCTTTGTTGTGCTCTAGAAAGATGATGTCGGGAGGGAATTTCTTGCATTGTGCCAGCATTGCCACCTAAGCTCTGCTGCTTGTCCTTATCCTGTCAGAGGGTACTGCTCTCGCCGCCTGCGGCGTCTCCGCAAGACACTGGGCTTCAAAATGGGCAACAGGCACAAGTTCACTGGGAAGAAAGTGACTGAGGATATGCTCACTGACAACAGGTACCTTCTAAAGCGTTTGTCATTTGCTGGTAAAATTTCCAGGGCTTGGCAACATCTTATATTATACTGAATTTTACCTAGTGCCATAAAGGAAGTCCCCATCTTCTAGATATGCTTCATCAGCAACATTCCATTACTCATGTTACATGGCTTCCTCAAATAGGAGAGCCTTTAGGTCTCAGGTCCAACCCCTGGTGACACCCCCTCCCCCTGCTGGTTCTCTGTTCCCTGCCACAGGTGTTGTGGTTTTTTTCTTTCCCTGCCAATCAGGAGTCAGAAGCCGCTTGTGTAGATCGTCAGATTCAGCCTTTATTGCGACAGTGAGGGTACAACCAAGGCTGGACACCCTGCAGGAATGTGTCCAATACTGTTTTACACTAATTTTTATATGATTTCTTATCATGTAGCAATATCTCGTCACTTAAGCATCATAATTTTTTCAACCATTCACCATCATTGCTTTCGCCCTTGATCCACACCCCTAGATGATAAGTTTGTCAATCATCTCTTTTACGGTTTGGTCCCTAAGCTGAACATGATTGTAGTGCGACCATCTTTGGTTTGTTTTTTTAAAACACCCAGCCGTGAGTTTTTGACGAATTCAAGCGAATCCCTTCCTTCAGTGGCAAACCTTGGCAACTTCAGCTTGTTGCCCATTGTCTGGCTAGAGGGTTAATAATATATTTGTCCTTCAACATAGTGACAAGCTGCAGCACTAATAAAGTACATATTCATACATCAAAGGCTAATATACAATAGCTAACAGATACAGAAACATCTAAGCCAACACAAGGTGCTAATTCATACTTGTCTTTCATCGCATTGTGCGCAGCAGTAATTGATCTGCATTCTCTGAAGATTACAAGGTCACTCTCTGCACAGTTTACATCAGCTTCTTACAGAGTCCTAATGATTACATTGTCTATGCATTTTGAAGTGCTAAATAATATTGCGTACAGGTACCTGCTGCTGGTCCTGATGGAGGCAGAACGGGCCTGGAGTTACTCCATGCAGCTGAAGATGGAGGCCAACACTGAGCCCCGGAAGCGCTTCCACCTGATGGCCCGCCTGCGGAAGGCGGCCAAGCATGCTGAGCAGCTGGAGCGGCTGTGCGAGAGCCCCCGCGTGGACGCCAAGACCAAGCTGGAAGCCCAGGTGAAGGCGGCCGGGGGAAAATCATGCTTTCTGCACCCCTCCAAAGTTATTTATTTAACTAACTAACTGATCGATCGCAGGCCTACACAGCTTACCTGGGTGGGATGGTGCAGTTCGAGCTGCAGGAGTGGAAACCTGCAATGGAGGCCTTCAATAAGTGCAAGTATGTTTGATATTATGCTGTTATGCAGCGTCAGATTATTATTGAGCCGGTGAAATAACAGCTGAGTCTGCGTTAAATGGCCGTGACCTTCAGCTATATCAGAAACACATTGGTGTGCGGGTTCTTGTCTTTGTTTTGGCCAGAGAAGTATGTTAATTCAGTATCATCATGGAGTTTGCTAGTCATTGGGAGCTTCGAAGATGATTCTTCTTCGGTCAGGATAAAGAAGCATTTCTAAATATATTCGGCCCGCGTCTTATGCAGTTTGAAAACATAATGAAAGTTGTAAAACTAATCAAAATGCAAGATTTCAAATTGGCGCACAAAGTGCATGAGCGTGGATTGAGCGCGGTGTGTGTGTGTGTGTCAGCGCATTGCCTGCTCAAGCATCCACTGGCCGGCATCGTAACTGAGCTGCTGTCCAGCACTGGTTGGTGGCAGAGCTGCTCTCGCTGTTTGTATACTGTGCTATAACATTCAGTAATTGTGTATTCACTATTTGTGTTTTGTGCTACTCTTTTGTGTAAGATATGGGTCTTTTAAAAAGTTGCCCTCCTGTACTGTTTTTATATAGAATTTACATTGTATAGGTACAGTTCTGTAATCTGCGCATGATTTAAAGTATATGATAGGTTGGGAGTAGGTGTATATGCAAAGTAAATGGGCACTTTCATATAAGGGGGCTTGAACATACGCGGCTTTGGAGTGTCGCAGTGGGTCGTGGAACCAGTTGACCGTGTAAGATGCGGGGGCTCTGTATTCTGAGATCACTTCCGTTATTTAACCCCTTGTGCGTCTGCGTGCCCAGGACGATCTACGAGAAGCTGGCTAGTGCCTTCACTGAGGAGCAGGCGGTGCTGTACCACCAGCGCGTGGAGGAGATATCTCCTAACATCCGCTACTGTGCCTACAACATCGGTGAGGGCCCTGGCGTCTCCGCAGCGCCCCGCACGTCCTGCACGCGGCGGCCCGCCTCTCACGGTCTGCTCTGACTCCTAGGTGACCATAATGCCATCAACGACCTGAAGCTGATGAGGCTGAGCGCCGGGGGGGGCGGCGGCATGATAGCAGAGAAGCTGGAGGTCAGTGAAGCTTCGGGCTTTGGCGTAACTTCAGCAGTGAAGAGCACGAACGGCAGCCTAGTCAAGATCTCTACCTAAATAACTAGCTGTTTAATCTTGCTTGTATGTTAAGTTCCAGGGGGAAAAAAATCATCCATCAAGGTGATTCATGAATTAATCATATATGATAAAAGTTTAGAAGAGTCTTTCAGAAGCTGAAAGCAGAGTATTTCCTCAGGTTTTCCTCAGATGGTGAGAATCGACCTGTATACATCTGATAAGCTGCCGCCAAAGACATAGGAAAATAAATCAAATTAGTGATTCTGTCTCAAATTCAGTTTAAATTTTTCACATTTTGATGCACATATTTTTAAATAACCATCATGTCTTCATTTATATGGCCCATTGTATGGGTGACTGGTTCTCATATCGCTGGAATGTTAATACGGCAATTTAGCGTTTAGTGGGCTTTGGCCTCCGTCGCTAGGCGCTGATCACGCAGACGAGGGCGAGGCAGGCCGCCACCATGAGCGAGGTGGAGTGGCGCGGCCGGATCGTGCCTGTGAAGATCGACAAGGCCCGCATCTTCCTCCTGGGCCTTGCTGACAACGAGGCCGCCATCGTGCAGGTGCGTCCGTCCTGCCTGTTCTGCAGGTTCTTTTTACGTGTATCTGCGTAGGCTCACACCTACTGTTCCTTCATTATACTGACTAATGTCTTAACATGTACATGCCAAGAGGAAGCCCTGCCATTTAATCAGCCCAAATTTACAAATGTGACGTAAACGGCAAGCCAGGGGAACCAAAAGTGCTGCCATGTTGATTAACTGAAGGAGAAAAAAAAAACCAATCCCTAAGTGAATAGAAATTGGCGGTTTGCCAAGACTTAATTTAAGGTGACACTGGGGTTAATATGGCGCTTTTCTCCTGTCACCAAGATCCGACCCCATACTGCAAACTGTTTTCCATTGTAAATTATCCGAGCCGTACCCACGCTGACATGTCCCTGCTTGCTGTTTGCATCACCACCAACTGATTGGTCGAAATGCAGGGAGATACCGGTGTTCTGCATCAATATGCATGGATCACCTGAAAGAGATAAGGCCATATTCTATACATTATTCATTGTAAGTGGAATCGCATATCATGATGTATTTATGTATTTCCGATAACTTGGAACTTGAAGATTTCCAATCACCTACTTAAAGTACTATACAACAGCAGAACAGAGTTGATTCTTAATGCAAATTTTCGTAAGTGAATGCTAAGGTTAAGGCTAACATTTGATGCTAACATAATGGCGTGATTCACACAGATGTGCAAGAAAGTTTGGAAATTAGCACATAGAAAATCATGATGTACAACGTGTGAACAGTAAATGGGAGTCTCTTTGGTTTTACGGTGCCAGCGTTATCTAAACCCGGTGCCGACCCTTCTGCAGTGGAAAAGCAAAGGAACTGGAACTGCTCTGTAGCTAGTCTCTCTTCACAGTACTGCTCCCGCACGGCTCTGTCTGTTGACCATGTAGTTTGTCCCAGAGATCCAAATTCCACGAGTGACACAAAGCCATGGTCCACTGTTTCTGAGAAAATTTAGTCCAGTTTAGTGAATAGGATTTGGAGGGGGTTCGATTGAGTGGCCTGGATCACATTATTGTATTGAGTTACCCCTGTCATAGAATACTAGAACTTGCTAGAATAACAGCCACTATTATTGAAAATCTTTGTCATCAAATTTAAGAAAAAAAACATTGATTTGTGGCCACAGTTGACCCTTTATTGGCCCAGGTTCACATTTAATGCGACAGTTTACGTTGGGACCCCTCAGCCACCCCCCTCGGCTATTTTTCACACCACCAGGGGGCGCCATTGTCAGTTTTTTTGTGCCAGAGTACAGATCTGGTTCTCTTCTTTGCACACCATGTACACTTTGCCCTGCAGTTTAGTCAACAGTCTGGCATGAGCCCTGTTGTGATTCTGTTCGCCCTTGTGCTCTCTGTCTTCTCCTCTCCTTTCACACTAGATTCCTGTACTGTGGGCTGATTGTTTGCCGTAATCCTAGCAAAGGTTTTGTACATCTTTTTTTTTTTTTATTTTCCTCCAGTCAGTAGTAGCTGTTAGCCATCGTCTGAGAGGTTACTCTGTCACGGTGCAGTGTGGGGCCTGGGGGGGGGGGGGAGTGGATGAATGGAGAGGGTTGTTTTTCCTGAGTGCTCGGGGCTGACCCATAGGAGCGCTGAGCGGACAGGTTTTACTGCTTCTGCACGCCCTTCCCTTCCCTTTTGGGTGGGGACTGTGGCAAACTGGAAGCTCTGGTATTCCTCCAGCAAGATGTTCATGTGCTGATGGGTGGCACCGGTAAACAAACGTGATCCATCTGTTTTCCTTACCCACGCTCTCTGGGTTTAGACACTTTGGCAGGCGACGCATATTTACTGCATGATGGGGAGCTGGTTGCCAGGAGTTCCACCTTTTGTTTTCCCTGTGTGTGTGTGTTTTTTCCCTTTCTTTAATGGCCTGGCTCATTACGTGGCCACGTTGCGTCTGCGGCTCTACACCCCTCTTCTGCGTAAAACTGAGCGCGTTTGCGTTCACGCAGGTATTTCTATAACTTATACCGGGGGTTATGTTTTGTCTACCGGGTCGTGAATCGAACTCGAAGTGAAGTACGAGCCTGAATTGGCGCCGCCACACCTTTCCCAAGTCGCGGCTTGGCATTTTCGAAACGGTGGCACGGTATCGCAGGCACACGGAAATAAGCGCTGCGGACTCTCGTTTGTATACATATGCAAACGTGAACAAAGCCAGCAGATGCTGCTCTGTCTTGTGCTGTGGCACGGGTGCCGTGATATCGCACCATCTGCTGAGTGGCTGATGTTAGACCTGAAGACTGAACGCCATGACTCAATACTAATATATTAACAATAGTAGTAATTCATTATTCATAATTCATTCAGCTTAATATATAGGTTAGTTAGGTGATGGTCATATGTAAGGTCATTGAAGAATATAGTGTACGATGATTTTTAGTCTTTTTTTGAATGGAGTGAGTCATGTTTAACACGATAAAATCGGTGGGGAATGGTACCATGGTAAGGTTGCTCGCAGCCTTCAGCAACGCACCTGACCCGTGGGAGAAGGAAACCTTCACTACGCTCTGGGCCAACCTACATGAATGCTGCAGAATTCATTGCCTGACGGGAGGCTAAAGTATGCAACTTTACCTGTATTTCCACTTTTCACATCACTTAAGGATCTGCTGTCTTTATGCCAGAATGGGGTGTAGCACAGGAATGTCAGTCAGAGTTAATAATACTTGTGTATTTCTAAGGGGGGGGGGATTGTTAAGTGTCCCCGGCCCCCCCCTCCCCCCACCTCCTGGAACACCCCTACATATGTCAATTCTCACAGGCGGCGAACGAGGAGACGAAGGAGCGTCTTTATGAGACCCTACTAGCAGAGTGCAGGGATACCATCCAGGCTGTGAGGGAGGAGATCAAAGCCGACGCAGTAAGTGGCCCTGCAGCGGCGCCCTCTGGTGGTCTGGTGGTCTCTGGGTCTCTTACGGTCTCATGCTTCTGACTGCAGAAGCTGCGAGAGAGGGCTGCGGATGGCGAGGTGGGGAAGGTCTCCAACCTGCAGTATCTGCACAGGTAAAGCCCCAGCATCTCTGCGATGTAAAGTACCTCTGCAACGCAGCCCTGTCATTTACCATCCCGTGCTCCCGTCTCACCACCACTAGTTACCTGACCTACATCAAGCTGCTGACGGTCGTCAAGCGGAACGAAAGCATGGCCCGGGTCCTGCAGGCCAAACTCAAGGAGGTCCAGCCGGATGAGAGCAAGAGGAGCCCCAGGCCCCAAGACCTCATCCGCCTCTACGACATCATCCTGCAGGTACGTCTTCACCAGCACCCCTTGCTCCGGTCAAAAGGCTCCCCGAGAAGTGATACGATTCATCAGTGAGATAGTGACAATCTTGCATGTACAGACCATCTCTAAACATCTATCTCTTTTCCCCCTGCAGAGTCTGATGGAGCTGTCCACCCTTCAGGGACTGGAAGAGGACCACACCTTCCAGAAGGAGGTCTCTCTCAAGATGCTGGTCTACAAAGCCTACAGGTAGGATGGCTGTCTTGTGTGTCCCCTTCATTTCAATAAAAACCCGACTTAGTGTTCAGAGGTAACTTCACAGACTTGGTTGCCTGTGATTAGTGTCGGTTGAAAGTCCAATCTGCAAAAGTACAACAACCGGAGCAACTACTGACTTTGCAAAATGTCAGATGGACGCTGGTAGCTTTTATGTGCTGGTCTCACCTTCACTATTGGTGTCCTGTAGAGACAGCATCCTTAATGCAGTCAGGGCACATCCAGACAGTCACCCCTTTCTCTTCCGGAAGGTGCTTCTTCATTGCCCAGTCCTACGTGCTGGTTAAGAAGTGGAGCGAAGCCCTGGTTCTGTATGAGCGTGTTCTGAAGTACGCCTGCGAGGTTCAGTCAAAGGCCAAAAACCTGAACAACAGTCTGAAGGTAGGTAGGGCTGGGGGAGGGGGGTCTCTGAAACGATATCTATGAAGATATATCTGCTAGTTCAGTAGTGTGCTTTCAGGATGTCTGCATACTCAGTGTCTCATGGATTGGCAGACAATGTAGAGAATGTTTCTCAGTACTAGTGACCATCATACCTCTGGTCTTACGAAAGGTTTGGCTTCTACCTGGGATCCAGATTCAGCCCCTCTGCACATTGACTTTCTTCTTGATGCTGTTGGGTTGACTTGAGGCATACATGTTCTTCAAGTTCAGCATGCCTGATGAAGCCATTCAGTTTGTTCTTGGTCTCATTTCACTGACAAATGAGGGGTCACATTTTCTGTTGCTCTGGACAGGTGTTTGACACTGTAACCTCCCTTCCCTCAGGACCTCCCTGATGTTCAGGAGCTGATCACAGAGGTCAACGCTGAGAAATACTCACTTCAGGCGGCCGCCATTTTGGGTGGGTGCAGTCAGGTGTTGGCTGTGGCGAGTGGTTAACCTAAGAACAATAAACAGATGCGCAGAGGAGTTTTTGTCAATGAGATGGTCGCATTGCCTCATTTGCCTTGACTAAGCAGCACATTATGCTATCTTTGGATTTACGTTTTACGATGACATCGCGCAGCATGTCTCCGTGATGAAAAAGGCTTGAGTTAATGAGTTCTCTTTATAAAATTCAATACATAACCATCCTCAAACTCAAATCCAAGAATTGATTACTCTTGGGTAGTAAGAATAATCTTCAGGCCTTAGTACCTCTTGTGGTTAAATACAGGGCATTTCATGCTTTCTTTACTTTGTGGATTATATACAATATATTTATGCACGTAGATTTCCCTATTAATTCAGGTTAAGCAGCTTGCTTCAGGCTAAGACGGAAATAAAGAAACCTGGGTACCGATGTTTTGAACATAAAGCTTGCTTAGGAAGTCTCACTCCGTATTATTTTTCCCTACCAGTTTATGTCCCTATTTGCAGTGACTTTTGGCTTTGTGCTTCACTGCGTTGTGGTATTTCTGCATCACCTGTAAGGAAATCTTTAAATTTCAGACACGGAAGACGTTGTGGAAACACCTCAGCAGCAAGTCAAAGATAACAAGGTAAGTGTGTTAGTGGTGGGGGGGACGTTATCATTGTGCAGGTTGATAATATTTCAGTGGTGGGGGGACATTATCAGTGTGCAGGTTGATAGTGTTTCACATGGCAGTGGTGTAACTGACAGTAAGTTAACGTGAGTGTCGTTTAAATATTCAATAAACCAGTTAACTTTCTCTTGAACCTCTTGTTAGCAGGCAGTTTACTCAGCAATTGTAATTACTCTGGGCACTTCCATCTTTGCTGCTTACCAGTCTGAAAGCTCTTTAAGGTCAGAGTGAAATCAGAACGCTTGTGGTGGAATTCCTCGAGAGATCTCAGGAACTGTTATCTAACACCACAGGAAAACAAGCCCTCACCTTTTTTCTTTAAAGGCAAAGTAAAGTAATTGGAAGAGAGACTAAACAAAGCAATTGATGTGCCTTTTGGACAAAAAAAAAAATCTGAAGTGTGTGTTATGCTCGTTTCATTATGTCGTTCGTTAGGTGTTAACGAAGCAATGTAGGAAAGACCAAATTTTTCATATTCAGCCTTAGTTTATTGGTACAAGACTGAACATGAATCAGAGAAAACTTAATAGCAATTACTGGTAATTATGCAGTCTAACTTCATTATTTGAATACTTCAGTAACGCTCCAACACAGACACATCCCTAGAGGGAACGCTTTGTTGTGTTGCTGGAGTGATTTAGGACCTGGGGCAACGGTCCGGAGCTGGCATACATTCTGAGTGGAGTAGGATGCATATTGGGTCATATTTCTTGAATACGGTATTTTGACTCTCCCTACTTGTTGACTGACCGATAGTGCAAGGCATTCCACTTGTTCATCTTTCCGTGCACACGCGTGTGTGGTATGCATGGATGACATCACCACAAAGCCCCACCTTCCCCACCTCTGCAGCCCTTCTGTGAACGCCTGGAGACCTTCCACCTGGACCCCTCTCTGCTCGGCAAGCAGCCCAACCTGGTGCAGTTCCCGCCTGACTTCCAGCCCATCCCCTGCAAGCCGCTCTTCTTCGACCTGGCCCTTAACCACGTGGCCTTCCCTCCTCTGGACGACAAGGTGGAGCAGAAGGGCAAGGGAGGCCTCACCGGCTACATCAAGGGGATCTTCGGCTTCGGCAGCTAAATTCTGGGCAAGGCGGGGGCCCGGAGATCCGCTGGGGGGTCCTGGCTTGTGGCATGACGGCCGAGGCCACCAGCTCCACCTGCTGGGTGGATTCCAGCATCTAAGCCCCACATACGCCTGGAGACGTGAAAGAGGGTGTGTCAGGTGTTCATCAGCACAGTCTGTCACATGGGGGGGGATTATCTAGTATTTTTCTTTATTGTATTATAATTTCAAATTTTAAAAAGCGCCTTTCTGTACCCAGTGCTAACACCAGTACGTTACGACGAAAGGGGGGGTAAGGGGGGAACAGCAACAATCTCCCATCAGCAACTGTCTTACTGTTTCACAAGTCATTCCAGAAAAAGAAGATGGACGTTAGGCGATTCTGCTGGAAGGGCAGCGCCGGTGTAAAATGTGGTGTAACTGGCTGTACTGTTTCAGTCAGGCCCGTGGTTTGCAGGTGGCGGGAAGCTGAGCTGCATTACGACCAGACCTGGCCAATGCTGACTTTCGTATCTTACTGGAATCATGTGTTATGTATTTGTCATATTCCTAGATCTAGGCAATGTGTACAATGTCTAATGTCCAGTGGGTACATACAGAGCACGCCAGAGACCACAGAGTCCTGATGGAAGCAGTCGTCACATGCTCCTTCACGCCACCGCAGGCAGCGTCCCCTCAAAGCCACCGTCACTTCCCGTCCTGTTGGAATACCTCTTGTGCAAAGAGCTTGACCGTAAGCCAGTGACACGGCGCATGACACCCACCCGATGCGGCCACGGATGCAAGTCTGACTAAAGGGAATTCAGCCTCACCCAGAGTTCCCTGTGTTAAGGGCTCCTATTGGCTCACAGGAGAGTGGCATGCTCCGCCCCTCACACCTCTGTCATCTGTGCATCTGATCTCTAGATGTCTACTGTATATCGGTATGTTACATGGGGAGGGCAGCATTTGTGTGTAGACAATGGGTTTGGAAGCCATTTGTCACGTCGTGTGTCTGTGCTTAAATATGGAGAATTATGCCTCCCTCCCAAGAAATCCCTTCGATAAATAAGTCTACGCAGTGGGTGAGACCGGGGGAGGTCTTCAGCTTTCCATCTCTTCTACAGATGGCCAGATCTTCTACAAAGTACTCCTCATGATTTGAGTCTGATTTGGGCTGGATAGAGCCTCCTGATGCTTTCATTGTTCCCCGTGTGTTGTGATGAATGAAACGAGTTTTTTGTTTGATGGTGTCCGGCTGTTGTGGTATGTCGGCGGCCTGGATGTTTTCTGCTGTCATTGAGGATGAAATGGGGACACGCGTCGTGATTTTTTTTTTCCCCCCATTTAGGGCTCTTAATTAAAACACAACTACATGAATAATCAGTCTCATTATTACTGCTTTGTCTGTCTGTTCCTCTGCAACAGTAACTGGACACACACCGCAATAAAGTGGGAAACATGTTCAATCGTGGGAGCAAATTGTGCTTTTCCTGAAAACTGTGTTTCCCCGAATTGCTGCTGCTGTTAAATCTGTCACCTGTCACGGTGGCATGGGGTGTGGTGTAGTGGGGGGGTTGGGGGGAGGTGTGGAGAGCCAGAAAATGCCACTCTGGGGCGTGTGCGCCACTGTCAGACAAAAACACACCCGCTGAAACCACGAGAGCAGCGTGCCAGCGCGGCTCATAATAGCTCTCGTCTGCGTCTACGGCAGCACATGCTATCGTAAAGATCTGTGTCAGCTGGCTGTCTCTCCCGATGCTGCCGTGTGCAGTACATTCCCCACAAACATGCGCCGAACTGCTTAATAATCTGTTATGCTTTCCTGGAAATGTAAATAATGTATATAAAAGTCCATGCGGATCTTTGCGTTTCTGTGGGAAGCTACACTGCCAGTTCATGCTCAGACGTGTCCTATCAGCTGTTTACTTTTCCTCTTTTGGGTAATAGCTGCTATCGAAACAGCCCAGAATACCCCCATTCTACAGCAATAAGGTATAAAGAGTTTATTTCTTAGTATCCTTGCCCAGCTATTTTGGTCTCATCCCCCATTCTGTCCATTGTTTATATTTGAAAATTCGGGTTTATGTTGCAGTTTCTGGATCTGAGGTAATGACTCTGTTGTTTGGACTTATTAGTGATTATTGATATTTATGTAATGATGTCACGGGTTCACGTCTAAGGTGCTATATAGCTATCACCTGGGGTCAGTCAATCCTAAGGGACGATATAGGCGGCCGCCAAGGGCACCATCTTCTGAGGGGGCACCGAGTTCACAAACGACAGACGAAGTAAAATTGGATGGTGAAGTTTCCTGGGGGGAGGAGGGATCTGTGGTGAAGCTAGGACACCACGTCAGCCTCCACCCGCGTTGGCCATCTCTGTTCCTGGTGTAGTTCTTTGCTCCTGCCCCAGTAGTACTTCCCAGCCACCATGCTTGAATGGCTTATCCTGTCAATCTAAGGAGGTTCTCCCACTAACCATCAACATTTCTGTCGCGTTTTGACCCAAGAACCCGTGATGATTTTCTGGTGAAACGTGACTCCCGGAGTCCCCCGTGAGACTGCAGCGTTTGCCAGCATTCGCATGAAGCCAGTGCCCTTCGGAGCGGCCCAGCCTTTGCCTGGCTGCATTCCAATCGTCCTCTCCATCCTGCAGACGACGGGCAGGTCCACCCACATCGCTGACTGCAGAGGCAGCTAGGGACAGAAAAAAGTGCACTATTGTTCCCATTGTAAAGCTATTACGTATTGCTCTCGCTGTATCTTCCCAACGATGTTCATTTAATCCCTGTGCACATTTGTCTTGTTTCAAAAGTTCTCCTTTCTTTTTTTAAAATATTTATCATTTGAGGTCGGTTCACTGACGTATCGAAGCCCGAGTCTGTGGTTAACACGGGAACTTGTATGTGATGCTGTCTGTCGTGTCTGCTTATGTTAACTTGTGTCTACAATTTGATTAAATTCTCTATTAAAAAGCCACTAGTTGTTCCAGTCTTTCATATCCTGCATTTTGTCTGCATTATGTTACAGAATGAATAGTTACTGAATCCCTATCACTTCATAAAATCGGCACAGAACCTAAACTTCGAGTGTAATTAAATCAGTGTAGAAACATATATTTTCAGAACACCCCACAACCCAACCATCTCCCAACTTCTTATTCGGTTCCAGGTCAAGGGGGGCTATCCCAGGCACAAGGCGGGGGTGCAGTATGTGTGGGGTGTCACTCTCTTGTAGAGAACACACTATGAGAAATTTAGAAACACCCGTTTATGATCTACATGCCCTTAGACTGTCAGAAGAAGCCTACAGAGAAGATGCAAAGTCCTCTCATAGAGGATTTGAAGCCATGGGCCAAAAGCATCACTCCCTAGAGTCACTTAAGTACTTTGTTTACATTTTAAAAACAATTGTGTAAAAGTAAGAACTAAAGTTTGTCATAAATCTTTTAGTCTTATTTATTTACTTTTTCCGAGTTCAAAATATGGATTTTCAACTAGACACACAGTTTACTGTTTAGTTCTCTTCATGTAAGAATGTAGGGAGGAAATGCATCGTTTATGATCATCAATCAATTTCTCTTGTACAAGCAGGTAGGGAAAGGAGAACTGGACTGGTCACATATCTGCTTGTGTGTAATGTTTTATCCAAGGTCAAGTTTTCTTAAGTTAAGGAATAAGGGATGTTAGCATCCTGAATTCACAGTTTGGCGAAAAGTAGGTTAAAATGCATCTAAATTGAACGAGGGAAGGGGGAAAGGGGGCCAAGGAGAGAGAGAATGAGAGAAACAGGTTGACCCGGTCCTGTGGAACCAGATAGATGTCTGGGTGTTGGCGCGCCTGTTCCCTGGGTGGAGCCAGAGCTGGTCTCTTCACTTTAACCACACAGAGTCGCAGCAGGGACACTCACTGTGCCGGAGAGAGGAGACACTGAGGGATATAGGAAGATAGTGAGACCCCCAAAGCCGCAGGATGCTCAAGAAAAAGGACCCCAACAGCTCGGTGAAGGTCACTGGGAAGATCAGCAAGTGAGTGCAGGCCTAGAAGCTCGGCCGTCTTCAATTTCAGCTCTTTGCATCACTTTCTCTTGCTTTGGGAGTTTGTTTTGTTTTCAGTGTTTCTCGATCCGATCCTCAGGGACCCTTTAGACGGTCCAATATTCTTGCTCCCTCTCACCTCCCTGCCGGAGAGTCCATATTTTTGGTCCATCCCAAAAAATGTTAACTGCCTGGGGGTTCCCGAGGACCGGGTTGAGATGCCCTGCTCTATATCATCCCATGTGATCCTGCTCTGTCAAATTTCTACTGACTGAGGCAGGATCCGCTGCTGAACATGTAGGTATAAGGTTTTGTGAATGAGAGGCTTTTTCATTTGCCAGGTGATACAAATAACTTACAGATGTCATCCACGTCGTTAACGTTTCTGGAATGTGAGAGAATCCAGAAGAGAAGCTGTCGTAGATAAATGTGTATTAAATAAAAGCTCACGGGTGCAGGGTATTTGGTGTGAGGAACCTCCTTACGCTTCCTCTTTGGATCCCGTCTAGTAATTTAATTAGAACTTAGAAACACTATCAGTATGTTTGAACCCTTTCAGTGATCCTTTCTGTGAACTGCTGAAAAAGTATTTGCTCTTATAAAAGTAATTCTTGTCAGGATAACTTTAAAATGCCTGTATATAAACATTTATAGAAATAATAACCAATACCATTAAGAACTAAAGAGACTGAGTCAGCCTAGCTGAATTACATTCCTATAACTGACCCAAACACTGTGCTGTGTATGATTTTATATAGATAGATCTCATGCTTGTATGTAGGTTATTAAATGGCGGTTTATATTTGTATTATATATACTGATATATAGCCAGGTAATTTTTCTGACATATCTTGAGGAAGGAAATATAGTGATGATGTAAAACAAATAAAAATGAAAGTGTTACATTTACCAAGGCAAAATATACTGACAAATCAATACATTGTCAGAACAACTGCAAGAGCAATCACAAACTTTAGGTAAATTTGACGTAAATAGAATATCTTTATTGTTATTGTACATGTACAACAAAACTCAACAAAACGTTGAGGGCTTCAAGAACCAGATATAAACCGTCTTGCATCATTACTATTCTTCTGAAGAATATTCTGGCAATGTTTTAAATTCCATATTAATAATCTCTACTGGCTCTTTAAAAATACGTATCATTAATGAGCACAGAAACTTCCCTTTGAACTGGGAGAGGCTTGACCCACCCACGTACAACGCCGTGGGTGACGTCTGAGTGGCTTTTAGTGTAACAACCCGATCGCTCAGCAGCCAGGATGTGCCCCAAGGCTGCTGGAGACAAACGGAGAACATGGGAGAGGACAGGAGGGAAAAGGTCCCCCCCCGGCTCCCACACACACAATGGCTGGCCGTACGAGGTGTGCCTGTGCCTAGTTCACACCCCTTGTGTTTCTGGCTGCCTTTAAAGCTACTCTTAGGGCAAGGTCCCCAAAGCAATCCAGTCGGTCTTATGTAACTGTTCACTGACTGTCAGGCAAACAGGGCATTTAAATGTGAAGGGACTAGCATCTGCTCTGTTAATCCAACAATCGCGCCGCAAAAGGTGTGAGCGGTTGCAAGACATGGCTGTAAACATTAGTGTGGAAATCTGAACTGGGGTGAACTGGATAGATCACTGCTTCCACAGCCCATTCCTGCTGTAGGTGCTCACAATAGGGTTCACAGTCCACTGGCGGCTGTGGCTCAGGGTGTGTGGAACAGTACGGCAGCTTGGGAAGCGTTTCTGCTCGATAGGGAAGGTCGACATGTACCTGCATATTTATTTTCTCTGCAGGATAATTTCAATTTTGATGAAACAGAAAAGTCTTGAATTGTTACTGTCCAGTGAGAAGGATGGAAAGATTGAGCGGGGAAAAGTAAATGCAATAGCACTGAATGATGGGTCATCATTAACAGGCCAGGAAGCAATCAGGTCATCATTTCCTCAGTGTTTCCCAACCCAGGTTATGGGGACCCCCAGACAAACATTCCAGCTTGGAGCCTGGACTGTAATTCACCTCATCCCATGATGAGAATGATGGTGTGAATATCAGTTAAAAAAATATGAAACACTGATTTAGCGGATAGGAAAAAATCTCATATTTCTCTCATATTTCCTCTGTTGGTATGAAAGGCTTTTGGACAATAAATTGTCTGAATTTAACAGGAATTTTGGGGATTAGGTAAAAATAATATATTTGAATACAAGAACCTGAAGATTGTACATTAAGACTAGTCTTATGTTGCTCTTTATAAATAATTTATCCACTTGTCATAAGATACTAAAAATAATATTTGAAATTCCTAGCCTGGACATTAATTCTCACCCAGCTATTATAAGAATGATGTCGTAAATATCAGATTAAAAAAAATAGTGGATCAGATACTACATTCTTTTAATGAAATAAATGTTCAACATAGATACAATGTGGACACACCTACAATTTGCTGGCGTTATGCAGCCATCTCTTTGGTACAGGTGAAAACGTTCCCTGTTGATTACTAATTTTTTTATTTTAACAAGATAAATCTTACTTTATAGTATTTTATGAATGCACCTGAAGAGGTAATACTTTTATCTGGACTTTTTTTTATCTAGACTACTGACTGTCAGAAATAGGGTTAAAGAAAAAAAACGATTTTCAAGAATACTGTTTTAAGTGGTACTGTTTCTGATTTGGCCGTTATACATACACATTTTCCTATCATTCATCCGTCAATCATTAACGACCTCTCTGACAGTAATGTTCATAGTCATCCAGATCTCAAAAAGTACAGGGGACAGTATTTAAAAGACCTGATTGCCCATTCCAGGGCACCCTTATACACTCACACACTAAAAAGAGAGATCTTAAAAAGAGAGACGTCGTGCTAAAGATCAAAAAAGATCTCAGCAAGTTTTAAAAGAACACAATCGACCAATGCCATATGCTAGCAATATCATCAGACACCCCTCTGACTTATTTTATTGGAATTATTTTCCAAATATATAGCCATAATTTTGGACTGTGGACTGTAACACTGTAACACTGCAAAGGCAAAAGAGATGCCTGATTCATACTGGCTGGAACAGAAAATTAGACCAAATCAGTCCTTCAGTAGTTAGGGTTAGAGTTAGAGAATTTTAGGACGTGTTTGAATATTTTATTGGAGAACAGGTGCATAGATCCAAAGAGTAATGCCTTCCACTATACTTCAAAGTGCTGATTAAAGTGAAAGGCAGACAAAGACAGTTTTCATTTACATTCATAGCTACACATCTTCCATAAATTTTGGTACAAATGTTTTTTCACAAAAAATTATCACCCATAAAATCCAGTCTAACCTAGGGAGTGCCCTAAAATGTTTGTGAATGACAGCAGTACAGCCAGAAATGGAGAAAGTTGTGGAATGACAACCATGGAAGGAATTTTGGAGGAGGCTTGCAAAACTTTCTTTTGATTATTTGTTTTACACCTGACTCTCATTCCGAATAACCTATTCATCAGTAGACCTGCCTTTCATTTGCTAAGCTGACAGTCGCATCCAGAACATCAGAATCAGGTGGAGATAAAACAAGAATCTTAGGTGGAGATAGAACAAGAATCTTAGGTGGAGATAGAACAAGAATCTTAGGTGGAGATAGAACAAGAATCTTAGGTGGAGAAAAAGACACAAACAGTTTCTGGCTAGGCCACCACCCAGGGGCAGCATTTTGACAGAATGCAACATTCCAGGGACTTAACTCGCTATAGCAATGAAAATGCAACAAAACAGCAAAGTAACTGCAGAGAAATGCATATTTCTTCATGTCCCTCTGTATTGTTTAATAAGGACTGGAGTGACCGTATGTGGTTCTGGATGGTCTGCTCTGCTGATTAGACCACCGAGTCTGTGACCGGGAGGTTGCTGGTTCAAATCCCAGGACTGGCAGAATGATGCTACCATTGGATCCTGAGTATCGCTGTGAGAGCCATTTATAACGTTGGGGTGTATTATGGATTTTGGCCACTGCGGAGTGTATTGCATGGAGTGGTCTGATCACGTGAGGGACAGGTGGGTATGTGAACACATGAGGACAGATGGGGTTGAGTAGGTGTTTTCCGATTGGACGGTGTGGATGGCGGAGGGAACATGACTCTTACCGTAACACCTGTAAGGGGGAATGGCATAAACAGCACGCCCCCAGCACATTATACAGCACAGGTGTCCTATGTAAAAGGAAAAGGTCCTTTTACGTCAAACGAAGGTATGGAATAAACAGGAAGATCAGCCAATCGCAGAGGCCGCTTGGACATTGGTTATTTGAAGCTATGTGTTGAGAACACTTGGCCATCCATTCTGAGGCTTTCAGGAAAGTCTGTAAAATAGCCCTTTACTCTAATCGCTGAAGCAATGCTGGGTGGTGCTCAACCCTGTGCTCTCACCTATCTGTGTGTTTCATGGAGAGCATGCTAGGCTACTGTGAAGACACAAATGGATTACTATTTTATTCACCACTGTGGTTCAGGGTGTTCAAACTAACCTTCTCGTCCTCCTCACAGAACCCAAGCTAGTGACCTGGCCTTGCTGATCACCCGCATGCAAACCAATGCCGATCAGGTGGAGAGAGATGTCCTGCATGCAGAAGAGAAGCTGAATATTGTACGGTGACCCCTGTAAAACATGTTCTTGCACAATTTCGCCATGCCTTACCCTTAAAATGAGTTAAGCTACATGGCCACTCCCCCTTCTGGAAATTCCAGTGGATTAGCCAACTTGTTTGAAAAAAAATCAAGCCTTACAGTCGCACCTATTTCAATACTTATAAATGCCTCAATAGCCAGTGACCGCTAAATTCATTCTAATTGTGAATTAGTTATTTTGCAAAACTAGACGGCTTTTATCTAATTCTTGACCTTGGCCTGCACGATCTCTAGGACAAAGAGAACAGGATCAAGAATCTACCCTTTAAGCACCAGAAGGAGAACGCAGACTGGTTGGCCGAGGCAGAGGGTCTCCTGAAAGATCTCTACCTGGATGTGGACAAAGCCAAGAAGCTGAAACACCCCCAGGCTAATGAGATTGAGACAGAGTGAGTGAGTCAGTACCTGAAACCTGGCACCAGCTTTGTACACATATAGGAGGGGCTGAGGGATAGTGCATCCTGCTGCAGGCTTGAAAGAAACTGACTGTGTTCACGATATGATTTCGAAAAATAACTATTTTAGAACAAGGAAAGCAGTGAAGAACTCAGAACAATGTACCTTTTCTTCAAGTAGAGGTACTTTATTTATCCATGTACGGAAGCTAGGTAGTTTTCACACATCTATCTTACTCCCATGACCGACACATACATATATACAGTACCAGTAAAAAGTCTGGACACACCTGCTTTTAATGTGTTTGTTAGCTATGCTATTAACATTATAATAAAAGGTGTCAAGGAAATGAAGTCATACATGTCAAATACTGGAACGACCGCGAAGGTGTTTGCCATTTCAAAATTTTCTCAGATTTTAGTCTCTTCAAAAGAGCCATTTTCGCTTTAAGAAAGCATCGCAGACTCTTGGCATTCTTTCAGATAACTTTCAGATGTAGCCACCTGGAATGCTTTTCCACAGTCCTGAAGGAGCCTTCAATCCAACTCATCCCAAACCAGCCCCTTAGGGTTTATGTCGGGGGCCAGGTCATCTGTCGCAAAACTCCATCTTCTTCCTTGTTCACATGACAATACAGTACTTGCATAACCTCGAGGTGTGCTTAGGGTTATTATCGTGTTGAACAATAAATGATTTTCGGTAGGTGTGTCGGGATTTTTCAATGGCAATGTGTATATTTATGACTTCCCAGACAGATCCTAACCTGCTAAGCCACATATCACCCAGAATGACAGACAGGCATATTGTCTCCCTGTCACCGTTTTCAGTGTCAGTCGCCTCCACGACCGCTGGTACAAAGACTGTGCCCTTTACCGGGAAGTTTATGAATCAGCAAAAGATGTTGATGTATTACTCAGAATCGACTGGCCTCTGGTGCTCAATCAAAAACAGGTAAATCTGCAGTGTAACCTTCTCCATATAATTCTCTACCTTGCATATATGTTGAAATCCTTTGATCAAATAAGAACTTCCAGCACACTGGGTCTGAATGAAAGTCTGAATGAAAAAAGAAACAGCATGGAGTCACAGGGAGTCTTATCAAGCCCATGTTATGTGATCCAGCGGCAGGTGAATGCAGAGGAATACGGGCCGACGGTGTCAGACCTGGAGAAGCAGATCGCTGCCCACAACATCCTGCACAAGGAGATCGAGGCCTATGGCTCGCAGATAAACGCTGGCACCGCCAACTCTTCGGTACAGATTGTGTCACATGGGAAAAATTCAAATGTTCACCGCATTTGTCATCCTGGATTTGTTTCACTGTTTATGTGGCTCGTCCTTGTGGGTCCAAATGTTCGCCTCACATTTGCAAGCTGTTTCCAGATTGCTCAGCACTCCACTGTATAAAAACAATCTCTGTTACCTATTTCCTGCATCACCCTACTGATAGTACCTAAATTGAGTGTAACCTGAAGCACTGACAAACACTGGTATACTAATAACCATGTTTTATATGTTTGCTCTTTCAGGATATAGCTGCCATTAAGAAACAGTACAATAATCTCTTGGTGAGTAATATTCCTGAAGCTGGGAGTGTTAGGACACTATGTCTGTGATCAGAAGGTCGCTGGTTCAAATCCCAGGATCATCACAATCACTGCTAGGTTTCGGAACAAGGCCATAACCCTCACTTGCTGGATAAAAGCATCTCCTAAATGTAGATTTAGATGAAATCTTGACAGTTGCAGGTTCATGAGAAATACGGTTAGGCTTTCTTTGTAGGTATAGCTGTGTTTCTGATGTGCATTCTTTGTGCTCCCAGGTCATGGCAGTGTCTCACAGCACAGTGTGGGTCTCTTTCTCATGGTAACAACCTCCCCTGTTGTGCAGGATAACTCAAAGTGGCGGCGGACGTACCTGAGCAGCCTGTATGACTACATGCAGAGCTGCAACAAGGAGCTGGCCTACCTGAACGATGAGCAGAAGAAGATCCTGGAGCAGGACTGGAGCGACCAGATGGTGGACCCCACGCACGTCCGCAGACAGTATGAGGTGAGAAGGCAGTGCGCGGCCCACTAGAGGCATGAGAGACCAAGTAAGGTGCAGCAAATATAATTGCTGAAAATGCAGAAATCAGAAAAGGTATAAGACTGGAATGCAAGGACTGATTGAGATAGCTCTGTAAATGCATTTCACAGAAATGTACATACATTTATAGTCATTGGTAGCCCTGACAGGGAACAATAATATAAACAGAAAGTCTTGTTTTAGGAGTCCACTAGCCTTTATCCATGCTTTTACTTTCTCTTGACTAGATTTTCAAGAATAACAGTCTTTTGGCCCATGAAAGTGATGTGAATAAGCTTCAGGATGATGGAGATCGCCTCATAGAGCTGAAACATCCTGCTGGCACTATTATCGAGGTGTGTATATTTCACCTGTCTCCTGGTTAGTATAGTGGTGAGTATCCCCACCGGGGTTCGATCCCCTGACGGAGAGTGTGCTCTGTCTTGGGTATGATGTTAAATTGCATTCAGCTGATACAAACAAGCATGATACTCTTCTGCTCTCCGTGGGAGTAGCTCTGCTGCAGCCGCCCACAGGAAGGCTACAGGCACCGTGAAGGGGATGGAGGAAAGCCCTCGGGACCTTCATCCCTGGGGGATTCGAAACTGTCGGAGAGCTAATAGGGTCAGGCCTGTTGGGGATCAGGGCTGGTGTGGTGCTGAGGTGTCGCCTGCTACATGGTGGCACTTGGGTCCCAATTTGAGGCGACCCATCTGGATGGCCGTGTAGAACATCTTGTCTCTACGGCAAGATGACCATCTTCCTCTGCTGTCGGGGGACCTTTGTAAACTCTGTGTTTTGGTGGCAACACTCTCTGAGGTATGCAGACTGGGGAGTGGTCAGATCTCTGTAGGTGGCTATACTGTACCTACTTTTGGTCTGGTCAGTCTGATGGCTGCCATACTCAGGGAGTAGCTGTTGCTGAAGCAGGTCGGCTCCTTCCAATGTCTGATGTCACCCCTTTCAGTGGCACTACTTGGGTGTCTTATCTGTTGTCTCAGTGTAGATCAGCTTAGAACGAGGCTGGACTTAGCCAGACTCTGAGATCAAGCTGTTTCTGATGAGTTTGCATGCAATTTGTGTGAAGAACTGCTGAGAATCACCCAATCTCATTGAGATTGCATGGGTGGTGAATCAGCTGAGGATAGGGAAGGCCGCAGAGATCTGTGTATCTGGCAGTAAGGCTGTTCTCCTGGGATTGCAGACAATCTTTGCTTCCATTTGAGAATCAGGCATCATCCCAACTGACTGGAAAACAGGACCTGTAGTCCCTATCTGGAAAGGGAAGGGTGATTGCCTGGATTGAGGCGACTACAGGGAAATAACATTGCTTTCAGTGCTGGGTAAGGTCCTTGCTAGGGTCATCCTTAACAAAATCTGTGATCACATGCTTGTTTGTCAGCGACCGGAGCAGTCTAGTTTTACACCTAGGAAGTCTACCATCGACCGTATCCTTGCACTGAGGGTTCTCATCAAGCGCAAGCGTGAATATTGGCAGAGGTTCTTTGCAGTCTTCATCAATTTTCGACTCAGTTGATCGAGTTGTCCTCTGGAGACTTTGTGGGATCCCCCCAAAGTTGCTGGACATCCTGGCCAGCCTATACACTGGTGCTGTGAGTGCTGTGCAGAGTGGAGGGAGAATCTGTGTGCTCTTTCCAGTTGGGGTTTGCCAGGGGTGTGTTCTTGCTTCTACTCTATTCAATGCTTGTATGTTGTTCAATATTCACGTATGGACTGGGTGTTGGGCAGGGTCATGGGCTCCAGCAGGTGTGGGACGTCCGTTGGTGAAGAAAGATTTAATGATCTTGACTTGCCGGTGATGCTGTGATCTTAGCAGAATCAATAGATGCTCTGATCGGGGCTCTCGAAAAACTGAACAAGGAGTCTGAGTGTCTGGGATCGCGGGTGTCCTGAATAAAAACCAAGATCCAGGCTTTTAATGACTTCTTGGGCACAGTCATCAGTAGTGTGTCTGTCTGCGGGGAGAATATCAACCTCATCAAGAGATTCACTTTCCTCGGCAGCGACATTCATGTCTCTGGTGACTCTTCTTATGAAGTCGGCAGGCAGATTGGGAGAGCATGGAGGGTCATGAGGTCACTGGAAAGGGATGTGTGCCGTTCCTGATATCTTTGCAAGAGGATGAAGGTCCAAGTCTTTAGAGTCCAGGTGCTACTGGTACTGAGACGAAGACTGGACTCATTCGGTACTGTGTCTCTTTGGAGAATCCTTGGGTACCACTGGTTTGACTTTGTGTCGAATGAGCTGTTGCAAGAAGTCTCCAGAAACCTGAAGACAAGGGATTTTAGGTTCTCCCAAATTCCAGTTTCATTCCAGACTATTATTTTGCTTTGGTAAACTACAAAATCCGTTTTGGGGTGTTATAGGTCATACCTTTATGCATACATTCCCTTCCACCTCCAATCATGTGTATGTGTGTTGTGTGTGTTTCAGAACCACAGAGATGCAGTGAGGAACGAGTGGCAGACCTTCCTGAATCTCTGCATCTGTCAGGAAGCACACTTGACCAACGTGGAGGACTACAAGAAGGTATCCAGCAGTAGCATTGGGGTCTTTGTGACCCCCTGAAAACGCGTGGACCGGTGAACCGTAATGCATACAGAGCCATAGCTCTGTCTGCAATCAGCATGTCAGGAAACAACCGTCGGCACTCTTTTGTGCAGCTGCTGACTGCTTGTTACTTTGTTTGCGCTGTGCAGTACCAGCTGGACGTGGACACGCTCAATGACTCCATCACAAAACTCAATGCCAATCTGGACCCCAAAGCCCTGAACAACAAAACCACCACTGAGACTCTGCTCCAGCTTGAGGTGAGTAATACATTCGTATATTTTATATTATGACATGTTAATATTGTAATATTTTACATATATTTTCTTTACTTATAGGAATTAACTTATTTTTTCTTTAATCTGTTACCATTATTCCTCTGTAGTAATAATAATAACAAAATGATGTACAGCTGATGCTTCTGCCCAAAGTGACTTAGAGTTTTCTTCGGGCATACCTGAAGGACAGTGTAGTAGCTCCCGCACTGAAGCATAACTTGATATCCTCCACCCCATAACCTGCTCTCCCCGTTCCCGACAGGGAGACGAGAGCACGGTGCAACGAAGCGAGCTGCTCCTGGCCGACTTAAAGGGGCGGAGTGCCAGCGTGGCCCCCCTAAAGCTGCGCCGCACAAAGTCCAAAAGCCCCGTTGTTGTCGAGTCCCTGTGTGACTGGAGCACTGACAAGGTATGGAGCCCTGGGCTGAGCAGGGGTACAGTGAAACATGGGTGTCCAATAGAGTGCCTGTGGAAAAAAAAAAAGCTTATACGACCCATAAGGGTGCATTGTTGTGAAATATTGCTTAATACTATCTGTGTTTTATCTCAAGACAGTTTGATTTTAATTGCTTAATTCATTATCTGTCCATGAGACCATTACCGACTAATTACACAGCTGAAGTGTGGCAAAATGTTCACTTTTTTAGGCCTCAGTGACTAGAGGGGACAAAATGACATTGAGGTCCAACTCAGACAATCTGAACTGGGATGTTCAAGCTAGCAATGGTGTGACCAAAACCATACCAGGAGCTTGTTTCTTGGTGCCTCCACCTGACCAGGAATCCATCGACAAAGTTAACAGGTAGGGAATCTACCATCGTTGTTCTTTAACTGAAAGTTTAACACACATGTGTTAAACCATAGTTTGATTGGATGTGCAACCTGCCGCAGGAAGGTAAAAACCTGCTATAAGCATATTATAATACATTTAATAACGTGTAGCACAATAAGCATATAGGACAGAAGTAACATGTCCTTTCTGGATACTTTACAAGCATAAACTTTGTGTGTTTCTGGGAACAGACTAAGTACAGAGCTGGAAAACTTGAAGAAGAGGAGAGCAGCAATGCAGGTTCAACTGAAGAACGCTGCCACAGAGGTTGTACAGGCACAGAAATCTAGTGAGTAGAACCTGAGCAATATCAAACACTGCGTTTGTGTGAAAACTCCTCTCAGTAATTTGGTAATATGCTATATTTAAAGAGCAACAATGTTCTAACTATATATCTGAGAGCAATACTACTATACTTCTGAGAGCAGTACTCATGTTATATCATGCTGGTTCCTTAGGCAATGTGTCCAGCAGTCTAGAAAACCCCAAGGCGCAAGAACTGGCCAAGCGCTTAGACAAACTGGAGAGCGATACTGTTCAGGCCAAACAGGATGTCCAAAACCGCCTGAGAGTACCCACAGAACGGCGTGACCCAATAGGGGACCTCACCAACCGAATGAAGGAGCAGGAGGTGAAGGAATCTTCTATTCTGTAGGGCAATTTTAATGACTGAAAACACTGACTATTGAAAAAATTACTTCTGGTCGTGGTTAATTTCTTGGATTAAAATCGACTATTGTTTACAGCAGACTTGGGTAAAAGCCAGCCCGTGGGTCATATCTGGCCCAAACCCGACCCTAGCATTAAGCTCTGATTCTGTGAGTCCAACACTGGTATCGTCAGAAAATCATCATGGTTACTGATGAACTGATGGTTTGCAGAAAGCAGCCAATGTTCAGAAGCAGCTGCAGCAGGAGAGGGCTGCCATCCAGCGCGAGGCAGAACCACTGTTGTCCCAGAGGGCCAGCAGCCCCATATCTTCCACTCTGCCCCTCAAACTGAACTCTGCCAAGAACAAGCAGGAAGACCTAGCTGGCCTTTCAGATCTCTACACCAAAAAGTAAAGGCACTGTTGCACTCACGTGCTGACATGACACATGCATATATACGTTAGCATACATTAACATATAGACTTTCTCTCTGAGACTGGCCCAAGTGTGTACAATATATCACTAATCTTCTGTTTTGGTCGTTAATAGGGTCAATGCTTCTCTTAACCTGGAGAATCAGTTACAGAAAGTGGAGGGCATCGTTTCTGGGTTCGAGAAGGAATTAGCTAATGATCAATTCATCCCAGATGTACCCAACGCCATTGAGACACGCAATCGAGAAATTCAGGTGGGTAGAACACACTCAGTCATTATTTCTATCAACTGTGTATTAACCAATGCTGTTATTGTATACTGTGTCAAAAAGCGTAATGAACCTAGCTTGGATGAATCCAGTGAAGATATACAGTAAATTCAGTCCTCCCTTCTGAAATATATTGTCCCTACAGAGGCTGCGTAAGGATGTGGCTAGCAAACAGGATGAGATGAAGAAGCTCAGTCAGGATCTGGAGACCACTGAGCAGCTGTGTAGCACGCTGCAGAAGAGCTACCAGGAGTACTGCCCCGATATCCGCAGGCAGGAAGGTCGAGTGAACAACCTCAGGAATCGCTACACCAATGTCAACAACCAGCTACAGGAGAGGTAAGAGTGACAAGCTGCCAAGAAGTTTGATCCTCTGAAGCTGCAGCGATGCTCACACAAGCTATGTTTAATGTATAAGTGTCAATCCCGAACTTCTCCCAAACACATCTGCGCTTGTATTTGACTCTTGTGCGTTTGTTGATTTCATTATTCTGCATCTTAATTCAGAGAACGTCTGTTACAAGAGGCCAGCAACAAGTACCACACTTTTGACAGTGCTGCCCAGTCGCTGGATACCTTCCTCAGCAACCTGCCTAACAACACAGTGAACCCTAATGACACATTAGCCCAGGTCAACAACAAGCAGAATTCTCAAAAGGTCTGTTTCTGTAGGTTCTCATGTTTCCATACTAGGCATCCTATGACATCCACTTGTGATTAATGAATGTAATAAATACGAAGTCTTTCACTGAAACACTAAATGCACCATTTATATCTGAAGAGGAATGTCCCCTAAAGTTTTCAAAATGTAGAAAATTAAACTACTTAATTTAATCAAAACAGTGTTTCCATAGCTTATTTGGGAATCTCAAAAAATCGCCACATGTCCTTTACCTGGCTAAAGATAATGGTCTTTCCTTTAATGGCCTGAAATGTTTTGTTGTAGAGAGTTGTGGACGACATCAGGAGAAAAGGGGATGACATTGACCACATGCTTGACCAGTCCCAGGAACTACAGGGTGTTCTCAATGTAAGACAGACCATTGATCTTCCCCAAAAGACCTAGTTACTTCAGCTAAACCGATGTCTTCTCTTAATGTGTATGGTTTTAAACGAATACAAATGCATGTATCACCTAGGTAAAACACCACATGTAACATTTTAGCTATTCAGACCATCATTCAGTTACCCCAAAACACTAGGTAATTTTTTGCATTAACAGCACCTTCATAACGCATTCATAGAACATTCATAAGCAGCATATAAGTATACCTTAAAATCCTACCAAACCTCGAGAGCTTTAATATACATTACTAACAAATATTGCATGACAATATATTTGTATAATGTTTGTTATTCATGTATATTAAAGTTGTTAAGGTATGTTAGGATGCTATACTTACATGCTGCTTATGAATGTTCTATGACTGTAGAATGAATATATTATGAAGGTGCAGTTAAAATGTTACCAATTATTATATACCTGTGGTTTTTATTTTATTAGGCTTATGAGGCCAACTCTAACAAATATAGAAGTACACTTGATGAGGCAGTAGTCCCAGCTGCCAAACGTCTGCAGTCTTCTACTATGGCTGACTCTGTGAAGATGCAGGTAGGTGAACTGCTGTCTACTTTAGATGTACACTATTGCTGTATGGTGGCTCACTGGGTAGCATTGCGTTTTGGTGTCCAGGGTTCACCCCTGCTTATGCTGCCTGCAATAGTCTATGTAGTCTGAGATAAGCAGTTTGAAGTTATATGAACAGCAGTTCCAAATCAGGTTGCTTATATTTTCAGAGTTGATTAGGACCTGACAGAATGTAATGTGTTTCTGTGTAACAGGAGAAGGACCTGGTAAACCGTTATGCTGAAGCATCTGCAAAGAATGACGCGTTACTCAACCAGATAGGTCTTGCCAAAAACGTCACTGCTCAGGTAAAACAAAGACGGGGAGATTGTTCTTTTATTGATGAGAAGGATCTATTGTCTTTTGGTGCGATTCAATGGAAATGCCGATAAACTCATCGTAAATCAAACTCAATATTTGTACAGCATGAAGTTATTACTAGAAAAATAAATATAGACACAGAAAAGTTTGGGGGGGGGTGGGGCAGCCTCAGCATTTAAAACCTGATTCCTTCTCTCCTGAGTAGAAAGCGGAGATGGCAAATGAAGTGGTGGTGAAACAGCAACTGCAACAGCAGAGCTTACAGAAGAGCCAGGATGAGGTTGCTAATCTGAAGAAGGAACTGGAAGATGAGATTGCCAGGAGAACCCATGTAGAGACTAGCTTGGACACTTACAAAACCCGGGTGATGTCACTGAAGAGTCGCAAAGGGGTAGAGCGGGTCCAGGAAAAAGAAGTACTCCAGTACTACCGTGATCCAAAACTTGAGAATGATCTGGTGGTCCTGAGAGATACGATCCATCAAGAGGCCCTTAAACGCTCTGCTACCCAATCAGAGATTGAGTTAATCAATAAGAAAATTGTCAGCATTGAGCATGAAATTAAGAATGTGAAGCCCAAGCTGGCAACTAAGGAGGTAACAGAGATTGAGCGAGACCCACAGCTTGATGTGGAAGCCAATAAACTCAAAGAGGAGATACGCAGATTGAGAGATGAGCTTCGTACCAGAGAGACTGAAACAGTTCAGATGAAAACTGAGGTCAACTTTCTCCAGCAAAGGCCACCAACCATAAAGGAGAAGGTAGTGAAAAAAGAAGTAGTAAAACTGGAAAGGGATCCAGAGATGCTGAAAGCTGTAAAGAACTTTGAGCTTCAGATTGCAGATGAAGGTCAAAAGTGCAAGTCTCTGAATGATGAGATATTCCAAACCAGGAGTCAGATCAACACATTGGAAAGGATTATCCCAACTGTGCAACCCAAGATTATCACTAAAGAGGTGAAGAAAGTGGAACAAGACCCCCAACTAATCGAGGAGGCCAAGAAGGTCCGAACTTTGCTGGAGGATCAGAAAACCGAAAACGATAATATGATGAGGGCGGTCAAAGAACTTCAGGACCGATACTTGCAAGTTGACAGGCTGAAACAAAATGTGGAAATCAAAGAAATAATCAACGAGATCTACAGAGTAGACCCTCAGACCGAAGTAGAGCTTGTGAGGCTGAGAAAAGAAATACAGGACTCAAACAGACGTCGTGGAGATCTGGAGAAGGATATTGAAGTAGTTAGAACTAGCTTGTCATCACTGCGTGCACAGAAGCCAAAAGTGGAGCTCAAGGAAGTACTCCATGAAGTGGTTAAAGAGGAAAAGAGTCCTGAAATAATGAAGGAACTACAAAGGCTCAATGAACAAGTATCACGCTTCCAGAGCTCCTACAATACCATTCAAGACCAACTACTTCGCCTGCAAAAAGAGAGAGATGAACTGAAAGTGGAAAAATCTAAGGTAGAAACAAAGCTTGTGACAAAGGAGGTTGTTAAGTATGAAAAAGACCCACTTTTGGAAAAAGAAGTTGAAAGACTCAGAAAGGAGCTGCGTGATGAAACACAACGTCGACGTACCACTGAGGAAATGGTCTTTGATTTAGCAAACAGATACATCCTGCTGGAGAGGCAGAAGCCAGAGGAGGTAGTAGTGGTGCAAGAAGTGGTGCGTTTGGAGAAGGACTCCAGGCAGATATTGGAGCATGACAAGCTAAATAGAGATCTGGATGATGAGATGAAGGCTCGTCGAAGGATGGAATTGGAACTGCAACAGCTGAGAGCACTGATCCTAGAAAAGGAGAGAATTCTGCGGGATTCAGATGAAATCCAAAAGAGGATCCAGGCAGAGATGGAACTAAGACAAATTAAAACCAGAATCTATGAGCTTGAAAATGCTCCTCCACCAATTGAAGAGAAAATTATTATGGAGGAAGTCCTGAAGGTTGAAAGAGATCCTAAACTGGAAAAGATGACAGCTAGCTTACGTGCAGACCTGGAGAGAGAGGGAAATACCATACAGTTCTTGAATCGGGACATCAGAAGCCTCACCCATAGACTGGATATCCTGATAAAAGAAAAATCTATGGAAAGAACCGTCTACAAAGAGGTGATTCGAGTAGAAAAGGACCAGGCTGTAGAGTCTGAGAGGGCCCGTCTCAGAGATCAGGTGTCTCAGGAAAGACATGTTAGGCTAGAACTGGAAACGGAAATGCAACGGACCAGGGACAAATTGAACAGACTTCTGGCGACACATGATAATACTTCCTGGGAAGGAAACAACTACATTCAGCAGAGGGATTCCTTGCTGAGAGAGAAGGAGAACCTCCTGAAGGAGCTGAAGACCATGGAGTCTGAGAAGCAGGACACTCAAGTATCCTTCCAGCAGCAGTCGAAGCTGTTGAGTGAGAGGAACTTGATGAGTAGGCAAAAGAGCATGAAGATGGAATCAGATGTTCAGCGACTGGAGAGGGAAATACTGGATGAGAAAGACAAGATACACAAAAGAGAGTTTACCATGAGAGAGCTTCTGAACAACCTGAAGAAGGAAGATACTAAACAAACGAGCGAGACCAATGTTTCCACAAAAATCACTATTTTAGACCCAGAAACAGGAAAAGATATGTCGCCATATGATGCTTACATACAAGGGCTGATTGACCGTAATCAGTACCTCCATTTGGAGGAGCTGGAGTGTGACTGGGAAGAGATGACTTCCAAGGGGCCTAATGGAGAGACCTCAGTCCTCCGGGACCGCAAGAGTGGCAAGCAGTATTCTATCCAAAAAGCCCTAGATGATGGCAGAATCACTCCATCTGACTTGGAGCAGTACAAGACGAACAAGCTGTCCATTTCAGAATTTGCTCTTCTAGTTGCTGGAGACAAAAAGACAAAGGCCTCCAGTAATCCGCTTACGAGTGCCACACCTCCGCCCGCTAACAGAGGCAGTGCTAATGAATCCACGTTCATCCCCTCATACAAAAGTCATCGAGCCTTTTAGACTTGTCAACTGGCAGACCAAAAAAAAAAAAAGAGAATGACAGATCTCCAGAGAATTGCTGTTACGTATGCAGCACAACACAAAAGACTGGGCAGAAAAACAAAATATATACCTGTCTCAGGAAACCATACCCGTTTGCTCATTTTAGGTAGACCTTACTGCTGTTTGTATGTTTACTTGTTTATGGGATGATCTTGTATCATGCTTCTTATTTAAATGGCATGAGACTGCATTCGTATTTGTGACAAATCATATATGACTGTGTGATCTTATCTAAAACATTTTGCAATTCAACATTTGGGTTAAGGGGCAAAGACATTTTTTTCCCATTTATCAAGCTTTGCTGGTATCTTGAAGTGTAGATCAATTACTATATTTCATTTATTTTGGAACTTGTTCGATATCGTATCCAGAAATAACCCTTAATAAAACTTTAAATGGCTAACGTGTTCTATTTTGGTGTATGTTTACTTCTGTATAAAATTTGGTTCAATTTATCCTTTTTTTTCCCCTCAAACACACTATCACACTCTGCCAATTTCAAACCTACAGGATGAATAACGATAACATGCTACCTTACAACACTGCAGAAATCCCATCCTGACAAATGAAAATATTTTAAATTTTAAATTGTCACATTATGAAGATAAGACAAAATCTTTTATTCATGATGACAATGTGGTTGTACAAGTAATATACAGCAAGTTTCATTCATGGAAGTCCACTCAAAATCAATTAAATAACTGAGTTATACCTTATTCAAACCAGTTTTCAAGACAGTGAGAAAGAAACTTAATTATCAATAAAAAATTAGGACATTCATCATCCAAAGAAACTCATTAAAATAAAAAATCTTTTACACCCAAAATCGGCAACCATATTATTATTACTTTAATACTATAAGAACCTTTTCATTGCCTTTATGCTTCTCCAGTGAAAACTGGCTCCAAGTCACCTTTCGCTTATAGAGGAAACCACCCACTGAGGATCGTCACTGTGCAGGAGCTTCACCATCTCTCTCCTGAAGGTAGCGCCTCTGCTGCATGATGGCCTGCTGTAGCAGGGCGAGGTTTATACCATCCACGCAGTTCAGCACACGTGCATGCACCATCACGCCATCCCCTGACACAAAAATGCACAACAGTTACACGATACAAAAAATATGCTTTACATTTTGATAATGTCTTTTTTTCCCCAAGGAAAAAACAAGAGTGAAGTAGCAGCCTTACCCTCTGTCCTCTCAACATCCCCCAACACTATGTAATGGGAGTGTAGTAAGGGCAGGAAAGGTTCCACAAAGGCTGTGTGGACAGTGATGTCATATTGGACTGATAAGTGCTGTGAGGACAGGACGGCTTCAGAAACTTCAGGCTGGTAGGACAGCAATCTGTGAAGATTACAAAGTAGACAAGGAGTAGTAAAACATACAGAACATAGTGGTTGGATGAAAAAGACATTCAGACATATATAATCAATAAGAATTGATAATATGCGACAAACAGTAACATGTAAAGAATGGCAGAGAAAGTGCTGCAAGTTGTGTGGGGGGTAGGTAGGACAATTAATTGTAACTGCCTTTAACACAAAATTTAATTGGATTGGATTGGTTTGGAGTCAGGTCAGGGTGGGGAACATGCACTGGTACAGTACGTTGTCAAGCCCACCGCACGACGAAACACCTTGGGATCCCAGTTGGCGATCCCCCAGGCTGACACACTCTCCTGTTCCACCCTCCGGAAATGGCCATCCATCAGCCGCAGCCAGCTGTTACGTGGGCATCGCCTTGGTCTGGTCCAGCCGCTTGGGTCCTCAGCAATGAGGATCCTATGAGCTGGATCACCCTCAGGGAAACGCGTCACGTGGCCGTAGTGCCGTAACTGACGCTCCCTCACAATGCAGGTAATGTGTCTCATTCGGGACTCCTCTAGCAACCGCTTGTCCAACATAAATTCAAACCAGTGGTACCCAAGGATTCTCCGACGAGACGCAGTACCAAAAGAGTCCAGTCGTCATCTCAGCTCACTGGATAGCGTCCGTGTCTCGCAACCATAGAGCAAGACAGGGAGCACCAGGACTCTAAAGACTTGGATATTCATCCTCTTATAAAGATATCGGGAACGCCACACTCCCCTTTCCAGTGACCTTATGACCCCACCATGCTCTCCCAATCTGTCTCCTAACTTCATAGGGAGTCACCAGAGACATGAATGTCGCTGCTGAGGTAAGTGAACTTCTCAACGTGCTCAACATTCGGTCTACAGACAGACACACTGCTGACGGCTATGCCCAAGAGGTCATAAAAGGCCTGGATCTTGGTTTTAATCCAGGACCTTTGCAAATCCAGACACTCACACTCCTTGCTTAGTCTCTGGAGAACCACAATCTGAGCCTCCATCGATTCTGAAAACAAAGTCAAGACTGGAAAATCTTTCTTCACCAACAGAAGCTCCACAGGCACTGGACCCCACAACCCTGCCCAACACCCAGTCCACGTAAGTGTAAACTGAGTAGTAGCACACCACTGATGAACACCAGAATACATTGGGAAGATTACAGAGGTTCAGGCTGCACAACATTCACAGTGTACAGACTGGACATGATGTCCAGCAATTTTAGGGAGGATCCCGCTAAGTCTCAGGATGTCCCATAGGGCAGCTTGTTCGATTGAATCAGACTATCTACGAAACTTGACAAAGGCTGCGAATCCCAGTCGACATTCACATTTGTGCTCGGCGAGAACCCTCAGTACCAGCATGCGGTCAATGCTAGACTTCTTAGGTGTAAATCAAGAGTCACTAATAGGTGATGCCAAGGTGAACCGATAGAGCGAGAGAATTGTGTTTGTTATACGTTTGAGTTTGCTGGATTGCTCGAATAAAAGAGATAACTTTGATCACCAACTGAGAGGTCCGGAGCTTTATTTCTCAGACGGGATTTATAATTTTTCTACCGCAAGAGCAGTGTTAGCAGTTACCTTTATGGGGTCAAGTGAAGCGTTCACAGCTGGTTTGGCTCATCAGGGTAGAGGAATGGCTGACCCCGGGCCAGAGGGTCCACTATCTTAAATGGGCCATGGGACATAAGAGACATCGCTCGCTCTATGTGTTCGGCCTACCTGAGTTCATAACCCATTCAAGTTATTCCCTCCCTCCATCCACCCATCCAATTCATCTACCCATCCGTCCATTAATCAATCCATTAATCATCCATCAAGCTTAGTTATTCCCTCCATCCTTGCAGCAAGTGACACATCAGCATCATGCCAGTTCCAATCCCCAACAGGCCTGACCCCTTTGTCTCTCCAGCGGTTTTAACTCCTCCAGAGATGGGACTCCCGAAAGCTTTCCCCTATCACATTCATGATGCATCCAGCCTTCCTGTGGGCAGCAGTGGCAGAACTACTCCCGCGGACACTTTTTCCTTTTTTTTTTTAAATGGTAGCTGGATGGCCAGTCCCACTACCAACTCATTGCAAGTCTCAACTGAAATGTTGTAAAATGTGGTGACTATGTGCTTATATTGCTGAGGTGTTCTTTTTTTCTGTTCCTACATTGTACTCCCTATTGGA
>JAODKE010000101.1:10196388-10207536 GCA_026779605.1 Mormyrus hasselquistii
AGGTCTTGGGAACCTATGCCCAGACTGAAATGGGACACGGTCAGTCCAATCGCAGACACTTGGATGTGTTCCTGGTTGTATCTGTGAGAATTCCTCACGCCCATTTGCCAGTGGTATTTGCAGTAGATGACACGGTCATTATAAAGGTGTTTGTAGTCTTGGTTGAACCAGGGCTGACATTCTGGAAGATACTGGATTCCTGCAAGTGTTTGACCGGCCTTTTCAGCCATTTGCACACCATTCACTAACAGAACTAACAGCTTTTCTTGAAATGATCCGTTTTTACACTAGCTGCTTGTGGTTGTTTCGTTAATGCTAGTGCCTGTTTGAAATTCTATAGCTCTTACCGAAGCTGCGGGGTTGAAGGGGTGAAAATGCAGCTTGTTTGAAGATTGAAATGTTTTCTAACTAGAAAAGCTGAAAGAACAAATTTGAATTGGATTCTTGAAAAAGTAGATCTCTTCATCCTGTCTGGTTCTTCTGCCTTCTCTGTCCCCTTTTAATGCCCGTCCCTGTCGTGTCACTGTGGTCCCATGTTTGTTTACATTTGATTCTAAAGCCTTGAACTTATCAGTAATTGGCAAATAATTAACTTTGGCCCAAGTGGAAATTAAGCCTTGTGATCTGCTTGCTCTCAAATGAATGATTAATGATTGATGATGATTGATGCAGGTTCGGTCTGTGAATAGGCCTATAGCTTTGTTCTTTGGGAATGCAGAAGGTGAAGCCAGACTGGTTGCTTCTCACATTTTTGTGGTCTGTGTGTAGACGTCATCGTTTCAGGCATGATCAGAGCCCGTCTGTTCAGGAAAGCTTTATTCTTTTGGAATGTTCTCCTTTTATGCAAATGACATACCCCCTCCTAACTCCTAATAGAACAATTTACTGTGGACCTGAATAAAATACTTGAGTCCACCGGCTATTTTCATTGTTACGAGCTTGCAGGGCAAAACAGTGTATATCTGATTATTATCAATGTTTGTACGGGTAAGGAATGACCAAATACCTTAGAATATTAGTTTTATCCACACCAAAAACCGTTGTGAATATTTACCATGCATCCTATAACCACTTATAGAGAGTGGGGTCACTTCTGGAGCCTCCGGTTTCTTATGCAGATCATTTTCGTCAGTTAAGGGTTTTCTTCCTACGATGAAAATAACTGAAAGGTGAAGCTTCGTGGATAATCTGCCTGGAGTTTTCCTTTATTTCGAGAGAGAACAAGCTTACGTGATGGTATATACATCTCTCCCTTGAATCCAGCATTTCTAGGGATGTTAAGTTTGGTATTTGAGCTGTGTAATCAGCACGAGTCTCTCGCATGCGTTAATTGCTGACAAATTGATCTCTCTCTCTCTTCCACTGTTTTTTGTTTTCTGGGTGACCGCACTTGCACACTTTCATACACTTTACGCCTATTCTGCTCTTTTTATATCTGTATTTTTCTTCTCATTTTCATTTAAACCTATGGCTGTTTCCCCCAAACTTTGTTTCCTTTCTTCCATGCAAATCCCATCTTTTTTCCCATCTCCCCAAATCTTAATGCACCCACACTAACTGACTGACGGACACTTGCACGCACACCCTCGATGCAGCTGTGTCCAGCGTGGGCGCACCGAGCCCCTGGACCTCCACCTGGGGATGTTCCTGCCCACACTGCTCAACCAGGCCACGCCCGAGCAACAGGATGCCTTCTTCACGCCCGCATGGAATCTGAAGATCATCGGCACCTATGCGCAGACCGAGATGGGCCACGGTAACAGAGCGGGTGGCTCTCGGTCGCATTATCTCTTCTTTGCCTCCTCTAGCTTGGGAGCAGCGTGCAGTTTCTCCAGTTGAAAGTGCTGAATTTCTCCGGCCTTCCGGAAGCAGACTTTTGTTTCTGTTTCTGCAAGGTGCCACAAGGTTTCCTTTCTGTTACTTTCTGGATGTTTACGCTCCGCTGCCCGTTGCATGACACTGTCGCCTGCTTTCACCCTTAACGGGAGGCAAGGAGCTAAAAATGAACACGTTCTCCATGTTTCCTCGTGCTGTCAAACACCTGCAGGAATACTTTCCCGGAATGCTACAAATATCAAAATGAACAAAAATAGTGTTTGCATGTGGGCAGATGGAGCTCTCCCTATTTATGTGGCTAGTGTGTGCTGAGGTTGGAGCTACACGTGTTTGCCGGTTGTCCCACTGACTCTGATTTTCTTTCCCGGGTGCGTTTCCAGGTACCCATATCCGTGGGCTGGAGACTACAGCCACTTACGATCCATCCACCCAGGAGTTTGTCCTCAACAGCCCCACAGTCACCTCCATAAAATGGTGGCCAGGTGGACGTGAGTAACCGCTCCCTTGCATAGTAGTAGCTACGCCAGACGTGCAATCCATGTGACATCTGTGTAAACGGGCCACGCCGATTCCAGAAGCTCAGGGCGGTAGAGTGATTATGCCGATTCTTCTGGTCAAACGGCCATATTCCCCTGAATACGCCCGATCTTGTCCGATCTCGGAAGCTAGGCAGGGTCGGGCCTGGTTAATACTTCGATGGGAGACCGCATGGGAATACCAGGTATTGTAAGCTTCCCTCAGTCTGGGGCAGTGTGTGGTTCAGGGAGGTCACCGGTTCGAGCCCAGCTTCAGCAGAAGAGTAACGTCTGTGGGTCTTTGAGCACGGCCCGTAGCTCCCAGTTCCATTGGTGCCACTGGAGGTGGCTGCCCTTCACTGCCAAGCTCGCTTTCACCTACATGTATGTCTGTGCCACGGAGAGCATGATTGGGTAGGCAAAAAGAGAATTCCCCCATAGGGTCGGCATTAATATTATTAATATTGCTTGGAATCCAGTGGGCAAGACGTCCAACCATGCCATCGTCCTGGCACAGCTGCACACTCAGGGGAACTGCCACGGCCTGCATGCTTTCCTCGTGCCCATCCGCGATATGAGCACCCACCAGCCCCTGCCAGGTATTGGCCGCTCGACTACCACACTCTGCCACTCTCCATGCGCTGTCCGTTTCCTGCGGCCCTCTCCGCGTCTGCTCTTCTGTTTGCCTCCTTGAGTGACTGACATGCTGAGTCTCTGCCCCTCTTTCCAGGCGTGGTGGTGGGCGACATCGGGCCCAAATTTGGCTTTGATGAGGTGGACAACGGTTACCTGAAGCTGGAGAATGTGCGGATCCCTCGGGACTACATGCTGATGAAGTATGCCAAGGTGCGTGACCAGGGCTAAGACGTGCTCTGGAGCGCGCCTTGTCATTGAAGACTTTGAAGCCAATAAAGTAACAATACTAAATTGTACTCTTTAACCTGTACAGCCTGGATCAAACAATAGCAGTTCCAAGTTGTGCTTTGAGGTCTTTTGTTGACTGATGTTCCATGTGGGTCTGTCTGCTCCAGGTGGAGCCGGACGGCACCTACCGGAAACCCCCGAGCGACAAGCTGACCTATGGCACCATGGTGTTTATCCGCTCCATGATCGTGGGCGAGTCGGCCCGGGCCCTATCCAAGGCCTGCACCATTGCCATCCGCTACAGCGCCGTGCGGCACCAGTCTGAGCTGCGAGCCGGGTCAGTGGGGAAGCGACCTACATGAGCCTATGGCATGCAAGCTCAGCCGCACATCCTTACACTCAGCTTGGAATGGATTAATTTCATCTTGTACAGAGTGTCAGATTTTAAACACTCATTATAGCGATTATAGTGCAGTAAGGATGACCAGAGTAAGTAAAAAATTGTACTTTTGTACACCTAAGGGAACAATTGGCAGACCCTTGAGAGAACAGCCCCAGTGACAGGCAGAGGTACATTTTCCCCCCCCCCCCCCCCAACCTTTTTTTCTGGGAGTTTAGAAGATGGTTGGGATTTAGAGCCAATAAAGTAATGATATGAAATGGAACTCCTTAACCTGCACAACATTTATATGCTTACTGGATCAAGCCAATAGCAGTTCTTGATTCTGTTTTAACATGTTTTGTGACTGATGTTCCATGTGGGTCTGTTGTCCGACACAATACAATGGAAACCATAATTATTGAAATTAATGATAGAGATGCATTATTTGTATTTAGGTCAGCTGATCAGAATGATATGCTTGAATGATATGTCTGATTCTGATGGGGTTAATGTAAGGGTCCTGGATGAGGAGCCTACCTCCATGTTCTTTCTGATGGGGTCTTCATTTCCGCTCCTGATCCCCCTCTCCCTCCAGTGAGCCTGAGCCTCAGATCCTGGACTACCAGACCCAGCAGCACAAGCTGTTTCCCCTGCTGGCAACAGCCTATGCCTTCCACTTCTTGGGCCAGTTTATGAACCAGACTTACCAGCGCATCACTGGGGACATCAATCAGGGCGACTTCAGCGAGCTGCCTGAGGTATACACCCTCCCCACCCCCCACCCCCCCCCCCTCTCCTGTGCTCTGGAGAACATCTACAGCATTTTTATGGTGCTTCCTCCCACCATCCATCCAGCTGCACGCCCTGTCGGCGGGCCTGAAGGCCTTCACCACATGGGCAGCCAACGGCGGGATCGAGGTATGCCGCATGGCCTGTGGCGGACACGGTTACTCCCGCTGCAGCAGCCTGCCCGACATCTACGTCACCTTCACGCCCACCTGCACCTACGAGGGCGAGAACACGGTCATGATGCTGCAGACCGCCAGGTCAGTTCTCATACTGAGGCAGTTGCTGCTTAGGGAACTCGAGTCCTTGTAGAGGTGGGCCCACAGCAACCTGATTCTTCGCCATTGCTCGGCAGGTACCTTGTGAAGAGCTATACGCAGGCCAGCAAGGGCCAGAAGGTCTCCGGCATGGTGTCCTACCTGAATGAGCTACAGCAACGGATACAGGCCCAGCCAGTGTCCTCCAGGCCTACGGTGGTCGACATCAATGACTTGACCAGCCTGGTGGAGGCCTACAAGCTTCGGGCCGCAAGGTGAGAGATGGTGGAGTGGAAGGTGGGACTTGTTGATGTGTGACCCCAACTTTACAGCTGTAGGATTACTATTTAATAAAGAGGCTCCTACTGGGTGCATCTCAACTCTGTTTTATACATGTTCACTAATACTAAAAGTTCAGAAATTAACGAGATCTCGGGTAGATGCTGTAGAGTTTCTTCGATCTGTATCGCCAATTCACGGAAATGTCCTCAATATGGACCCAACGGGGGGGGGGGGGGGGGGCTATTGCTGAATATTAAATAATGTGAATTATCACATGTCAGGCTGGTGGAGCTGGCAGCCAAAAACCTACAGGCGCAACTCCAGCGTAGGTTGAGCAAAGAGGACGCCTGGAACCAAACCTCCATCGACCTGGTCAGGGCGTCCGATGTAAGCAGCTCTCCGTACAATAGTGATTTCAGGCACCGGGGAAGAGTGAGGTGGTCTCACTTTCATATCATCTCCCTGCTTTTGTCCCCCACCCCACCCAGGCTCACTGCCACTATGTGGTGGTGAAGATGTTTGTGGCCAAGCTGGGGGAGGTAGCTGACGTGGGGGTGCACTCCGTTCTCAGCACCCTGGCGCTGCTCTATGCCCTGGACGGCATTGTTCGACACACCGGGGACTTTCTGCTGGTATGGATACTCTGATACTCTCCCAAAATCCGCACTCTGTAAGGCCAGGGTTATGCAAGCAGAGGGCATGCTGTGGATGGGACAAGCATCCACTGCAGGGAATATACAGTACTGCGCAAGTCTTAGGCAGTCAAAGAATGTTTAAATTATCTTTGTGTTGGTGTAAAATCATGATATGTCTGTCAAAGTGTGCCAGCTTAACCACTTCAATGCCTCTCTTAAAATCACCCCTGTGTTTGTAGCAACCATCCAATATGCCCATGTATTTTTTCCTTACTTGACCACTACCCCACGTAGTATGGCCAATCAATACCTCATTCACTTTTAAAAACGGTTAATTAATTTAATTATGAGAGCTGGTTATGAAATTTAATAAACAAATGGTTGAGGTGCCCCTGAGGAGAGGTTTGGGAACTGAAGCAATGTTCCATCGAGCCATCCAGGTAACCATCAGTAACTTTTTGGAATTCTTGCAATCTTGTTAGTTTTTCTATCCTTTTCCTTTTTTGCGTATGTTCTAATGTTAAATTGTTTTTTTTTTTTCCTTCTGAGCAAATGTACATTTACCACACA
This sequence comes from Mormyrus hasselquistii, assembly GCA_026779605.1. Taxonomy (NCBI): domain Eukaryota; kingdom Metazoa; phylum Chordata; class Actinopteri; order Osteoglossiformes; family Mormyridae; genus Mormyrus; species Mormyrus hasselquistii. The sequence goes on from JAODKE010000101.1 coordinate 10,202,516, forward strand.
CATACCTTGAAACATTTCCTTTGACTGCCTGCCATTGCCCAGTACTGTGTATCTCTTCATGGTGTCAGAACTGCTGTGTTGTGTGGTTCCATAAACACCGTTCCCCTTGTTCCTGCCGCGTGTCGTTCAGGCCGGCCTGCTGAGCATGTCCCAGGTGTCTCAGATTTCCCAGCGGATGAAGGAGCTACTCGCCCAGCTGAGGACAAACGCTGTGGCCCTGGTGGACGCGTTCGATTACCGGGATGAGATGCTGAACTCCTCCCTGGGTCGCTATGATGGCAATGTCTACGAGCACATGTTCGAGTGGGCAAAGAAGTCGCCCCTTAACCAGACAGAGGTAGGTGGCGTGCATTATGTGGGATGTCAGATATCCCTAAAGGCTACGTTTCAGATCTTATCCTGCGAATGAGATATCAATCCATCTTTCACCTGCCTTTCCATTACACTACCATATGGTTGAAGGGGAGGTAACATTTTAGTAAATTTACTTTAAATTATCACACAGGTCCATGAGTCTTACTACAAGTACCTGAAACCACTGCAGTCCAAGTTGTGAGCCGCAGCATCAGTCTCTGTCTGCCAACGACCAGAAGGTCCATCCACTAACCACGCTGAGCTCCATCTGTAAACCAGACCACAGCACTACCACCGCCTCCGCAGAATCGTTCGTGGCGGGTGCTTTACTGGAATGTTTTTGTTTCCGTTATCTTTGTTGTTCTGTCCTGGCAGTCTCTTGTTATGGTGAAATGATAGTTCCAAAGGACGGGATGGTTTAACATGGCAGTCGCTGATATTTAATCATTATTTGTTTTTTACTAATCTCATGCACTTTCTGCTTTTAATTGGAATTATCGTATCCTTGCTTTTAAGTGTGTTCAGTCTGTCAGCTTTAATCTCTTTTCACTCAATCTTCTCCTGCCTAATTCCTATGGTCAAGAGTTCAAAAAATAGAACTGGATTTGGATTGTTGCACTCGGGTTAATGGATAATTACAGTGAAGGTTGTTAAAAGGCTGCAGCTGTCTGCAAGGTATATAGGACGTGGAGGGATATAGCTGACAGGAGTCGGTTAATATTGTAACTTGTACATGCACAGCCCTTCTTATGCTATATGGTCTCAAAACATTATTTGCCTTGCAGATGTACATTATGGGTTTTATAAATGTTTGCAGAATAATTCTCATAGACCCAAACAGTCCAAAGTGTGGGGAATGAAAAGAAATTGTGAAATGTCAGTGGTTCCTTTCTCTCTGTCCACTGTGTTGAGGTCTTTTGGTCATTGGTCTTTTTTTTTTCTTCAGGAACTAAACAAAGTTATCAGTTGTTGCTGTATAAAGTGGGAAAATGAACTATACTTTCTTGTAAAATGTCCGAATTGACACGGAACAAGAAGTTGTGCCTAAGTTTGATAACCGGAAGCAGATGCATTGATTGTGAAGTAATGTATAGCGATTTGGATCTTAAAGTTATGTTCAGGGCTATAAATCTGAAGTGATTAGAGAAAGCAGTGGACTAGAAATCTAATCTTTTAAACACTGAATTTAACATGGGGGGATACGTTGCTGATTTTCACATGGTATTAATCGGTTGATTTGTATCATCTTTCCGTGATTTATATCTGCGAAAAACTTTTGATGAAGTTTGGCAGGTACATTGACTAGTTCTGTCAATTTTCATTTCAGAGAAAATTCTGTTAACTCCTTGGATTAACCTTGGATTTTTTATTTTTTTTTGTAAGAAATTCAATGAGGTAGTTGTGTGTTATGAAAGTTGAAAATGAACTTTATTAAAACAGATGTTGCTTCAATTAAGCTACATATGCTGTGTTTTATTTTCTTCTTTACAGAATTATGAAAGCGTGCCCTGATGTTTAACCATTCCAAACATAACTTAGCCAAGAAAGTAGTCTGCATATGACAATGAATCGTTATATACAAAGTCTGTTGGTTAACGTACAATATTTTTTTGTATTTCATATGGCCTAATGTGGTGCTATGTTAAACTCCTGATGGTGTATTAAATTTGGCTCAGTGTTAGACCAGTCCCTCATATAAAATTTCTCCATTATAATAATTTGTATAAAATACATACCTGTCATGTTTTGGTAAAAAAAAAAATCTATCCAAAAGAAATAGGATAGATTTGAAAAAAAATAAGTCATTATGAGCACTTTTTACATTCATGTAGAATTTTTCAAATAAATGATTTGCAGGGTAAGTCCTATTTGTTATCTTGGTTGGTATTTTCTTAATTTTATTAAAATTTTTACTGATGGTTGTCCAGGATCTGTCCCAATAAATACTTTCAAAGATTAACAAAATACGTGATGGAAAATCATTTTTTTTTTTGTACACAGACCTTGTTCGCTGAATAATTGACTAAGCCGGGGGGGGGGTTATGAGTTTGTAATTTCTTTAGGATGATTCCATACCAAATCACCCAGTTTCAGAAAATTTCCCTGGTCACCCTCTCAGATTCCCCTGAAGAAAACTACAGTTTCCGCTACACAACACTTGTACAAAAATCTGTAATATTAAGCCTGTATAACCAGTAGTTTAGAAACCGCAGGCTTTACAATTTAATTTTATGGATTTTACAGATTCAGCGTTTTGGTATTTCTACCATGCATTGTGTATCTGAAGATGATCTGACAAATTTGTTGGTGTTGCTGAACTTCCTTCTGGAGTTAAGATTTTTGTAAAGAATGACCTGCTATACTCTTGCTGCCATACAAATTCAACTAAAACACAAATATTGCATAGTTCAGTTTCAGAATTACCACATAGATTTGATTCAATAGGAGCATATTTCCCCTTGATAAATGAATTCAAAATATTTTTTTGAAGATGGACATTTTGTCTATTGATTGATTATTTTGATCATACATTTGATCAGTCATTCTTCACTGTACATTAATTACAATCATCAGAGACAAACCAATCAAAAGCAGTTTCTAATTATTACGTCCCTGATTGTAAACTGTGTGACTTGACTTTATGATTTAAACATATATAACATTCAAAATATATATACATTTATTTGTTGATGGTTGTGATATTCACGGAGTCAGTGGAGGCTCTGATCGGGGCTCTCGAAAGACGGAGGAGGAGTCTGAGTGTCTGGGATCGCGGGTGTCCTGGATAAAAACCAAGATCCAGGCGTTTAATGACTTCTTCGGCACAGCCATCAGTAGTGTGTCTGTCTGCGGGGAGAATGTCGACCTCATCGTGAGATTCACGTTCCTCGGCAGCGACATTCATGGTGACTCTTCCTATGAAGTCAGCAGACGGATTGGGAGAGCATGGAGGGTCATGAGGTCGCTGGAAAGCGGTGTGATGCTCCCGATATCTTTGCAAGAGGATGAAAGTCCAAGTCTTTAGAGCCCCGGTGCTTCCCGTTTTGCACTATGGCTATGAGATGTGGGCACTATTCAGTGAGCCAAGACAAAGACTGGACTCCTTCGGTACTGTCTCTCTTTGGAGAATACTTGGATACTGCTAGTTTGACTTTGTCAGACGAGCGGTTGGTAGCGGAGTCCCAAATGAGACGCATTACCTGCATCAGTTACGGCACTATGGCCATGCGACATGTTTCCCTAAGGGTGATCCAACGCGTAGGATCCTAATTGCTAGGGACCCAAGTGGCTGGACCAGGCCAAGGAGACGCCCATGTAACACCTGGCTGCGGCAGATGGATGGCCATTTCTGGAGGAGGGGACTGGACCCTGTGTCTGCCTGGGGTGTTGGCGAAACTCCTCAGGATTCCACCTGACATGTGGTGGGTGCGGCAACGCACTGCATCAGCACATGCTCCCCAACCTGACCTGACCTGGTCAGATGAGGGGGATTGTTTAACAGAAATTGAATATGGATAGGGGATATTTGTATTATTTTATTGTGCTATTTTCTGTCACTTCAAATAACAACTTAACTTTACTTTGAAAAACCAGCACAAAATTAGGATTGATTACCTGATCCTGGAGAGCAAAACGTGGAATTTCCAAATCAGGATAATTCTGATCCAGATTAAACTTTTTGAACAACTGAAACCACAGTAAGAACTTTTTCTTTTCCGGACATAAATTCTGTAAATAATATTCAGAGTCACAGTGGCAGCGGTCAATACTTTCATAGTGACAAGTCAGCATTTCACAAATAAACTTTAATATTACAATGTGACAGATGTTTGGTAATACCTTAATCCTATAGATAGTTTATTGTCAGAGCATATGAATATAAAACGAAATTCAGTTTGAAACAAACCATTAAACTTTGCAGCTTAAAATTGCCTAAATATCAAAAATAAAAATAAGGCCATGTAAGTAAAAACAGAGCTGGCAAAATGTGAATTGCAACACATTATCTAAAATGCATATCGGTGATTTTAAGTCCATATCAATCACATCATAGTGCAACAACACGTCACATTTAAAAAGTCAGTAATAAATACCACATCAGTAATACAAAGTATATTTCAATGCTTATAAAATCCATATCATTGACATCGTGGCGTAACAATACACATCTTAGAAGTCCACACCAGTGCTTATCTGCTTGCTTTCTCCCAGTGAACCCATGCATCATATAAGAAAGACGGACCACATCAGTGATTAAAATCCATTTCAATTATTAAAAAGAACCATATCAGAGTAACGCAGTACATCTGAACATCAGATTTCAGTTTAGTCTGTACGAAACATACCAGTGACAAAAAAAAAAAAGTCTGCTTTGCCCCTGGCCAATTGGATGAAATGTTTAATATACATGGTAGGTGGCCAATTAAGAGTTTAGTTTTTTTCGGGTCATCGGTATTACAAATAACATAATGACTTTGAAATCTCTCAATAAGTGCTCTTCCAGTGGAGAGATTGTGATGCAGTGCGGTCTCTATGGGTGCCCTTACAATGGAAAAGGGTACCGCTATGAAGTGCTCTTCTAGTGGAGAAAATAAGATGCAGTGCCCTATAAGATGCCCTTACAATGGTCTAAAGCCCCATTATTCAAATCACGGTCCTTGAGGTCC
>JAODKE010000101.1:10217573-10231880 GCA_026779605.1 Mormyrus hasselquistii
GCTTCTTTTTTTTAATTTTGTGCTATGCTAAACATTAAATAACCCCAAAAAAAAAAAAGGGGGGTCCCCCCCCCCCCCCCCCCCCGACCATGAGCTAGTATCTCAAAGGTCAACCATATTTGCATAATATGACTGCAATTTTCTGGTAGCTAATAGGTGGCTGTATAAGACGACTTTTTAAATCTGAGATTGGTTTGTTTTTTTTCCATCACAGGAAAGTAAAGTTATCATGTAAACCCTAAAGAATAATGCATATAGATTAGACTGTGGCTAAGATGGTCATTTATATTTCCATACTTGTGACTCTTCCATTAGGCTGTGAACTCATAAGAGCCCCTGAAATTCTATTATATGGGAGTCCCTCTGGAGAATATTGGTGCCCCCACTCTCACCAATGACTTATTTTCCGCCAGGCAGATGGACTTTGACTTTGCTGGTGTCATCTTTCCCCAGGTCGGGCATTTCAAAAGCTGTAAGGAAGACCACTTATTGATCGGTAACAGCTTTGATGATAGCTCGGAAACCTGGAGTGCGTAATGGATCCCAGAGCGGGAGAACCGTTCTGCCTGTTTTATTTCTTGGCTTAAAACGTTGGAGTTATGACCCAAGCTACTCAGCCGGTAGAGACGTACCTGGGAACGATCGAATGAATTGTCAGAGCTCGTAAACAGAAGATTAGGTAGGCTGATTCCATTTGTGGTTTTATTGTGAACGTTTGCAGTGAGGTGACAGCGATTTACAGTAGATTCTACAGAAAGAATTTATGTATTTTTGATAATGTTGACTTTAAAGTCTTGAAGGTATATTATTATGTCGCAACAGCACTTTCCAAGCATGACAGCTGTATGTTTGTAACGTACTATGTGCCTCACTTTGGATGAAAACATCTGCTAAATAAAGGTAAATGTTCCGTTTGGTTGTGGTAACGCCGGGTGTCTGTTTGCAGGTGTGATGTTGAGCATGCTCTTCACTGTAGCACTGATGTTAAGGCGTCGCTGTTCTACCGAGCAGTACTGGATCCATGGGCCATGTTTATGCCGCTTTTGGGTCATAAGCTGGACGCTGGCGGAGCATTTACATTATAATCTGTGTAGCGTTTGCCTGACTTCCCATTTTCTGAAGTCGTGAAGGTGTATGGTCCGGTTAAGCGTCCATCTGAGTCATGCAGCTGTCACTGGTCCCTCCTCAGTGACTCTGAGGGACGCTTAACCGCAAAAATCCAAAACGGCTCCATAATTGATGTGCCTGTAATAATGAGTGGAGTATTTGGTTTCCTCAAACCCAAGGCACATGAGGTGGATGGGTGATTAACCGTAGGTTGCATTCAAACTGGCTTCTAAGGAATAAGTAAAGTTAGTCAGTATAATATCAGCAACATTTACTTGTCTTGTTGTGGAAAGAATGGTACAGCAGTAAATTGTTTGGGTGATATTTAAATGATTAATCGTCATTGTTGTGCAACAAAACGTGTCCTCTGCATTTAAGCTGTATGTGACACGGCATAGAGCTGCTATTTAGCGCCCGGGGAGCAGTGCATAGGGGCGGTACCTTGTGGGTGGGGATTTCAACCAGCAACATTTCAATTACAAGCATGCTTTCCTAACCATTAGGCCGCCACTGCCCCAAAATGTCTTTTCACCCACATGTGACACAGCAGAAGGCAGCTATTATTTAGTGCCCGGAGTGCAGTCTGTAGGGTTTCAGGGTGCCTAAGTGGTACCTTGCGGGGTAGGGATTTGAACCAGCAACCTAACGATCACACACCTACTTCCCTAACTGACAGGCCATCACTGCCCCAACAATAAACTATCTCATTTGAACATTACAGAATATTGCAATTCCTGCATTGTTTACGTAATGTTTAAACGCATTGTGTTCATCTTCTACATGGTGTAACTTCTGTTTAGTGATGCACAAATAAGGAAATATCTGGTCAATACAAATACCGGTAGCTGATTATTTTGAAAACTGACTCTGATACAGATTGTTTAGGAGGTAAATTTATATTTTGAAAGTATTTTTTTGGTAAGAAAACACCAACTCTGGCAAACAACAATCATCCTAGAGCACTATTTTATGTAGCTGTATACATCTTATATATTTGTAACAGAAGTGCTGATCACCTTTTGATTTTGCACTGTCCAGTGAGTTTTCTTTCATCAGATGCTTGCAATACTGACAGACTAGTGTGACTGGGCAGAACTGTAGCCTTTTTTTATTAGAATGGACTTGATTTTCTGAAACACTTCATATTCTCCTTAAGGTGAGGGAATGAAATTAATGTGTTGATGTATATTGGTAGATCCTCATCATGGGTCAGCATTTTAAATGTAATTATTGGCTGTAAATATCGGCTCATTTTTAACCATAGGCTGATGGTTAAAATCATTACCAATTAGTTGGCTGATAATCAGCGCATCTCTACTTACGTTAGATTGAACATGAAGAAGGAATACAGCATGATTGAAATATTTTTCCCTTTTGGATTTATTATATTTATCATTATGATGATTTTACTTCTTTATTTAGATTAGCTACATGACTCAAATGACCTTAAATACCTGCCTGTGAGTACACAATATGCTACACATTATTTTTCATTAGTACATTACGAAAGGCAACTCGCACTCCTTAATAGTAAAATTAGATTTTTAGGAACAATGTCTGTTGTGCACCCTTACACATGGGCTTTAGAACTGTTATTTTATTCTTTGTTTTACATTTCATTAATAGTTCTTGCTATTCTTGTGCAGCGTCATGTAGTTATATGGTGTTATCTGTTAGACTTCTAAAGAGAACAAGGTTTGGAAGTGTGTTTGGAAGAACATAAACTGTTTAATTTCCTGTCTCATGGGAAACTCAAAGAAGTATATATCGAAGGCGTTTTAGACGCCTTTTAGCAATACCTCACTTTTCTGTATTTCTACAGATTTTCAGCACAATGTTTCAGCACATTATTTCCTTTTAGCATTTGCCTCTGATTTTGTTTGCGTTTTACTGCAAGTAGAGAGTAGATTTTCACCCTCTGAAAGTTTGAAGATATCAAGGATGAGTACCTTTCCACAGTGTTACAAATAGCATTTGCCGCCCTTTTTATGATGAAACACGGTGAGGGTAATTATGGCTTAAGAGGCATAGATTCCACTGAGACTCCTCTCTCTCTTCAGCAGACGGTGGGTGCTGCAGGATGGCATCACATGGGTATGGCCACTCTAACAGCCGTCTGCAGAGCAAGAAACCACCCAGCCTGAAGATCGCCATCCCACCTCCGGATGTCAATGACGGGGGCGGCTCTGCCTGCCAGGTGAGCGGTGCCATCTTCTCCTGACTCTCTCGACCCCAGTACGCCATCTTGGCCATATCTCCACAGCGCACCACCCTATGGTGTTTCCCACGTGTCCTCACTGAGCTCACTGGGAGAGCTAACGTTCAGGGGCTAGACTAATGTTGCTTTTCCACTGCACTAGGTAATTTGGTAATTTGGCACCAGGTAAATCCTTGGTAATTTCCCTTTCTCGTTGATTTGTGGTCAGACACCACGACCAAAAGTACTAATCCAGCTAGGGTACTTTTTCAGGACTTCCAAATGTGTTTGTCAATCTGGTTCTCCAAATGAACTGCCTCACAAACACAAAATACATCCACCATCTTGAAGAAGCATGGTTATGGACTCAGAAATCAATAAAGTAAAAATAAAATTGTTATAACTGATGCATGGACTAATGAAGAGCTTTAATGGTGATCTGGTCAGAATAATAGATTCAGTGATGGATGGCTTGATAAAAAGGGTTTTCTATAATATATTAGGGCTACATGATACTGGAACATTTTCAAATATCAGCATTTTCTCCAATAAATGCTATGATATGTATAACATGAAAAAGTTAATTTATTTAAAAATAAATTTCTCACAAACTCATCTAGGAATGACTTGAACAGCAACGGTTATGATTGGCTCAGAGAACACCAACTGAGCTCACACACAAGCCACAACGGTAAACTTTAAAAAACAAATACTAGACAATCTTGAAAAGGAACATTAAAATTGCAAAGCTCATGTTTTGTTTCCTATGACAGGTTAAGAATGTTTTCCAAAACCTAAATCCCCGCCTGTACTTTTTCTGGACAGTAAGAAAATGCCCGTTCTCAATCCAGCAGACTATCATGATCATAGTGATGTGAGAATTGCATGTGCAAAAAATGTGGTGATGGTAGTAATATCACACATCACCCAGCCCTATTCTATAGCCATTTTTAAAATTTGATACAAAATACCCCCACCTTGTGATGTGGTGATGTCATTCAGCGTCAGTAGAAGTTTTTGTGTGGAAAATCAACACAAAAAGTACCATACTTTTTGAAGTACCAAAAGTATGGTATCTGGTGCAGTGGACAAGTGTGCTAAGGCTGACTCATACTTCTATGTTGAAACTATACTATCGTTAACTATATGGTATTTGGTAAATCATGGAAGTGATAAGCACTGACGTGGCCGTGAAGAAAGGGACAACTTACTGGTGATTAGTAGTGCACCTAAAACATTAGTAATCGTCTTAGCAAACTGTGGGCATAAGTAAACCTCCATATAGTACCGAAAAGCCAAATGTTTCGGTCGTCATCTAAAACCCTGGTGATTATTGCGCATGCGCCATATGCCTGCCATGCAGCCCCAGTAATGAGCTGGATCAGACTAACCAACCATCGTATCCTCCTTTATGCCTAGTGACTACAAACAAAGAGAGAGATCTTCAGCAGTCAGCTCTGTTTTTCCATGACAGTGAGGTTAACCTTCAGTGAGCTGGGTAGTTTCTAGTGCCAGCTACCTCCTCGACATACTCATCCTGATTAAGCATAGAATAAGCTGACATCACACACCTCCTTGTGTAAGAAACAGTCAAGAGCCACCAAATGTCACAGCTGGGCACTGCACTGATGGAGGGCACCACCTTCTGGCTCGAAGCAGTTAGACATTGTTTGCCTGAATGCAGTGTATAAAATGGCATTCAAACTGACCTTTATAATTTAACCCTTAATCTTAACACGATTGTTTGGCTGGCTTGAGGCTAAATCAACAAACATGCTACCGTTTAATGCCCCCCCCCTCCATCCCTTTTTTTTTTTTTATGTTTTTTTTTTGTTTGTTCATTTAAAAATTAATTGGGGTTAGTTTCAAAATTGCATACGACTTCTTGGGTTGCAGTGATGAGGTTCAACAGGATATGAAGTGCATTATGGACAAGATCCTTAAGCTCTAACTGAAAAACAAAAAACCAAAGTGGCTGGACACACTGGCTCGACAACGGTGGGAAGGCACTGCACCTGACCCGGCGCAAACTGCCTTCCAAATCCACCTCGCTGATCCTGTATGGCTTTAATGTGTGATCCGTCTGGGGGGGGGCACTTGGGTTCAGTTTACTGATGTGTCTGAGCTAGGGATGTAACGGTATACAAAATTCATGGTTCAGTGCAAACCTCGGTTTTGGCGTCACAGTTCAGTGTAATTTTGGGGTAGCAGGAAAAATAAGATTTGTTATGAAATTACATATCATGAAAACTGCAATCACTATTAGGAACAGCTGTAAACCAAATGCAGTTTGTTCTTGGAGACCTAGGAGATGCTTAGTTGTACACTTTATTTAACATTTATTTTTATAATCCAAAATATAATATCATAAGTCATAGTGAATTAAATCCCATCTAAATCATGTGTTCTCATCTACCGAGTATGGTTACATTCAGCACTGCATCGATAAATGCTACTATAGATGTATGTAATGCTCATCCTGGACTGAATTTCCTGACCGATGTGCCTTAAATGCCACGAGGAAACACTTTCTGCTTTTCTGCAGTGCTGAACACTTGGATGCTTTTGTCTGCGATGAATTAGCACGTTGGATGTGTTTCCTCCAACATCCATATAAGAGTCTAGGTCTTATCTACTTTTTCTCCAAAATTGTCCCAAACTGCCAATTTTATGACGGATTTCAACTGGCATTCTCTGTAACCAACTTGGCCAACTCACATGTGGACATAAGTATTATGCCACAGTGGGCTAGAATCACCAGATACCAATGCCAAGGTCTGAATTCCTTCCGTGTGGGCAAAAAGTATCCCGAGCTGTTATTTGATTGGCATTTGCTCCAGCATATTTTCTACCATTCATCTTGGTTTGGTTTTGTCTTGTGTCTCACCGAAGGTTTCTTTCCTCTGTCTAGCCCTTGAGCTCTGACCTGGGTGTCCAGGCTGAAGATGGAGGGGTCAGGAGGCCGGCCTTCGAGAGGCAGACCTCCCTCTCCCAGAGCATCCGCAGGTGAGCAGCTGCTCTTCCCCTTGGAGAGATGATGATGAGATATTTACAACTACGGACACCTAATTTATATACACTGAATACCAATTCTCCAGCTGATGCTTTTATAAATAATATAATATGCAGTGACACTGGTATGATAAAAAATTGCTTGTGTTTGTGTGTGAAGGGTATCTTATCGTTCATCTGTTTTTAAGAGCATTTTAATTGTACAGTCTTTTCAGCCATCAAATGAGTTCAAATGAGCTCTGCGGACAGCTGATAATGACTGATATTGGATTTCTGAGGGGTGGGGTGGAGTGGGAGGGGGGCTGGGTGGCACTGCCTGCTGCGTCAGGGCCTCTCAGTGCTGATCCCCCAGACCCTTGACCCAGATCTCACAGACTCTCTCTAACGGGGATGTGTGAGCTGCCCTGGGAGATGGATCATCTCCGGGGTATTTCATCACTGGAGATCAGCAGAACAAAATTAGGACAGAAAAGGGAAAGCTTTAGGTAGGCAGAACTCATATAGGGTGAGTGATGTGTGTGCGGAGTTGCTGACATGTCACCGGATTAGGGGGGGGGGGGGCGGCTTTGCAGGGGCACGGCACAGTGGTTTGGTGTCGGGGACGACTGCGAAAGCAAGCACATGCAGTGGCGGCGCAAGAGCATGCAGCACTGCAGCCAGCGATACGGCAGACTGAAGGCGCAGTACCGCGAGCACGAGGCACCCAGCCTGGACCAGGGCTTGGAGTCGCCGGGCGCCTACAGAATGCCCAAGGTGTGGAGGGTGGGGGGGCATTCTGGGGGGCCTAGATGGATGGATGAATGGATGATGGAGGGAATAACTAAGCTTGATGGATGATTAATGGATTGATTTAATGGACGGATGGGTAGAAGAATTGGATGGGTGGGTGGATGGATGGATGGAGGGAGGGAATAACTTGAATGGGTTATGAACACAGGTATGTAGAACTCATATAGAGTGAGCGATGTCTCTTATGTCCCATGGCCCATCTAAGATAGTGGACCCTCTGGCTCGGGGTCGGCCATTCCGCTACCCTGATGAGCCGGACCGGCCGCGGACGCCTCACATGACCCCCATGCCGCTGACCCCGGGCATGAGCTCGCTCTGCTCCTTCTCCAGCCAGCGCTCTGGCTACGCCCGCCTGCCGCGCCGCAAAAGGGAGTCTGTGGCCCGCATGAGCATCCGCGCCGCCTCCAACCTTCTCAAGGTGGGTCCCATACCGTCAGCCACGCTGCCTCCTGGAGCCACAGGACTGACAGCTTTGCCGCTCGCCGCAGGGTCGCCCCGTGATGCTGAACTCCCAGGCCGGCCGCACCGCTTCCCGCCGCAGCTTCGCCCAGCACAGCTGGCTGGAAGAGGACACCGTGGACATGGCTGATACCTCAGACTCTGTGTTCTTCAGCAAGGCAAGCGCCCCCACTGGCCCCATCCCCTTCACCCCACCCCTTCCTGACCCCATAGCCTCAATCTCTGCCAGCCGCATGGGAACAGCAGTGATTCCCCGGGATAATTAAGAGCAGATGTCAGCCGTCTATTTTTATGCTGCACCCAGTATCTACTGATCATGTGAAGAGATCAGGTGTTCCTTCTGTAGCTTCCATGAGCTTTAGACTGTCAGGGAGCCATGTGTGGAGTACAGCTGCCTTCTGTAACCTGTTTCCCTTCCCTAATCCCCCCCCCCCCTTGGGGAAGCAGGTCGATGCCCATGATGAGGTGTACTCCATACCCGATGACGTGTTCGAGTCCCCGCCTCTGTCGGCAACCTGCAGCGGCCACCAGCAGCCACACTTCGAGGAACCTGCACTCAAGGAGGCGGAGCCTTCTGTTAAATTGTAAGTCCCCGCCCCTCTGACTTTGTCGTGACTGGCGCATCCCTTGCCCCTCACCTTTGCATCTCCTCCAGGCCCCTGTCGATCAAGAAGGATCTGGGCCCGCGGCTGCCCGGAGAGCCCCGCCCCCAGCGTGGCCAGCGCATCGCATCACGTGTCAAGCACTTCGCCTTCGACCGGCACAAGCGGCAGTACGGCATGGGCGTGGTGGGCAAGTGGCTGAATCGGCATTACCGGCGCAGCATCAGCAGCCAGGTGCAGAAGCAGCTGGACGACTTCCACAGTCACAGGTGGGCAGGCTGCAGCTGCCGTGTCCCTCACATGCTTCCCGAGCCGGTTCATCACCGTGTCCCTGGCTCTTCCCACCTTGAACAGGCCATACTTCACCTACTGGATCACCTGCGTTCACATCGTCATCACCCTCCTGGCTGTCGGCACCTACGGCTTCGCCCCTGTCGGCTTCGCCCAGCATTCAACTTCTCAACTGGTGAGTGGCCAAGTGGCCAATTGAGGTACAACTGGCATAGTGTGCTCTAATCTGATTGGCTGAGATTAGTCAGCTGGGTGCTTTACAGTGTATTTCTTTGAAAAGAATAACAATGCTTTATTCAATATCATTAGGAAATTGTGTGGTTTTTATATCTTGCATGTTTCTGTCAGTGAGATATGCAGACACTTGCAGGTGAGAGTGAGGTTTGCAGGGTTAGCTCAATGGCGCCATCGCTCTGCCGGCCCCGGGATCAGAATGTGCCAACCAGCAGAGCCATACCTTCTCACGGAAACCCTGTGGTTTATAAGTTGTTAGTTCAGCACCTTTGCAGTTAGTCTCACACATTCGCCGTGAGTTGTTGTTGTATTTCCGAATGACCTGCATCTTCTGTGCTGAGTCACCATCGTTGTGGCCTCTCTCAGGTGCTCCGAAACAAGGGTGTCTACGAAAGCGTGAAATATACCCAGCAGGAGAACTTCTGGATCGGGCCCAGCTCAGTGAGTAACTGCGCTTGTACCTGCTGGTTCTCAACAGCAGGCCCTTGCTCCCCTTGCTTATGCTGCTCTTCTGACCTTGTCATCTGACAGTGTTCTAGTTAGCTGTTGTTGGCAGTCTGCCCCCTCTGTCTCCTAGGAAGATCTCATCCACCTTGGGGCGAAGTTCTCCCCCTGCATTCGACAGGATGAGCAGATTTCCAAGCTCATCCAGCAGGCCAAGGACTTGGAGAGGGAGTCAGGCTGCTGTGTGCAGAATGACAACTCCGGCTGTGTGCAGACACTGAGGACAGACTGCTCGGTATGCAACAAATCTTTGACAAGTTTGCCATGAATGGCTCTCATGGTCTGAGGGCACTAAGTACAGAACTGTGTCCAGCCTTGTGAGTTGACAGGTTTGTAGTTATGAGGGAAAACCTGCTAAAGTCAGCGTCATGAGGGTTGCCTCTCAGGATTTAGTATTCTCAGTGTAGTTTCTTCATACCCATAGTGTGCCCTCTGCAGGCGAAGTGTGTGGATAGAATATTTTCTCTTTGTGATGTGTTGATGCAGGAGACACTGGCCACCTTTATAAAATGGAATGCGGAGAATTTGGACATGATGCGCTCATCTGGCTCTGTTTGTAACCAGGACCCGAGGTATTTTTTTTTTTTAACCTTGTTTTTTTTACGTGAAATGATGAATTCTTGAGCATGCTTATTGTTTTGTCTTTTTCCTGCCCTCAGGACCTGTGAGGAGCCAGCCTCAGCGGCGCCCCACATCTGGCCCGATGACATCACCAAGTGGCCGGTGAGTTCCCGGCGTGCCGTGACTTCGTCAGCGTGGCCTGCGACGGCAGCAGAAGCCGGTCTGCGGCGTCCACTGACGCCCCCAGAGAATGCTGGGAAAACCTGCATCGTTGTAGCGGAGGCTTCCGTCTCTGTTTTCAGATCTGCACTTTTCCGCGCAAGTGGAACCACACTGGGTACAGGCACATGGACTGCAGCATAAAGGGGAGACCTTGCTGTATCGGGACCAAGGGCAGGTAAGATTGACTTTGTGGTAAAGCCATGGTGACAGAGAACGTTACGCCTAAGGTATCCGCTGATCAAACCTACCCAGCTAAACTAGGTTTGACTTCTGACGTCCAACCCCACATGCCGATCTGAGGCGATACGTGATAATATATGCCAGCTTTACAACAAACCTGCGGGCCGTTGGGTGTTGCGATGACAATATTTTAAATGGCATCATTCCTGCTAGTAGTATTATAAGTGTAATGGTAATAATGTTGTGTTAATAATACTGCTTGTGTTTGTGATAGGTGTGAGATTACGACGCGGGAGTACTGCACGTTCATGCATGGCTACTTCCACGAGGAGGCCACCCTCTGCTCACAGGTGACAGCACGGTGCCCTCCTGGGCTCAGATCGGCATGGCAGACGGGCGCAGTGGTGGGGGGGGGGGGGGTGCTAGGGCCCAGTATGGCGTGGTGGCATTGGCAGATTAACAGGAAAAGCTGTTAAACAATGAGGCCACGGGACCCGGATAACAGACTGAGCCAGTGGCTGGTTTTATATCTGACCTGTGTTTCCCTCGCAGGTGCACTGCTTAGACGACGTCTGTGGCCTCCTACCGTTCCTCAATCCGGACATCCCTGACCAGTTCTACCGGCTGTGGCTCTCGCTCTTCCTCCACGCTGGGTGAGTCCGTGCCCCCGGGTCCCATCACCTGCCCGTGCAGCACCATCACTCCAGCCCACTGATCTGGTGGCCATCCGTGCAGGCTGCTGCACTGCCTGGTCTCCGTGGTGTTCCAGATGACTGTGCTTAGGGACCTGGAGAAGCTGGCTGGCTGGGCGCGCATCGGCATCATCTACATCTTCAGCGGCATCACGGGCAACCTGGGCAGTGCCCTTTTTGTGCCGTACCGGGCGGAGGTACGCGGGCCTTCGCCACCACGCCTTCCCTTCCTCCTCCCTGCCCCTCTCTTCCCTTCTTCAGATCCTGCTTTCTGATGCTCTCTCCACAAACTGGTCTTCGTGGCAGTATTGTCCAGAAAGTGCTGTATTTGGTTAAACGCTTAGATTTGTGGCCTGAAGTTGGCAGGTTCTGATTCCAGGAAATAAATCTCCTTCACTGGAGAACAGAACTGGAATGGATCCCATAATTATCTAAAGCAAAAAACAATGGCAGTGTCATTCATACTTACAGACATTGTGCTGCAAGTGGAGTGTGCCTTCTGCTGTTAGATCCCTGGGGTGTGGTACTCAGTCGACATTTCATATGTATGACATTTTCAGGAGGCTGGTATGAGGGGGGGGGGAAGAGTGCACCCCTCTCTCAGCCACCTGATAAACAGCTTAGGTGTTTATGGTAAGAGCTTCATGGGATTACTGGACATGACCACGTCTGGAGGGTAAGCGCACTGGCCACGTCTGACCTCTCTCAGCCATGCCGGCTGTTTGTGCCGTGATTCCTGTGGCTCGTCGGCGAGTTTGCCCTGCGATCTAGCCAGCAGCACGGTATAGCATGTGTTCAGGGTTAAGTGTGGCCATTCGCCTGATGTGGAGGAGCCTGCTGTTTGGCTGCTGAATGTGCTGATGCCTTTCCTCTGTGCAGTTTTCATAAGGAACAATTCTCACGATTTCCGTTAATGATGCACAGCTGGAGTAAGCAGGCGGTGTTCGGGGGAGCCTCAGTGGGGCATATAACGTCATGTCATAAAATACTCAGGCCCTTTGTGGTTCGTAAACACACTTTCATTCTTGGAACACACTTTCGTTCTTGGGATTCTTGCGTATCATTGTATAATTAATCAGCATTTACAAAAACGGATATTATAAACTATTTAAATGACATACCCTGCTTTTAAATGTATAAGTAGTATGTCTATCTCTGGCTGTCTGTGTTATGGAATGAGCATGTTTACTTCCTCACGCTTTGACCTGAGAAAGGTACATTCCTACAGGGAGGGAAATTGAGTTTCCCCCTCTGCACTGAGCCGGGCTTTAAGCATTAAAAGTGGAAATACTGGTGGCATTCTTCTGTCCCTGTAAATATGGTATTCCTGGAATGAGAAGGGTGCACCAACTCGAAGTCTTGCGCAGTTGTGTATGGAAACGCAGTGCTTTTGTCGAGCAGTCGTGCCCAGTCACTCCATTGGCTGGATGTGGGCACCTGCATGGGAGAAAGTGACCTTATAAAATAATCACTGCCCATCACAGGCTCATTAAGAATAACCCAGAAAAGCCAGCTCTCCCAATACCTGTCAGCCGTTTGAAAGGGGAGCTGCCCGTTGAGCGATTGGCGTAGTATGGTACCATTTCTCGGCTGAAGGGAATGTCCCAGGCCCCCGTGCTCTCCGGCCTCTCTTCGCGTGCCGTCTTGCCGCTGCCACCGTGCTCAGAGCTGGGAAACTGAATAATGCCACTAAGCTGGGAATTTGCTGCGTATCTGTCCACGTGCTGATGGAACGTCGGCATAATCCTCTCGCGCGGCGGATTACTGGCATCTGCCGAGTGTGTTCACCCGCTGAGGCAGCAGCGTCTAATTTCGGAGATTGTCAGGATCCTTCACTTTCGGTCTCAAAATAAAAAGACTAAGGAGGACACGCTGGCCTTGTTTTGGATCAGTGACCCGCAAGCTGTAGTTGTTGTTCTGTGGCCTTTAATGGCATCCGGCAGGCCCCCGCCGGGGTACGACCTCCGGGGCGGTTTAAGCAGAGGGCTGGGCACACTGTGTGGTGGGACTTGGGCTTCCTGAGAAATTAAATGGATCACCCTAATTGGCACACACCACCTAAGTAGCCTCCCTCAGCGGCTGCTCTGTCAGTGGGCCGGGGGGGTCGCTGAATCCCCAGCTGGCCTCGGGGGGGGGGGGGTCCTGTGCTGTCACGGGGGAATGAATGTCAAGTGGTGCCTGATCTGAACATGCTGAGGTGTCTTAAAAAAACCCACAATAAATCCATTAACCAAAATGAGCTCTCTGTCCATAAGCAGGGCTAGACTTATCATCCAGCATGCCAGGTGTACCTGGGCTGACACCTTCAGGGATCTAAGGCATTTTCAGGTGAAACACTTCTACTTGCCAAGTTGAAGATATCCTTCATGAAGTGATTTCACACGTGGTAGCTGAAGCTGGAATCGGCCGACCGTGGGATTGAACACATGGCATACCTTTAGTCTTGCCGTGCTGCTCGCAAGGGCAAAGCATTTGGGATTCTGATTGGTGCAAGTGGCCTCTATTGAGCCATGAGTGTGGGTTGCCTAGAGGCATTTGGACACCAGTATGTGAGCGGATCACTACTGGAAACGAGTCAGAGGACCAGATGAAGCATTTTGCATGCTGACGCTTTTGATTTTCTAAAATAGCCTGATTTACCTGTATGTATGTAAAGAGTAACAGAAGCCATGTAATCCTTCCTTGTTAAAATGGGTCTTATCTCGTTGTTTAATTTAAAAGCACTTTGAATAATGGGAAGATTATCTAATTAGTCTCTAACTTAATTATTACCAGGACATCTGTGCCGAGTTCCTTTCCATTGAAACTCATTCTTTAATTTTTGCAAAATAGATGAGAATTTTAATTGCTGTACTAACATATTTTTTATTCATATATCCTGCATTCCGGTCTGCCCTTAAAGTCATCAATTAAATTCAAATAGTTAAATTAGTATATATTTTGATTGGTAGCAGTTGGCCGGCATTAGACTTTGTAAGTTCATTGAATAGTCTGTGTGAAAAATCTGTTTTTACTTTAAAGTGATAAAGCAAGAATCGCAATGGGACAGTAAACTGAGGTGTGTGACTTGGGAATGGGGATCTTATTTTGGGAAATGTGCAGACAAGTGTAACAACCTTATCAGATTACGTGGGGGATAAAAGGTGCCCAGAGGCCAAAGACGCCATGGGGACAGTTCAGGTCTGTAACTGGAATAGTACAGGGCCGTAAAAAACCTCCATCCGTACAATGTTTGGGAATTGGCAACGGGTGCAGTGCGGGGGTGGTCTCACTAATATCCCCACATCCCTGTGGCTCCCATGCCCACTTTGGGCTCACAAAGAACTTATTGTATTTTGCTGAACTTCCAATAAAAATTAATACACATGTGCCTGAGAAATCAGCACGATAAAGTGTGTGTGTGTGTGTGTGTGTGTGTGTGTGTGTGTGTGTATATATATATGTATATATATATGTG
>JAODKE010000101.1:10235219-10250329 GCA_026779605.1 Mormyrus hasselquistii
CGTTTTTTTTTTATCCCCCCCCCCCCCCCCCCCCCCAACTCACAACACTGAACTTTTTCTAACACTAAATATAATTAGTTTTTTTTTTTATGTTTTTCTTTCATTGCAAGATTATTTTGTCAATACCCCTGCGAACAAACTAACTAGCTCAGAACTGTTTTATCAGATTTTCCAATAGATTTCTGCCTGTGGGACGCCACAGAGGCTTGGGGGGGTAGCACTGTTACCCTGGGGTCTGCATGTTCTCCCCCTGTGAGACGTCTTTCCTCTTGCAGTCCAATGCCATGCAATGAAGCTAATTGCCATCTCTAAGCTGTCTGGCAATGGGCTGGCATCCCTTCTAGGGTACACTCTGCCACTGTGCCCTGTGCAGCCTTTACTAGACTCCAGTAGTTTTATTTAAGACAACTGAAGTGGTAGCACACGGTAAAACAAAATTATCCACTACCTTTCCTATCAAGATTCAAGCGCTAAATTAAAAAGTAGCAGTCCTCCTTAGACCTTCCAGAAACCAAAGGACGTTCCATCTGTATGGAATCGGTAAATGATTTCAGAATCTGTACTGTGAAGATTTTATGCACAGTGTGAGGAGCATGTAAGCCAAGTGTGAGTCAGTGAGCAGTCCTGTGACATTTGCCTTGTTCATCTCAGTTTCAGGCTGCCTGCTCTGCTAGGAAAAGCGGCGGAGGTAGGCAGCGGATGAAGGGACTAAATGTAAGCCAATTTTTCTAAACTGTGGATTTATTTGGCACTCGCTGCCCTGTATTTGGATGTGCATGTGACTGGGGAACAGATTAAGTCCCAACAGGAGTAAGATTACAAAGTGGTAGGTTCTGTGTAGTCAGTGTATTTTCTCATATACCACTAAGAGGTTTGGTACATACTATATGTATGTATAATTTTTAGCCAGAAGCCGCTACTTTGTTACTCCCCCCAGACTATGCTGTTATTTGTCCCCATTTGAGAAACACCCTCCTTACTTGATTATGGTTGAAGTACGCGATGCAAGAGTGCAGTTAAACAGTACCGGTGGGGATGAAACAGAACTAATACAGCGTTATTTATTTAGTTATAAAGAGAGCTCCTGTTCTTCCACTGAGACACTGAATTTTATATTTTATATTTTCTCAGTTTTATATATAATATGTATAAAAACAAGACCTTATAATTAATAAACATTTAAAAATAACCTATGGGTGTTTTGTGTGTCTTCCAACACAACTGCTCTGCTAATTAGCTCAGGATTCCTTCTTTCGCTTGCCTTAGGAAAGAATCTGTTAAATTTAAGGCACAGCACAGAAATACAGAATGTTTAGTGGCCTTTAGGCAGAATGTGCAACTGAAGATGATTGGGAGACGGACACAGTGGATTTGCCAGACAGACCAGTCCTGATGCTGTTTTCAATTCCCTGCTTTCCTGACTTCTGAACTCTGCAGACTATTTTGATATGTCACGCTAAACAAAATACATACATACATGTCCCAACAAAGACTGCAGGGAAAGTAAACCCGTTGAGACGCAAACTACAGTTAACAGTCACTAATAGAGATTAAGGGACTCTCAATACAGGGAGCAGAGTTATGATCTCCCAGAACGTGATGCCATGTGTTTCTGCCAGTGAGCCTCCTGCTCAGGGAGGCGTTGCTTATCGAGATCAGAAAAGGGAACATATTCTCTTGGAGTCGTACAAAAACAGAACCAAAGGAAGGGAATATTTAATGTGTAAGTATTTCTGAATTGAGACTAAAGGTTTTAATAACAAACTTGATGTCTGTTTCACATGTATCCATTAGAGTTACCAGGAATGCTAATTTTGCTTCCTCACCTAAACTAAAAATCTCAAACATTCCTGTCACCTGGCCATCCATATGGTCTGGCTAGTAAATCACCAGTCCCCATTGATCAAGCTTAAGGAGAAGCCATGCAGCAAGAGCAGCGACCGACAGCTGATGGTGACACTTAAACTGAGCCGGCAGTGGGCTGTACGTGGAGAATGGCGTGAAAGCCACGCCTGTGGCTGCGATGAGCCATGCTGGAGGCCAGTTCTCAGCTCCCGGCGTATCACTGCCTGCTTGTGAGGACAGTGTGTGGCTCTCTAGGTTAGGACTCTGATCAAACGGTTGCTGGTTCAAATCCCATTTCTGGAGAAGAAAAGCCAGCTCTAGGCCTGTAACCAAGGCCCTTAACCCCACTTCCTACAGGGACAGCCGAATGCTGCTCTCTGTTCCTCTCTTTCTCACTTGTCTGCTAAATATACAAAGGATCACGATTTCCATGAACATTTCCTAGGCATGACAGTAACTATAATATGTATTGTTTGAACAATTTTAAACAAATTGGAAAAAAAAACATTTATTAAAGTGCACAATACATCAAGATGTACTTTTTTATTAATATACAAAATATAAAATCTCAAAGCAATAATGAAATACTTTTGCTCTTATTTAACTATTGTAACAATGTAAGATTTAACTATCTATAGTGGCATTTGGGCACCTGCCCCCTCCCACGCTGTACTGTATGTAATGCTTCGGGGTACATCTGGGCGACTGGGTCAAAAAAAAAAAACAAACTACAATTTACGGATGGAAAATGCTGGAAACTGCTCTAGGTGACCCACGACGACAGGCAGTGGGTCAGAACACTGCTCTGTGACATAGAAAAGGCTCGCCTCGCAACGCGACAAACCAAACCTTCCCATCAGCTGTGCTGGTCTATCGCATTACCCTGAGAAATGTATACGTTACACTCCGGCCAGCAAGCGTTAGCAGCCACTATTGCGTCGCATGAAAGCGTGGCCCCTGATCGGGAACTGCATCTCGATGAAGGCCAGCGTTCCCACGGTGATCTCGCATGGGCCCTGCACCTTGAAGCCACACTTCTCATAGAAAGGCACCAGGAAGTCCTCGCACATCAGCATGGCACGGCGCGCGAACGGTAAACAGCGCAGGTACTGCAGGTAGCGCCACATCAGGATGGAACCTTTGCCCTGCTGCCGGAAGGTTCTGTGCACTGCCAGCACGTGGATGTGGACGGACGTGCCGTGGGGCTTATGAAAGGTCAGTGCGTCCTGCAAAGGTAGAACAGCAGTGGTGAGCATTAGAACAGGGAGGCATGCAGTCAGGGGTGACGGAGGGGCAAAACCACCCTGCAGATTCTGGGGGCCCAGCACCTTCCTTCGGGGACCTAACTGACAAAAATCTATAGAGAGGACACCCTCTGTCCCGCTTGGCAAAGTATACAGTGGACTCCTATTTCTTCACACTAAAAGTGCCAACCCAAGCAGGGAGGCCAAGTATCAGAATGCCCAGAACTTCTAGCTATATCATTGCCAGCAATATTAAACATTTAGACTAGATTTGAATTTGGACATCCCATAAAATATGCAATATATTAATAAAGAAAAGTTCTGAAGCTTCTGAATTTCACATAAGGCTTTAAAAACCTTTAAAATACTTTTGACCTTTAAAACACTCCAGATTAATATCATAGACCTAGAGTAGATAAATGGTTTTGGAAGACGGATGGACTTAAACTTCTTAAAAGAAGAGCCCTTCCAAAATAAGACTGTTTGGCAGGTTTATTTCAGATGGTGCACATACATCACACGTGAAATGGATGAGAGTTTACCATATTTAGCTTCTCTTGGTCCCATAGTGATCCAATTATGAAAGCCACTAGACGTCCCTCCTCAAACCAGCCCAAGGACAGTTCTGGGCACAGGTTGAGGAAATGACGGACCTCGTCCAGGTGGAGAGGACACTCTCCGGACACAGAGATGAAAGCTGCAAGGAGGTGAAATCAACACGCAGACAGTGTCACAAAAGAATCACAAACCAGTCGAGACAATTTCATAGGCCACTTTTGTGACGACATGGAAACTTAGTGGAAAAAAAGTTTAACATCTGTTAAACGTGTACATGATACCGCGGATCGTCAAGTAACAAAACAGCGCAGAAAGGTTACTAGAATAAGCCCTGTGGCAGGTGCCATATAGGCCTATGTATTTATGAATATCTTTTTCAGTCAATACGTTATACATGCAGGGCTGCCAACTCTCATGCATCTGTCGTGACACTCACGCTTTCAGACTCGCACAAAAAATCTTACCGCAAATCTACAACATTCCATTATATGCCTAAAATTAGCTATATCAAAAGCGTTGGGGTAGTTTGCAAACCTTACAGACTATTTACAAGGTAATAAAACTGTTAAATATATGTAAATGCGTGTGCAGACTTGTCTCGAATTGAAAATCTCACGACAGCCAGCTGACCAAAGTTGGAAACCCTGATACGTGCATATACCTTAAAACAAATTAGAAACAGAAAATACTTCATTCTTCTTCTTCTTCTTCTTCTTCTTCTTCTTATTATTATTATTATTATTATTAATAATAATAATAATAATAATAATAATAATAATAAACTACGGCCAAAACTGTGGAAAAAGTTGAGACTCTCAGAACTTTATTCAGCTGTTGCTCCAATTACTTATTTAATCGTCCACTGTATATCTTTGTTTATATATTTATTATTGTTTACAAACATTACCGCCAGTATTCGTGTAGTAATTTTTAAATCGTCACGCCAAAAATGTTTCCCCAATTTTGACCACTAGTGTATGCGAATACAATATGCTATGAATAAAGAATTGAGTTATTAACTTACCCTCCCTTTCGATCTCGAAGACGCTAATTGCGTCCTCCGGACTGAGGGAGCGGAACTCGCTGGCAGGCAGAGTGTGGCGGCGCTGACGGCCCGGCGAGATGGGGGGTCTCATGTAGACTGGCTTCAGGAAAGGCAAGGCGCTCACTACCGACATGTCGTCAAATGAACTTCCGAAATGTTCGCTTGCTTGACGTCTGAAGGGTTGGAACGGTCCTGCACAGGATCTGTGAAAAGTTGCGAATGCGATCAGTGACGCTGCGTAAAGCCGAAGGTGTGCGAGAAGACGGACGGCGAGTCGCGGGTATTTATACCGTCTCGGCCCCTGCGATTTGTCCTTAAGCACCGTTAGTCATTAGCCTACATCAAGGTGCTTGACACATCTGGCATTTACTGTAGTTTGAACGCCGCCCATAACGAGCCGATTATATTCCTGCATAATTTAAAAACAAAAAAGTTATATATGTCCGAATAAGTGAAAAAAGCGCAGTTTCCGTTCAACCTAGATGGATAGTATCTACAGTATAATTAATTTTAAATTACCTGCGACAGTCTATGATAGGGTTGCCAACTTTCTCAACCCCAAATGAGGGACACTTGTAGACTTGTAGGTGCGCGCACAGAGCAGTTGACCAACAATAATGGAAATGAAACCGTGTCTCATAGCAACGTTTGCATGAGTTTTGCCATGCTTACACTAGTCTATTATTGGCCGACGAAGCTGTTATTGGAATACGGGACTGGAGCTGCCCCTGAAGAGACAAATCAAAATCACGCATATTTCGGGATGTCCCAGACAATTCGGGACGGTTGGCAAACCTAGTCTATGACGATGATTGGAACTGTAAATAGGTCATATAACTTAATGGACGTGTGTGGAGCAAAACTCGCTTAAAGCATAGTACCGTATATATACATTTACATTTTTACTGAAATTATTCACGAATAATGGATAAATTAATGAACAAATGTGGAATGTGAGAATTATCCCATGCAAGACAAATGCAATACAAGTAGAATTGAGCTCATCGGTTTAAAAGTGTGACGCACACGTGTGAAGCAGTGGGTTTTCAAGTTAATTTGCTTGTACTTGTAGCAAAAAACATGATGCCTATCGTGAAATACATACATTAGGTAATATTACACTGTTTTATATTTGACCACTTTTCACATTTGTACTGTTGAGGATATGTAAAGCAAATACTTTGTGCTTAATGATGAAATGAAATGTACATATACTCTCAGAGTGTATAAAATTGTACTTTTATACACAAAAGTGTATAAAATTGTACTTTTACTTGTGAATGGGGCTGTACCCCTATAACTGTACCTTTTAAGGTATAGAAATAGACTCTGAGGAACATCCCAAAGGTACAAACAGCATTAATTAATTAACCCTCGGAGTCCATTTCTGTACTTTATAAGGTGCAGTTACCTACAGCTAAGGGTACAATTGATGGGCCGATTGGCCTCCTCTTGTAAATTTCTTATGTTCTTATGTTGACTCTTGAGAGAAGAGCCCCAGTGATAAACACATGTATAATTTTTTACCCTTTTTTCTGAGAGTGTAGTACTTTGTGTATAAAGCAGGGGTAGCCAATCTTATCCGCAAAGGGCCGGTGTGTATGCGGGTTATCGCTGCAACTCCCTAATTAGATTACTAATTAGAGGATTGATTGGCTGAAGAGTCCTCACACCTGGGTTTGAACAGCTGACCTACAGGTTATCCCAAACACCTGCATACACACCGGCCCTTTGTGGATAAGACTGGCCACCTCTGGCGTAAAGTATCAACGGGGCCCTAATATTATGCTTTTATAGGGCAGAATTCACAATTCAAGTTGAAGTAGTACAAAGTGTGTAACACATGTGCACAAAATGTAAACAGTCATTTCATGTTACAGAGACAAATCAAAACAGACTGAGGTTGAACCTCATCAGGTCATCAAATCAGGGGACAGGAATGTACCAATAATAAAGTTACTAAGCAATATATAAATATAGCATGAGGTCATTGTATTGATCAGAACTTTATTTTATGTTACAGCCAAGACAGACCACTTCATACATTTTAAAATAGCTGTATCTTTGTCAGTGAATCACATGAACAGTCTCTCTGGGAAGTTGGTGTTTAACCAGGTTACACTCTTGTCTATCCCAAAATCCTGAGGTACGTTGTGCGGCATAGCACAAAAAAAAATCATCAGTGTCTAATGGAGTATGACTGTTGGGCCTGGGTGGGATTAATAAAATACATATATAAAAATATAAATAAAATACAAAAATGATAAATTCATTTCACGATCAATCATAAATAGCAGTGTGCCTTATTTATAGCAGTAAAAATTTCAATTTATTGTAAATCAAGGAACTGCCAATCACTCATTCAAACAAAAAGAACCTAAATATGGAGGAGAGAGATTCTATTTCTATTCTATTTGCTAACAAAACTGCCTGTAATTCAAGCACAGAAAAGACACGTTACATCGGATATCTGAGGTGTATAAACATATTACAGCTGTACTACAGCTATTTAATCTCATTGACCTTATCGGTTTTGTATAGCTATGGAGCTCCTGGCACTCCTGCGCTATGCAGTTGTAACCCCTCCACTCAGCTGGCTTTTTGATCACGTGTATTACTGACCCTTCTACCATGGATAGCAATACATTACACAAGGGAGGAGCTTAAGTAGAGTGTACCAAGCAAGAATATATGTCTAGGGTTGTTTGATCATGCAGGTGCCAAAAAAGGCCTGGGATAGCCTATGGAAATGGCTGTTGCTAAATGCTTAATTAAAATGACCTCCCTTGTGGGCAGTGTTGGCTTGATGGTTAGGGAAGCACACTTGTAATGGAAGGATTGCTGGTTTGAATCCCCTACCAGCAAGTCACCACTGAGGTACCCTGAGCAAGGTACCGTCCCCAAGCACTGCTCCCTGGGTGCTGAATTAGCTGCCCCCTGCTATGTCATGAAAGTTAAATGTAGTGGACACATGTTGTTGTTGTGCTGTGGTGTGTTATCAATGACCACTGATCACCTAATTCTAATGGCTTTATCACATAACAAAAGTATACTGCTTTAAGTATACCTTAAAGAACGAACATTAAATACTGTATCTTATACATGTGTTCTTTAACAACACAGCAGAAATAATAATAGTAATTACAACTTTGATTGATTGGAAATTGTTTTTTACACCTCCCTCAACTTGCTCTTTGTAGAGTAAGCTGTCCTCAAAGGTCAGCCACCTGTTGGGGCGCCCAGGGAGCTGGGGGTTAAGGGCCTTGCTCAAGGACCCGCAGACATGCTGAAGCTGGGTTTGAACCTGTGACAGTGTGATTTCATGCACACAAGCTTGGCCCACTGAGCCACACGCTGCCCCCCCATAATAATGTACACTCGTTATGTAATGGCAGACAAGAACATTTTCTTTTCTTTTACTCACAAAACCCTTCCTCTGTGGACACCAGGAAGTGTCTTGACCCATTAGCATCCAAAAGTGAAGACCTCCAAGGAACAGTTGTCTGTGCGTTGTCCTCCCGGACTGGCACCTCACAGCAAATCCCAATGTTGCGTCGTTCGTACACCCTGCTGTTCTGGGCATGTGCAGGTAAGCTTATACCAGAATCGTCAGGTAAGTCATCAAGATCATGAGCCACTACAGGCCCACCTACATCTAAATCTAAAGCCAAAGGCTCAGTTCGTTCACTCACGTCTTTATTTTGCCTCATCATTGGTTGAGAGCAGTAATAGGTGTACATACCAACTTCATCATCCTCCGAATCAGACTTCTTGTCATCAATGTCTGCTGGATGCTTTTCCACAACCTCAGGGATTGTCGTTCTCCTAGTTTTAAGCCTCCTACTGGTTCTCTTCTTAACTCCAGAGGTTTCTAAGCCTTTCTTAGACCACAGTCTCATCTCTTGTCCAGCTGGCAAAATCAGATTACGATGGAGAACCTTTGTAGGGCCAACGCCATACTCTGCCCTCAGCTTGAACACAGGCAGACCGTGCATCTGACTTTCTACAATATAAGGGGTTGAACTCCAGCGATCTGCAATCTTATGTTTTCCCTGAGGACCAGTGTTCCGAATCAACACCTTGTCACCAGGAGCAAGTAGACAATAACGAACACTCTGATCGTACCGCTGTTTATCTTCCTCATTTCTCTTCCCCGCCATACTTTCCGCTAATTGGTAAGCAGCTTGCAGGTCTCGCTTCATATTTGCGACGTACCTCCGGTAAGATCCCTGGGACGAGCCGTCATTTGTGACGCCAAAACTTACATCAACCGGCAAACGAGCTTCACGCCCAAACATTAAAATCAAATCGTTTTTCGTACAGTTAGCTAATGTGCCGGCTCCATTTGATTTTCACTGCAGGGTTCAGGGTTTCAAGCATATTGAGCATCGTTCTATTAAACCGCTCAGGCTGTGGGTCACCCTGAGGGTGATACGGCGTGGTTCTGGATTTCTTCACTCCAAGCATGCCCAGAAGTTCACGAATGAGATGACTTTCGAAATCTCTCCCCTGATTGGAGTGCACTCTTTTAGGTAAACCATAGTGAGCAAAGTACTTTTCTCACAAAACTTTGGCAACTGTAGAGGGCTTCTGACCTTCAGTGGTAAATGCTTGGGCATACTGGGTATAGTGATCTGTGACAACCAGCACGTTACCCACATTCTTGGAGTCAGGATTGATTGATAGGAAATCTATGCACAGAAGATCCATGGGACCTTCACTGGTAAGACAGTGCAGCAACTCGCACTGGAAGTGTCTTTCATTGAATACATCTGCTATAATTCTTGCAGTACTTCTCAATCCTGTTATCACATAACTAACACAAATGATTGATTACTACAGAGTTAAATACAAGCCTATCCCTAGAAATAAGTCCCTATAAACAGTCCTTATAGATTAACAGGGCTAGAACTCATAACACCACGCACTGCATGCTGCATATTACCTGTCTAAATTGAGGCAGAGGATTACTTGTTAAACTCAAATTTAGCACTCTGAGATGGTGGTATGGAGTACGATGTTTGTGACTTGGGTCTCTGAAACCCAGATGCCTGACTTGCCGCCCCAATTCGACTCCCACGAAGAATGGTATTCACAGTTTGTAAGATTGTAGGATACTTAGTAATTGTCCTTGGAGAAGGTTCTGAACGAGCTTGTCCCGAAACCCCAAAATCAAGTACGGGTGCTTCCTTCTCCGCGCTGAACACCGAGTCATCCTGCAGATCCAGTGCTGCTAAGCACACTCCCAACTCCTCATCTATCTGTGTGGATCCAGTGGCGGTGTCACGTGTTTGGTGGTCATCAACTTTGCTATCATTTGGAGCTCTAGTTGACTCTGCAACCTGTGGTTCTCCATCATCAGAATGTTCCCCATCATCTTGCTGGGGATGCACAGCCTGAGGATCAGGGCCTTGCCCACCAAACCCAGAGTAGGAAGGATTAGGAGGGTCATCGCCATCATCATCACACCTTGGTCTACCTCTGGGGTGAGGAGGACGGGGAGATGGATCTTGTGATTCCGGACCGTCGGGTCTTTGGTTTGGTGGAGGTTGATCATTATTGTGTGCACTAGGAGGGTGTCCTGTCAGACATGGCTGAACCAGAGTTTGCAGGATAGTTCTTTACAAACTCCATAAGTTGTGAGAATTCCCTATACTCTTCAGTGTTAACTGGAGCATCGAAATCAGCTACCTCCACTCCACGGTAATAGGCGGATATGAAGTTGTCTACTATCTTTTTCCTACGGCGGTCAACCACAAACTCAGCATAATTGTTGAGAGTTTGGTCTTCGCCCATGTTGAGAATATGCTGCAAGCCCACGACAGTTTCTTAAAGTGAGTGGACCAAACATGCTGAAGATCACCCCTGTACCCATAGTACGGGTTGTTTCCCACAAGCCTCATTGCATTCACCACCCTTTCCCATTCAGTTGGGGACATTCTGGTGAAAAAGTGCCACGGAAATTTTGGGTGTTCATATAATACCTGTGTAATAACATCCAGGGTTGTTAGACCAGATCCAGCTGCCTGGGCTATTACAACACGTATGTGGATAGCAGGCACGGGAAGGTAACTTATACACCGGCGGAGAGTGGCCGCTACATTCTGACACATCGAGTAAACTGCCAAAATTCCTCCATGTCATTGCAACATCTGCCCAGGTAATCACAACAATCCACAACAGTTAGCATAATTTGCAGCAATTCCTGTTGAATTTTTGTTGGGTCTCTCCCCTCAACGCAAATGAAAGGTTGCTTAGGAGTATTGGATACATACACCTGCCTCTAGTATGAGGGTTTAGAAATCGCACTATTAGCTCCAGGAATTGCATTTCCTCAAAAGTGGTTCCTGCCACCCAAGCTCTTGCATTGAGGTTCCAATGCTGTAGAACTGCGAGGTCAGCTATCTCAAGGGTTGTAAGCTGAGTATGCAGATCAGCCAAAGTGTCTGTAAACCATATCTGATCGTTTAGCAAGTCTGCCAATTGCTGTCGTGCTTCATTACGGCCATAAGCTTGATCATGGAGCAAGTATGGTGCTAACATCTCGGTGATTAACTGTTGCCGCCTAGGTCCCCGCGACTGTATACGCAAGGAGCAAATACAGGATGCCACAAATGAATCCATTCAGGGTGACAGCAGATGCATTGACTACTTCAATAGCGAATGGGGGTACATTCACTTCCCACAGAATGCCACCTTGAATCTGGCAACGCCCCATTACCTCTTTATTATCCGCTGGTCCCCGGATGTAATGTGGAGCTCAGGGAGGAATGGCTGCCTGAAGCACCAGCTGTCCCCGCCAGGATCCACGATAGGGACCGTGCAGAGGGTTCTCTAACGCTTCCCGTTGCTGTCGTCGAGCATCCTGCTGTTTCCACGCACACTGTTCCAAGCGAACTGTTGTTAGATGCTGAAAGAAATTTTTGGTGCTCAGCCGAACGATTACTGATCTTATATACAGGTGAAACTCAAAAAATTAGAATATCGTGCAAAAGATCAATATTTCTTGACATTCCTTTCAGAAAGTGAAATTCATATATTATATAGATTCATTACACATAGAGTGATATATGTCAAGCCTTTAAATAAATGCAATGCAATTGCCAGGGGTACTATACACTGCACTCGGTTACTGACACCATGTGGCGAAAATCCACAAAGCACCATAATGATGGAGCGCGTATGTAGTGACAAAGTAAACATCAGCATAGTTAAGATTCTCACCATTGTGGTACCGTTGAAGTTGATGCAAATAAATTATGCAAGATAACAGCGATCGGAAGCCATTAGATCATTTGAAAAGTAAACTGACGCATGTGGGTTATAGTGGTTGCAGCATGTGGAAATGGCCAATACTGTTATTAAAAGACACAAGATGTATGTGATTAGTTAACATTTCTCCTGTTATTTCTGGGCTTATACCATGTAAATAATATAGTTAACAACATGATGCGTTATCAACGTTTATGTATATATTGCAAAAACATACAAAAACGCAATCTTTCTAGATCTTACGAGGTACCACTGGCCTCAGCATTCTCTGCTGACTCCGACTCAAGCCGAGTAGAGCCGAACCGAGATGAGACGAACTAAGCCGAGCCATACCGCGGGCACGCCGTCGCTCTGCCGCCAGGATACGCAGCGCTGACGTGTCGACGTAAACACGTGCGGCTCCCTGGTTACAGGTTTCTCTTTCTATTTTTTTCGTCCCTCCCTCCATCCCCCCTCGCTCTTTCTCAGCATTCCCTGACAACAGCAGCGATGGCGGAACCCCCAGCATCGGGAGCGACGGCAGCTACAGATGCACCATCCCCGTCTCCGACTCCGGCCCTTTCTCCCGCAGTTAGTCCGGGCTCGGAGCCTCCTTCCATCGCGCTTTCTCCTTCTGCGGGCGGCTCCCAGCGACTGCTCTTCTCCCACGACCTGGTGTCCGGTCGCTATCGCGGTTCGGTCCGGTTCGGCCTTGTCAGAATGATACACGGCGAAGAGGATTTCGACTCCGACTCGGACATCGACGGTGATGGCGGCGGGGGCGGCGGCGGTGGAGGCGGCGGTATTGCCGGTAGCTCCGACACCGAGAGTGGGGCGGCGGACAGCAGGGCTCGGCCCCTGGGACGGGGCTACGTTCGTGTGCAGTGGTACCCAGAAGGAGGAAAGCAGGACATCCGAGAGACGAAGGTAATACTGCCATGTGGCATCGATCGCAAAAGAAAGAAAAACCTGGCAGGTAGATCGTTAACATGTTTTGATGTTTCTTTATCTGTCTGGGTGTCGCGGCCGGGTACCTGATAAACCGCGGCACGGGTTACAGAAGCTAGCGGCCCCGCTACCTGCATGGGCAGAGCCGCTTTCTCCAGATTTTTCGGACTCGGGCTCAGACAGCACACAGAGTTGCCATGACCAGCATCCATAGCTGTATCGCACTTAGCCCTCTAACCCTGCGAGATGGCCGAAAGAGAGAAAAAGCACTGGCCTGGATAACCGCCGGGAGGTAGCCGCTGATTTCAAGGCGCGCCTGCTTATGGCTGTTTTGAATGGGAATGAATGAATGAATGAACCGACGGACGCCAGATCGCGGGTCTTCTTGACAGGGTCCGCGGAATGAACACCTCGGCACGGTAAAGGAATGAGGTGTCGAATGCACCATACTGTGGGGTTTCTCTGTCCGCGTAAACCAGTGAGCTGGCCGGTGCGGGACGGCGTGCCTCGCATCCCCGCCTGCTTTCATGGTTCTCGCATCGTGTCATTTTTTTGTGTTCATTGTAGCCAGCAGACAGGGCGTTGAATAGCGGGAAATATTTGACGAAAACAGTCATTAATCTGTACATCTGATGTGATTTTTTTTTGTAAGAAACTGTGGGCCTCGATGAAGCTGCCTACCACTCCCTGGATTTTTTTCTTTGCTTTGTATTTCAATTAAAGTACGGTTTTGAATCGTGGCAGGTAAAAAAAAAAGTGCTATAACATTATTTCCCTGGATGATCGTGGTTGCATCACGGCATCACCACAAGGAAGAACAATGGTTGTTGGCAGAGCCGGGAAATGCAGGCTGTATCTTTGTTAACAGGGGACCGGTATTGACATAACAGTGCCGTACTGCAGTGTAACCACACAGGGTGGACGCGGGGCCTCGCACCAAACAGGCACTCCTAGATAATGATTCCACTTCGAGAGGATGCTCTTTAAAATAGCATTGTCTTTTTTTGTTTTGCTTAGTTAATTGTTCTAGCTGAGTTTTCTGTTTTACTGCTGTAGTGCTAGTTATTTATAGTAGCATATTTTGGGGAAAGATTTTTTTTTTATTATTATTATTTTAATTTACATCTTTGTATCTCCTTTTGTGCCGCACAAATGGCTAGTCTTCCAGAGCACCTGCAGCAGCTATCACACATTGTTCATGTTTCTGTCTTCAATGCCACATTCAAAATACTTTTGTACCTTTTTGTCCAAAAAATAATAATAATCTTCTCCACCACAGCCGTGACCTCTGCACAAACGGGTGCACGCTACTTGCATCTCTGACAGGCGGTCAAATGCTTCCGCTAGGTAATGCTTGGGGTTGAGAGGTGTGAGATTCGTTAGATATGCCGTATCTCTAGATGCTTTTGCTGCTTCTGCATGAGGAATTATCCGGGATGCTTTTGTGCCGTGGTGCCCTGCATCCATTAACGGGCTCTGAACTCCTAAGCGCTTGGCAAAGGTCAGGCAGTGTTTAAGGCGTAACTGTGTAATTCTGTCATTTCGCTGGAGGATTAGGCAATCTGTGGCCGGTGGCGATTTGTTCGTGATTAGCAGAGGACCCGACACGACCAGATCAAAGCACCCTTGTCCTGCAGTAGAGGCTAAGCAGAAAAGGCAAAATATCCCCTCTCGCAATACCTTTGTCCAGTTTCCCAAGAAGGTCAACTAAATGCATTAATTTAACCATGTGTCTGTTTGTAATACTTTAGTCGTTTTTTTAAGTAGGTGGCCTACATCAGACTTGAAACTGTAGACAAAATGAGGCTCTTGGAAATGTATATGAGAATAAACAGCCCAAATGACACCTTTTTCACAATTATGTTTTGAACTAGACCTTACATTGCTTTTTAAGAAAGATATTTCTAAGTGCTTATGGATCAGTGGGGCTCCATGGCATCGACCCGTAAAGGGGGGCAAGCGTGACTGGCCAGCCCCCACTCCGCGGGGACCGAGATGCAGCAGGTGGCACCGTGCTGAGGGCATGGCAGGTGGATCCTCAACACCCCACGCCCTGCTCCTTGACACGGCCGTCAAACCTGCTGAAGCTAGGCTCCATTCTGTTTTTTTTTTGGGGGGGGGGGGGGGGGGGGGGGGGGGGGGGGGGTAATTTGGGGGGGGATTGGGGGTTGGGCCGGGCTGCCGGCCCTGGGGGAGGGGGGGGCGGTGTGTTAGGATAA
>JAODKE010000101.1:10259437-10275613 GCA_026779605.1 Mormyrus hasselquistii
CCATACTGGAGAGCAGAATGATTGCGAGAGAGGGGGAGGGGTGTTTGAGCCCCCCCCCCCCCCCCCCCCCCGCCCCCGTCTGCCTGAAGCCTGAACGATGCTGGTTTTCTTTCTGTCTCTGCTCTCCGCAGGTGTTCCATGAGCGTAGAGGACGGTGCTAAGCTTTATGACGTCTGCCCCCACGTCAGTGATTCGGTGAGGACCCCCCCCCAAGAAAGGTCCTTGTCTTGACCTTGCGTGGCTGAAATGACTCAGGAACAGATCATCTTCCAGCTTTAAGGATCGGTCGTCTCTTGTAGTTATTGAATCGGCAAGCAATGATCTGTGATATTTGTCAGCTTCCCACCACAAGTCTAAAATGTTGTGCTGGTTCGGGAGGCAGTTTAGTCTGACACCAGGATGTGAGAATTTGACCATGGATGCCCAGGATTAGCAGTGTGCTGTCCTAAGAGAAGCTGCCCGATGTTTTGTCAGTAATTTTTGTAGGCGGAGGTTTCAACTGTTATTGCCTTGCTACCAGATTAGCCGTTCATTGGTTGACATCGCAAACATACAAGGTAACTTACTTTTTCACTTAATGAATAATGAATTCATGCTATTTCCTTAGGGGCTTTTCTTCGATGAGGCCTACGGTTTCTACCCAGGCCAGGTGCTGATCGGACCTTCCAAAGTATTCTCCAACGTGCAGTGGCTTTCCGGCGTCAAGCCTGTGCTCAGCAAGAAGAGCAAGTTCAGGGTGGTGGTGGAAGAGGTGGGACTCTCAGCAAGCTGGCTGCCTGCTTCACCTGGAGGCCATGTCTCTTTATGATTGTTGACTTGAATGGTTCCCTGATCTCTCGCTGACCCGTTTATGCTGCAGGTCCAGGTTGTGGAGCTGAAAGTGACGTGGATCACAAAGAGCTATTCCCCGAGGGGTACGGACAGTGTCTACCCACCTCCTTCCACGATCACGCAGGAGAACCTCTGCAGGTAGCTGTGTGGCGTGCATGGAGGGTTGAGCAATCAATTGGGATTGCATGGTAGTGTCTTGCTTGTTGGATGTGTGTTTATTTTGTCTTGGAAGCGGACATCCTGGCTTGTAATGGACAACTGCACCTCTGCTAATCTCTGCACAGGGTTAAGCGACTCGGCTACTATGACCACACTCAGAGGCAGCTGGGCGAAAGGGCCCTCTACGTCTTTCCCCCCAAAGGTGATGCCACCCGGATCACCTGCGAGGGGCCCGAAGGGGCTCCCATCCTACCTGAGGACCCTGTTGCCCGGAAGGTGTGTCTCGAGGTGCCCCCTCCGTGCTTTTGGTCGCCCCAGAGCATGAATCAAGTGTTTCTGGAAGTGTTCTGACCTCACACTTGTCCTTCATGTCAATACTTGCAGTTGATAAAGATGTTTAAGAAAGACTTGGGGAAGAAGACCACAGACCACGCTGATGGACACGGTGCCAGCCAACAGCTGGTGGAAAAGGCAGAGAGACCCGAAGGTAATTTTCTTTCTGTTTGAACTCGGATTGCCATTGGAACTTGTAATTGGCATGAAGCTGGCCTGCTATGACAGATTTTGCCAAATGACTGGCATCCGCGTGACCATTCCAGGTGAGAAAAAGCCCGAGTTACACCAGGAGCTGGTGACCATCCAGGATAAGTTGGATGCCGGCTGCCTCAACAACGGTCCACTGGAGGCAGACGGGCAGCCCAAGGACGGCGCCCCGGAAACAGCGGGCGACCCAGACGCGGATGATGAGGCGGCGGATGACACGGACGACACCAGCTCCATGACGTCGTCGGCGAGTTCCACCGCGTCCTCGCAGAGCGGAGGCGTGGGCTCGAACCGCAAGAAGAGCATCCCGCTGTCCATCCGCAACCTGAAGAGGAAGCACAAGAAGAAGAGGACCAAGTTCTCCCGCGAGTTCAAACCCGGAGACCGGTGAGCTTTCATCTCCAGTGCTGGAACTGGCCTAGCCAGTAACAGGCTTGTCACGTGAAGTGAGATGTGCAGTGTTACTGCTGTCTGAGATGTATAATGGACTCTTCGAATAGGAACGCTAAATTATTTATGTTGATCTGCTGTTGGCTGCATGGTCTATGTCAACCATCTTAAGGCCCCTGTAGGATGCTGTAGAGCTCTGAACAATAATAAACACTAAATATGAAACTTCACACATCTCGTTAACGGGGCATGATGATGGCTTGTCAGCAGTGCCACTGGTGGCTTTTCTGCTATGTTGTCACTGAACTCGTCTATCAAGTTATTTTTGAGAACATCAGAGTGACGAACGTTTAAGCAGCAGTTACGCCCCAGACAGGCCGCTCCTCTAGACCCTTGTTAAAAATAGCTGCCGGTAATAAATCGAACATCGCACAGAGATGGCGACCTGACAGGGAACTGTGCCGCAGTGTTGAGGGAGGGGCCAGGGCGCTAAGTAGGCCGGAGGGCCTTTTTCCCAACCGCTGCTTCCTCTTGGCCACAAACAGGGTGGCGGTGGAGGTGGTGTCCACCAAGACCACAGCGGACGTCATGTGGAAGGACGGCACCATAGAGAAGGGGATCCGTTCTAATGATCTCATCCCCATCCAGCACCTGGACAACTATGAGTTCTGTCCCGGGGACTTCGTGGTGGACAAACGACGTATGTGTCTCCCTCCCGCACTTCTCATGCTTCTGTCCAAAACGGCCTGCTGGGTTTTTTATGTTTATAAATACATAAAAGGCAAAGCCTATTTCTGAAATTGAGAACAAGCAAAATGGGGTCTGATCCCCAGTCAGACTCTTAAGAGGAATACTCTTAAGTTTATCCAAAATAAGACGGCTTAAAAGTTATACCTTCACCTGTTTTCCACCGCCCAATGTCTAATGAACAATGCTTGGCATGTTCCTGAATATCCCTTGTGAGATTCTCTTCACCTTGCAGTGCCTTAATCACCATGCCCCCTAAAGAGACTTTTTTATTTTTTTATTTTATTTATTTAACTCCGTATGTGCAAAGTGTGACTCTGTGCCTGTCTGTGCTCTAGCCCAAGCTTCTCCAGACCCTGGGATATATGGGGTCATCCAATCTGGGGACCACAAAGGCAGGACGTGCGCAGTGAAGTGGGTCAAACTCAATGCCACCAGCGACGATGTGGAGGTCAGTGAGCGCGTGTCGCACTTGACAGCTCTGCTTGACCCCTTTACAGCAGATCTGCCAGACTGCTGATTGTCGTTATACATTCCCCTTTACAAAAACGAAACGAGTACCAGAGTTAATTCAAGTACTTTGGGCTCTTTAAACAGTAGTTTTGCGTCAGCACTGTATATTGGGTTTTTCGCACGACCAGGTTATCGGCGAGGAAGACGATGTCAGCGTTTACGATATCGCCGACCACCCGGACTTCCATTTCCGTACCACGGACATAGTTATAAGGATATGGAGCTCAGAAAACGGCCAGGCGGCTGACTGTGAAAATGAGGTGAGAGAAGGTGCTTGTGTGTGTGTGGGGGGGGGGGTTCTGTTGACGGTGGAACTCGAGCAATCAGCAAGTAGTTAATGGTCCATACGTAATGAAAATGAGCATGCCTTACCAACCCCCCCCTCCCTCCCCCGACTTCTGCTGCTTCTCATTAATTACTCGTTAATAAACAGCGTCTCTCAATGCCATGAACCTCCTGTAGTGAAGTTGGCCACAATCTCAGCAGCTGTTTTCCGGGAGGTGAAAATGATCCCCTTGTGTCTGATCCCATCTGGATCATCCTCCAGCTTTATTAAAACGGGCGTCTAGTGCCTTCTACGTCCCGACGTGCCCTCTCCCATAGGTGTCCATTTCCGTAGTTTGGCAGGCGCAGGGTATCTGAGAGAGTCTTTGTTTTGGGTGAGACAGGACGTTAATTCGGAGGTATGTCACAACTGGCCGAGCTGACGCGGCGACAGCGGTGGCAGATTCAGAAAGAGCTAAACGTTCCACATAGTCGGCCTTGTTAGGAGCTCGTCGTGTGTGTTTCTCGATTAGCAAAACGCGGCGGGCAGGCGCCTCCAGCTGTTTGCGTGACTTCTCAGGTGCCTGAAATAGACCGTTTGTGGTTTTTGGCTGCATGTACATTTTGTGAGACTCTGTCAGCATCAGCTGTCTGTTCTCCACTCCGACAGACATCGGTGGGCCAGGTGTCCCGCGTGGACATGAGCAGTAAGGTGGAGGTGGTGTGGGCCGACAACTCCATGACTGTGGTCCTGCCTCAGGTATTCCTCCTTGGGCCTCATTTTGTCGTGGTATTTGGGACTCGGGCGAGAGCTGCTCCTCGGGGCCTCGGCTGATTTCTGCATTTTTCTTTCGTTTGTCTCCTCTACAGCACCTCTACAACGTCGAGTCAGAGATCGAGGAGACTGACTATGATTCAGTGGAAGGCAGCAGCAGCGGGGCCTCCTCTGAGGAGTGGGAGGACGAGAGTGACAGCTGGGAGACGGACAACGGGGTGATGGAGGATGAACCGCCCGGGGAGACGGCCCCGGCTCCGCCGCCTACCATCCAGGCCGGCGCCCCGC
This sequence comes from Mormyrus hasselquistii, assembly GCA_026779605.1. Taxonomy (NCBI): domain Eukaryota; kingdom Metazoa; phylum Chordata; class Actinopteri; order Osteoglossiformes; family Mormyridae; genus Mormyrus; species Mormyrus hasselquistii. The sequence goes on from JAODKE010000101.1 coordinate 10,263,948, forward strand.
AGGAGGCCAAGGCAGTGACCCAGCACCCTGCCACAGTGGAGGACCTGGAGGGGGCCATCGCCTCAGCCACACTGGCGGGAGCAGGAGGTGGTGGAACAGGAGCCGAAGAGAAGGCGGGCAAAGAGGGAGCACCACGGGGCTTCCGAGAGCTAAAGGAAGCCCTGAAGATTCTGGAGAGTCTGAAAAACATGACAGTGGAGCAGCTGTGGACCGGTTCACCTACATCACCCACCTTGGAGCCAGAGAAGCCCACCAAGGAGAAGAGATTCCTGGATGACATCAAGAAACTGCAAGAGAACCTGAAGAAGACACTGGACAATGTGGCCATCGTGGAGGAGGAACGTATGGAAGCTGTAGGGGAGACGGACAAGGAGGAGAAGCAGCAGGAGCCCCAGACGCCCGTGCGCTCCGAGTGGCCCAGTGACACACCCGTCCTCTGCCAGCAGAGCGGGGGCAAGCCGGGTGTCACCTTCACTAGTGCCAAGGGGGAGGTCTTCTCTGTGCTCGAGTGGGCACCAGGTGAGCATATTACAGCTCCACCTTCGAGACACCGCTGCAGTGTTGTGGTAGCTAAAGCCATTTTTGGTCTGTAAATCTATTGGTGATTGTAAACACCAGCAATGGATAAGGAGACCTCATAGAGATTCTTATCCTGTTCTCTTTGCGCAGACACTCATGCCTTTAAGAAAATGGAGTTCCAGCCTGCGGAAGCCAAGAAGTTCTTCAGCACTGTGAGGAAGGAGATGGCTCTGCTGGCCACCTCACTGCCAGATGGTATCATGGTCAAGACATTTGAGGACCGCATGGCAAGTTCCTGCCCCTTAAATCCCTAGTTTCTCTCCTGTTGAGTATTTCGCCATGTGATCACGGGACTGCATTGTCCGTAAGCCCCAGGATGATGCTTTCGATGTTTTTGCTGTTAACCCCCGCTAAACATGGCAGCTCAGCGAATGGGAGGGACCGTTGGGGAGTTTGCTGTACTCTTCTCTTGTTTCTTTCCAGGATCTGTTCTCGGCTTTAATTAAGGGCCCCACACGTACCCCCTACGAGGACGGCCTATTCCTCTTCGACATCCAGCTGCCCAACATTTACCCGGCAGTCCCGCCTCTCTTCCGCTACTTGTCGCAGTGCAGCGGCCGCCTGAACCCCAACCTCTACGACAACGGCAAGGTCTGCGTCAGCCTTTTGGGAACCTGGATTGGCAAGGTATGGCCCAACCCCCTCTACCGATTCCTCCGAAGCAGCTTATTGTGTACATTCTGCTTCTCATGCTGATGACCCGGAAAACCAGATAAGATAAGACTGAAAGCGTGACGCATGGCAAGCAGAGACTTCTGCTTTGCCCTGCTCGTCAAGGTCTCTTCACCCCTATCCCCGTGTCGTTATCTTCATCTGCAGGGCACTGAAAGGTGGACCAGCAAGTCCAGTCTTCTGCAGGTGCTCATTTCTATCCAAGGTAAGCTGACCGGTGGAGGCTGCCCCCCCCCCACTCTTTACATGTTTTCACTTTACCTCCCTGACCTCTGTTAGTAAGGGTTGAGGTGTGACCTCCAGCCTTGTCCTCGCTTTTTGGGTCCCTCTTGAGCATATTGGCCGGCAGAAGTGTCTGAAAATGAATCGCGCCTTGACGTACCCTTGATCGAGCTTAAATGTCACCCTGTAATTTTCAAAATGCTGAAATTTGAATTTCAGATTCGAAACTCAAAGGAGAAATCTGCTGTGTATGGGCCTCTTATGAATAATGACGCGATGTATCTGCTGCTCCGAGGACGTTTTTGGAAGCTTGGACATGTAGAGGACATGTTGCAGTGTTGGATTCCTTCACGTGTTGAATTCCTTCCCCATTAGCAGGGCGTTTGGGTTTTCATCTGTAACCACCCATGTCTGCGCTGCGTCTTCAGGGCTGATCCTGGTGAATGAGCCGTACTACAACGAGGCTGGCTTCGACAGCGACCGGGGCCTCCAGGAGGGCTACGAGAACAGCCGCTGCTACAACGAGATGGCCCTTATCAAAATGGTGCAGTCCATGACACAGCTGCTGCAGCAGCCTGTGGAGGTCTTCCAGCAGGAGATCCTGGAGCACTTTCATATCAGCGGTTGGAGGCTGGTGCACCGTTTGGAGGCCTGGCTAGAAATAAATGAGGCGGTGGAGCGGGGCTACAGGGGCCGCGGGCCGGAGCGTACCCCCTCGGAGGAGGCGGGGCCGGCGGCCGTCACGCATGGGGTGCTCTACAGCACCCCCGGCAGCCTGGAGCTGCGGGAGGAGGAGCTGGAGGACTCGGGCCTGAGTCCCTCCACTACTGCACAGCAGGAGCTCGGCCAGAACTCTGACTGCGAGAGCCCTGCGGCGCCAGGCGGGGAGGCAGGCTCAGGCGCGGGCACTGAGCAGATGGGGAAGAGCCAGCAGGACTCTGCAGGAGGCCAACCCGCCGTCAGACCAAAGAAGAGGAGGAAGAGCTACCGCAGCTTCCTGCCAGAGAGAAGCGCCTACCCCGACATCGGCTTCCCGCTCTTCCCGCTGTCCAAGGGCTTCGTCAAGAGCGTCCGTGTGGTCCTGCAGCACTACCGCGCCGCCCTGGCTGCCGCCAGCATCCCCGAGCGCAGGGAGGACAAGTAGGTGCCCAGGGGCTCCACAGTGCCCCCTGCTGCCTACACCCCTCTCCAAGCCACCCCCCTCTCCCACACACCGGTGTTGTACAGCAGTGTCCTGCCCCCTCCCAAAGGTAACCAAGCTGTGCCTGGGAGGAAGATTATTACGACTATTATTACTACTACTAATTATTATTTTGGTAAATAACCAGTCTGTGCATAAATCTAATCTCTAAACCTAAGTTCCATTGGTGCCCCACCGCAGTAGAGATGTGAATGAAGGTCCCCCTCCCATCCCACCCCAAGTTTCACCTTTGTGGGGGCTGCTGCCTGTCCTGCCCTTGTCCCCCTGAATCCCGCTGACATTCTGACCACTCAGGGAGACTTGGACACAGAGCCTGTGCCTTGACAGGGGAGCATCAGGAGTGAGATGTTTTTTGTTTTTTTCTCTATGGAGGACATGGCCGGGACATGCTGGTGTGGCAGGAATTCCGGGGGGTGGCAGAGGCTGCTGGGGGTGTCTGGGTGTGGGTGGTGGGGGAGAGTTGGAGCTTCTCTGCGAGGGGCAAGCTGTGCCCTGGAACAAAAAGCCTGGCACCACTGATGGTATGCACTGCTACGGCGCGTCGGGGGGGCACCTTCCCCGATGGCGGAAAGGCTCCCCGGCACGCCGCCTTCCAGACTTCTCCGCAGCAGCCGCAGAACAAACCGCACGAAATGAGAAGCGACCAGCCCATCCTTTGACCTTTGACTTAAGGGCACATTTTCACGCCATAACTCCTTTTTAAAGTCACACCGGGTCGTGTGCTCCTCGGCCATCTTCCAGGTTGCTGAATAAGCAGACCTTCAACATGAAGAGCTGGGTGCTTTTAAAATCGCTGCAGCTTCTCGTGGGACTGGACCCCCCCTCCTATTAAAGTGATTTAGCCTTTACCAGTGGATCCCAAAATCCTTTTTGCATCAAAACGCCACACACACACACACACACACACACACACACAAACAGCTCAAAACAATCGAGTGAGGAGTTTACAAAAAAAAAAGCTTTTCAGCTGGGGAAAAAAGGGGTGTAACTGGATATATTAAATGAAATATGACCTGTGGGTGAATATGTGCACCAGACTGAGGCTTGATACCGCTTGTTCCTTTTAAAACAGGCTTGGAATTTTCTGTTTTAGTCTCATGAACTGGTAAATAAACCCATGGGCTAAAGTATGAGCAGTCGTGTAGCGCACTCGCCCTCAGTTTTAAACTTCCGGCTGCCCATCCGGTAGATCACAGCTCGTTAATTTAAACACTGAGGGCCCTGTTCTGTGCTCATTCGCTCGCTGGCTTAGCGAGTACGCTGATGTGCATGCTGTAACTACTAGTGCACCAGTTTGTCCATGAGGTCTAGTCCCGGAGCTAGATGCCTTACCTTACTTGGTATGTACCAAGGTCTGGATAATGGACGGCGTTCAGAGAGTCATTTTTCCCACTATGCTTCATCGCTTATGGTTTCAAGAGCTTTTTGTAAAAGAATTTTAAGTAAAACGCTCATCCCTTCACCTTAGTTTCATATAAGCGAGTCGTGTAATTGGCGAAGGGAACAATGTTATGTATTTGAATCACTTTACTTTTTCCCCCCCTTGCTTTTTAAAAAAATCCTGTCTTCTGGGTTAAGGGTAGAGGAAGACTGAAGCACAATTAGAGGCAGGTTTGGTTCCTCTATGCTACACCTTGTCCCTTAAACCCCAGTCGCTTCCTCCTTATCAGACTGGCCAGTAAATGTTGCTCTTATGTTGTTATGGCAAAAAAAACTGCTGTCTAAGCTTTTGTCTCTTGTGGTTTGGATTTTTTTTTTTGATCTTCTCTTTACATCTTCAGCCTGAAAAACTTGAGACTGGGTGTCAGTATTTTTTTTGTAAGGTGGCTCAGACATTGTGCTCCTTTCTTGGGTGCCACAAGGGGGCAGTGATTCCAAGCTGATGTTGCCCGAGGGTTTGCAGTCTGTAAAATAAAGTGCAGAAATCCAACTTGACTGGTCTCGCAAGTGTGGAGACAGTCACTGTTTACATCAAAAACATTCAGCTGATACAAATGTTCGCTTCCTTTCACACCGCATCCGTAAAAAAAAAAAAAAAAAAAAAAAATGAACTGGGTTCATTACACAGGCCTTTCCACCTGTTTTAAAAAAAAAATAAAAAAATAATCAACCCCCACTTTCTCTCAGAAATGCTGTTTGTGATTCAGGGCCAGAGAGTGCTTGACTTCTTTCTTTAAAAAAAAAAAAAAAAGTGTTGTGCAAAAAAAAAAAAAAAACTAACGCAGTGCAAAGCCACCTTCTGCTTGTGCGAGGAGAGCAAATGGAGGGAAATGGCAAATGTAAGGTCTGTCTTATTTGTTTAAACCAAACCTGTTACTCCTGACCAGTCTGGTTTACCTGGCATGGCGAGTCCAGCTACCATCTCCCTCCCGCTCTCTGGCTTCCTCTCGCCGTTCCGCCGGTATACCTGATACGCATCCTTACTTTATCGTAGTTGCAGTGCCTATGGTGTGTGGCTCCTCCCCCTCAGTATTGCAGCTCGAACTTTTAGTTTTCCAGTCTTTGAACAGATAATGTGAAGTTTAGGTTTCAAAAAAGAGGAAATCAAGCACATGAAGCTCTGTAAAAAAAAAAAAAATAATAAAATAAAAATGTCGGTGTATGTGTACAATACATAACCCATATTAAGAGAGATACAGCCAAAGCATGTACCATGTCGCTTTAAGCCTACAACGGCTGCACACAAGACTTGACTGTATGATGTAAACATTTCACAGTGGCCTGTCTTGGTAAACTAATAAACTATGATTTGTAGCCTGATTCCTCTGTACAGATGTCATGATTATATAAATAATATAAATATAGATATTTAACAAATGTAGTGGAGTGAATGCTTGGGGATATATGTCTGCAGGGTGACGTGTGACTGTTGTTTTTCTCTCATGGGTCATTTTTTTTTTTTTTTTTTAATTTTGTTTGCATTAAGACAATTGTATAAAGTGATGCATTAAAATCTTTGCAAGCTGAAAACACCCAAGTGGTTGTGTTGGTTTTATTTACTCGTGTGTATGACTGTTTATTTATATAACCCTGCCTGCCTATATGGTGACTGAAAAATATGAGCTATTAACATGTAAACTGATTCATCTGCAGTCCTGACTCGAGTGAATCACCGGTCAGTTCTATCGTCACATGATTTGATGTGGATAGGACACGGGCTCAGGTCCGGAACATGAACGACTTGGTCTGTGGGGTGGGTCCTGTGCATCAGCACCAGCCGTTTTCAGATCTACAACGGACACATGAAAGAGAAGTCTTTATTTTTTAAAAAAGTTTATTCAAAAGGAGATAATCAACAGAATTTGGCCTCTGGTTACAAAACTAAGGACAATTTGCTCGGCTGGAAAAATAGACTTCGGCTTGACACATCATTTTGACTGAGCAGGAAATGCAACAGTGTCCTTCCAGTTTTTTACAGCAGCATCTATTTTTGAACAGTGAAGTGCATCCAGTTGGGGCTGTGGCTGGTTCACTGGGATTCTGTAACCAAGCAGCTTCAGAAATAATCTCCCCCATCCCATACACACATCCTCCCCTGGGGGGGGGGGGGGGTCACTGGCCCTTGCTGGTGGTCCCCTCCCCACCACCACCCCTTGTTGTCATGGCAATAGGAAACACCTTTGGAAACCTGAAAGCGTAGCCTGACATTTCTGATTAGGGGGCCAGCCTGCCCGCAGTGCCCCCTGTGGCACAGAAACTCACAGTCCCAAATTTAACAGTGAGGCAGGAGACCTCGGTGGTGGTTACGATGATGACTGATGATGATTTTCAGAGGTTTAAGCTGTTCTCTCCCTTTTTATTCACTCCTTCTGCCCACAGCTTCAAAGTGATATAAATTGATGCAGTTTTTCTTTTTGGAACAGTGATTTTAAAAACCTAGATAAACCCATTAGCCTGCGGCAGGCCGTGGACAGCTATCGCCGGGCACACTGCCAACGGCTGCAGCAGAGAATGCTGAAAGAGCACATCTTGCTCATTGGCTCGCCCCTCAATATGGGACATGTGCGTCTGGGGGGGGGGGGGGCGGCATATCCTGCAGGCTGAGCAGGACACCCGCTTCTCTGTCACAGACGCAGTGCACGGCCTGTGGCACACATGTGCAGTGTGGTGTCACCAGCCCGCTGCCTACTGCATTCCAGCTGGTGGGATGGTGGTTCAAAGTGGCTGCAATTACAGAACTGTGTCCACTGTTGTTCCTTCACTTTCAGTACAGCACTCTGTATTTTCAGCACCATAACACCCCCCACCACCAATGACATTATAGACAGCATTCTGCGTGTGTATTCAGAATCAACCCGGTGCCGGTACAGACAGTGCTCTGTATGTATTTTCAGAATCACAATAACACATCTGATTACAGTAAAGAAATGCTTGGCTTGCATAATCATAATCATTTACAGTGTCATATTCTGGTCATTGTCATTAACATTTACCCACACGAAATACATCAGGATTAGAGGCTGGTCTTCTTGGAAACGTACCGGGACACCACCTCCATCCCAAACCAATGGGGGAAATGTCTGAGTAAAGACATGCCCACGTCTCTCATTTGTGTCGCTTACTCCAGAATGTATGGGGCAGGCAGCAGTACCGTGTGGAAAGAGAGGGAGGGGGGCAGGCAACCCTACCGACTGACCCCAGGGTGGCTGCATCAGCATCAATTATCACATTGCCAGCACACCCCACCTGGTTTTTACGCACAACGATGAAGTCACTGGCCAGAGCACAGCCCAATGGGAAATTACACAACCATCGAACTCAAGTTAACTTCTCTTGTCACAGTCATCAATTTAATGGTATTTATTTATCTTTAAAATTTCTTCAAAAAGGTCAGGGATAAGGACACAGAGGTGCTAACAGCTCAAGCCCCCCCAGGAGAAAAGCATTTGGGAGCCCAGTAATTGTGAGTGGGGGGTGGGGCTTGACGCAGGATCCAGGCAGCGGCGTCACCCAACACAGCTGGGGGAGGAAGTGACTGTCCATCTGTCACAGCAGCTAAAATCGGAGTAAAGGTGAGGTAGCGCACATGTGACACCGGGCGGGGGAAGGTGGGGGCACTCTGTCAATATCTATCAAAAATGTGCAGAGGAAGATTAGACATAGATTCTGTTGACTGGCCTGGTGACCCCCCTCCCCCACATAGAAAGAAATGGTATTGATCGGGGGGGGAGAGGGGGGTGCAGTTTAGCTACTGCAGAATGACAGCCCCTTCATGGCTGTCAACATGCCCCCCCCCCCACCACCCCTTCCTTCTTCACGATGCACAGCACAGCGTCCAACAGCTGAGACAGTGAGGTCACCTCCTGCATTTGCACACCAGAGAGCGGCTGCTCTTAGCCCTTGGTGCTGCGCTGATTTCCTCCCCACAGCCATATTTTATAACAGTATTATGAGAAACACACTTTATAACGATGGTTTAAATAACGTGGTGTCTAGGAGCTACAGAGGAGCAGCTGGCGGGGATCACACCTGATTCAGCGAACACTCCGCTTGCCTGGTACCAGCATCTGGTGGCATGTGGGCCTACTTGGCTGGAAAAGCATCACAGGATGCGTGTCGCGATAAGGATGGGGAAGTCCTGACCCCACCACACCAGACCCCGACCCGAATCTGAAGTTTCAGTTACGATCCCGGATATGTTCTGTCGGAGTGTTACGCCATCGATAAGCCACGGGAACGTCTGGATTGTGAGTGCAGGGCCCCCCTCCCCACTCTGTGAATACCCCCCTAGCCCATTATCAGGCGTGCCAGGCCATGGTGCACCTGTGCCTGCAGGGGCCCATACTCAACCACCTCTCCATCCACTGTGATGATACCTTTGGAGGAGAGAGGCTCCAAGCGTAGCGCCCGCACCTTGTTGTACACCAGGTGGGGGCAGCCGGCGGACAGGTGGGCACCCTTCTCCATGGCCAGGAAGAGGCGCAGCAGGGCAGCACGAGAGATTCCCGCTCGGACGTAGTAGAGGTGTATGAGGCCGTCGTCGGGAGCCGCCCCGGGCGCTGCCATGAGGTCCTCGGCCAGGTGAGACTGGTACATGGCCAGCACCAGCACAAAGTTCTCCTCCTTCACTACAGTCCAGTTGCTGGGCACTGGCTGCTCTAGTGGCACCAGGAGGGAGTCAGGGGGCCCCGTGGAGGATGAATATAGAACTTCGGCCTTCGTCGAGTTGTTGGAGTTGCAGGAGTTGTGGAAGGTGTGTGTGGCGGCCGGCTCGGATGAGCCCTCGGGCGGGTGGCAGAAGAAGGAGGAGCAGAGCCCGAGGCCGTAGGGGGGCGGGGAGGCCTGGCGCGGGGCCGGGCACTCCTCAGCGGGCAGGTAGGCCAGCCGGCCCTGGTAGACGCGCAGGGAGGCCAGCCGCACCAGTGTCCCCACGGTGAAGCGGGCCGTGCCCACGTAGCGATACTTCTCGCTCTCAATGTCGACGTCGGCCACAAAGCCCCAGGCGAGGGAGAGGAAGGAAAAGAGGCGCGCGCCCGACGCCAGGCTCACAGAAACCAGGTCCAGGGGCGACGGCAGGCCCCTGCACAGCAGGAAGCCGCAGCTCACCAGCAGCTCCTCACTAGACACCGGCTGGGACCTGGCAGGGGCACACAGAACCTATCAGCGACTGGGTACGAGAGGGGGGGAGGTGTCACACGGCACAGCAAAAAAGTCTTACAGGCGGCAGATGACCTGCATCTCTGACATCACCTCAAACCGAGGTGTCATGTATGTAAACCTCCAGTAGGAGGAGCTCTTATTGTAAACAGGGAGCAGCAACAAAGGAAAGGGAAGCTTACAAAAGCTGACAGTGCCAGGCTGACTCAATGGCCCCTTTTTTACCAGCTCACATGCTTGTCCTGCATCTGATTTAGCCCCCCCCCCCCTTCTTTCTGTCATTCTACAGCTAAATTCGCTCGTCCTTTTGTCAGTCACATACCCTCTGATAATGTAGGGACTTTACGCATCAGAACTTTGCTAGAATTCTGGGGTCCCTACCGTGAGGCTGAATGAAGCACATTCGTACATCATTCTCTCAACTATCCCCCCGCAGCATAGGGTATAGATCCTGCAGTGTATGTCACTGTTCTTTAACGGGCTGGGGGGTGGGGATCTCACCCAGAGTAGTGGTGGATGGAGGCAGCCAGAGCGTTCCCTGAGCCGCCGGGCAGAACCCCCAGTGGAATCTGGATGGCTTGCTCCCAGTCCTCCCGCTCCATTAGTCCGTTCACCACCTAGGAGTAGTAGACACAGGGTCTGAACGCAGACACACGCAGCAGAGCAGCCACTTTCCCCGCATTAGTGCTGCACAGACACGCACAGGGTATTATAGCGCATGTGCTTCTTCCAAATAAGACGTAATATTATTCTCCTGGCACCTGTATGGACAGCTCTGGCTGCAGGGGTCCGTGTCCCCACCCGTTGGGCTGTGCCACTGTGCGCATAGGGAGCCTCGAGATAGCAGTGATATTCCTGAGCTCGCCAAGGTCTGTCACCCACCTCAAAGAGCAGTCCGTCCCCTGACATGATGACCAGGGCGTCCCACTGAGACAGGTCTGCCTCCCTCACCAGATCGCGGGCGTGGTTCTGCCGCTCTGTTGGGTGAAAACCGGGGGAGTGAGTGGTGGGACGGCCCCCATCAAGCCTACAGAGCGGACCGGCTCGCCTACATGTCCCTGTGACATCCGCTCCGCTCCCATGACGCTTTGTGGCTTATTTTACACAGACAAGTCACATGACCCCTTTGGAAGGAAAGCTTCTTATTATAAAGCTCCAAATTATACACAAGCTCTCCCCAACCAACCTGAATAAATTGTATGTTCCTGTAATACTTCACACAGCACAAAACTAGCTTCAGTTTGAATGTGGTGTGTTACAGCACATTTGCACCTATAAACCATGCACAAGTATACAGTGGTACAAGACATCGTTCAGGCCAGACCGGGGGGGGAGGGGGGATAGGGTGGGGCTGAATATTCACAATTGCAAGAGTTAAATTGTGCAATAACACATAGTGCAGCAGCGGGAATGTAGCGGTGGAATGTAATGTAGCCGATTACAGAAAGTGCAAACAGTTAGAGGTGGTTAAAGCGGCTGGCGGGGTGAAGAGCTGGTGCTGCTCACTGCAGGGAGTTCAGGAGTCTTACAGCTTGTGGGAGGAAGCCGTTACAACCTCATCACAAAAGCAAAATGAACTGCAATTAATAAAGCCTCAGATCAGAGTCAGCAGAAGCCGAACGGGAAGTCTTTACGGCGATGCCGCATTCCTGTCCTCTGTGGGACCGGAGACCTCAGACAGTGGGGCAGGGAGCAGAGGCCGGCCGGCCCACCCACATTCGGTCAGATTCGCCTTCTGGCAGACTGCGATTGCGACAGAGCGCGCCGTCTTGGTAACCGTCTTTAGGAGGCCTCTTACCCCTTGGGGCAATGCGACGACTCCTGCTAGGCGTGCCGTAACCGGAGGCTTCTCACTAGTGCCACGGGAGGGCATGTCCCGGCCCCGTCACGTGATTCTCCATACGCGGCTTTCATATAGCCGGCTCTGAGCGGGTTCACCGCGACGGTGAGCAAGCCTCACTGGCAGACGCCCCTGTAGGGATCATATTACGGGCATCTCTTATCGGTAAGGCCGTGTGGAATCCCGCCAGTGGTGGAGGTATAAAATGGTCCTGTGTAAACAGCGGAGCGGCACAGATTGCTGACTGGACAGACACGTCACGAGGAGCAGATCGCCACGGCAATGGGGAAATCAATTAGGGGGCCTTTTGATTAAAGCCGCCGCAGGTCCTGAAGAGGCCCGACAGCAGGGCCAGCAAGAATAGACAGCGGTGTTATTTAGCATGGGGAGGGGGGGGGGGGGCGGGGGGAGATTTGGACCTCTGCCACTATACACGCCCCCCCCCCCCCCCCCCCCCCCCCCCCCCCCCCCCCCGGCCCGGCCGTGCCCTCCCCCCCCCCCCCCTTCTTTTGTTTCTTTTTATATAATACTACCATGGGAGGTAAGACTCACCCA
>JAODKE010000101.1:10276349-10289752 GCA_026779605.1 Mormyrus hasselquistii
GGGCAGGGACAACAAAACCGCAAATTGTGAAAACAGTTGACCAAACTAAAGAGGGAAAAAGGGGGAAAAAAAAAAAAAAAAAAAAAAAAAACGAACAAAGAAGATTGTTGAGGTCGATGGCTTGTCTATTTACAGTCAAGAGAGCCATTTAATAAATTAATCACAGCATTAGCCCCAGGCTCTCAGCCACTGTGTAGAAAGACATTATTGAAAATACTTAGTGAAAGATATGTGACGTCCAACAAAACAGCATGTAGCAGCATATAAACACAAGCTGAGCCTGAATAGCTGGGCCCACCTGTTCTTCCTTCATAAATGTTACATAAACAATACAACTAATCTCTAATATAAATAGCCCTGATCCAAACCAGTGGACCCTAATCAGCCACTCTCACTTCACCAGGTATTCATAAAGCCCAATTCATGACATACTGCATAGTTCCTAAATTACCTTTAGCTCCCATAAAGCTTTGGGACAAAGGATTTTTGACTAGCTAGCCAAATGGGGGTGTGGCCTTTTAAATGTCATGAGCGAAAAGGGACCAAAATGGGTTGCTGGAAATCAGGGATGGGCAGCGCACTGCTGGCCCATGGGCCCTGGATCCGGATGATGGAACCGCCGTGTTCCGCCACCGGATAACGCGACTTCCCAGATGTCGCCTCCCAGAACCCCCGGGCCGTGTTCCCGTGCAGAAGCCGGCACAGAGTGCTCCCGCCATGTCGAGAACACTTAACATTTAAACAGTCTCAGATACCAACCGCGAAAGCAGCTGGGAGGCCCCTGGAGACCATCTTAAAGGGGAAGGAGTGCGTTACAGCTAGCTGACAGCACACAGCCCAGGGAACGTGGGCCGCAGCCAGCGCTGAAATTCGAGAAGCTCCGGCGCTTTCTGGATCCCGATAACTGCTCTTCTTGCATTCTGTTGAATGACTGGACATGACAGAGACGCCCCAATGGTGGAGTGGGCAAGCAGGGTTCATGGCAAGTGAGACAGACCAGACTGACCGCTAACCGCGGCGAGCGCCGCCCCCCCGGTCCTGCACCCCCACTCCCAACCCACCGTCTCCCACGCTCCAGCAGTGTGCCAACCATAATCTACAGCTTGGGCGAAGAACCTGGCATCAGTCTGAATTATTATACGAGCGCTTCCCATAAAAACCCCGCCTGAGGAATGCAGCCAACAGGAAAGGGGATGATAACAGGATGCCCCACACCCCCCCCCACCCAGTCTCCCTGTGGTACAACCCATGGTAGCAACAGGTATGAGAAGTGCGGCCCACTGACCAGTGATGAGCAGCGTGTGGGGGACACTGGCCTCCGTCAGCATGTGCTGCACGTGTCCCACGAAGAGGCTGAGTGCCTGACCGTGGCCACTGTGCGGGTTCACCAGGAGCAGGAGGCGGCCGGGGAGCCTCACCGGGTCGCACGCCGTACCTGGGAGGGGGACAGAGCATCAGAGTTAGCAGGACTGGTGATGACATCCCCACAACACTAACCGCTTAGATATAACTGGCAGATGGCTCAGACCGGGACAGAGTTCACTGGAGATGCCAAACAGGGACTCTAAAGCGGCAGCTTCAAAGGCAAACAGCAAGCAGGGACAGCCAGCAGGGACAGCCAGCAGGGACAGCCAGCAGGGACAGCCAGCAGGGACAGCAAGCAGGGACAGCCAGCAGGGACAGCCAGCAGGGACAGCCAGCAGGGACAGCCAGCCAGACGAGTTTGATGGAAAGGTTGAGGCTATGTGGTATTGCTACACGCATTCGCTCCAGAGGTTGGCTAAAGTGCCGACAGACAAGCCAAACAAAGTGAGCAGTGCTACGGACCCGCCTGCAGAGGGCACTCTCATGACTTTACTTGCGCTAATCTGGGTGGGGCTGCAGGCTGGAAAAGACTCCCCCCCAACCCTGCCCCCAGTGGAGTCTGGCAAGGGGAGACAACACGGCAGCTGGAGGAGCAGCTGTTTGGTCACTCCCTGTGCCAGACAGGAGCTTTCGGCAGGCGGTGCTGACCTCCATCAAGGTGCCACACATCCTGCCCGGCAGCTCAGCCCCAGCCCCACCCAATCACCGAGAACGCCGGCTACCGCCAGGAGCTGTCTGCACCACCCCCAGGAGGACATGACCCCATCGCCCCTTCACCAACACCATGACAGGCCCTTGTAAAATAAGCAAAATAACAGTCCAAGGGTGGGTTAAGAGAACATAAGCGAACTGCAGAAAACAAAAATAGACCATCAGTTGGCTATAAAAACATTAGGTACAAAAATTCTGATGAAATTATTAGGCCTTAACCTGTTTTCCCTGCCATTACAGTGTATGAAGGAATTGAACTACTTTGGTCATGTGACCATTGACACTAGTGACATGACAATGGTCATACACCATCAAGACAACCTGTACTTTCATTTATCGGAAGTCTTTTGGGCTTACAGGCAACAGCCACTCTTTTGGAGCTAAAAGAACAAAAAAAAAAAAAACACCTAATCACAATTTTGACCAGTGGGATTATATGGGTTAATGTGGTGTATAAGTATATCGTAGCGAAAGTGTCCCATTTGCCTAGAATGGTTGGAACATGAGGACAGTGAGCCACCCAAACAAAGCTCCGCATTTTAAAGGGACAGGCATTCTTGTCACACGGCAGCACTTCCCAGACCCGCCTGGGAACAGCGCAATTGGTAGGATCCTGCCATAATTTCAGTGGGGAGACTGCATTAAGTAAAATACGCTTTTTGTTCTTCTGAATGTACAGAAATGACATTTCGACCCGTCGGATGACCGGTGTCACGCACAGAGAGTGGCGGACATGATGGAGAATTCACTGCCGCTGAAGAAATGCGCCGATATGGGGGAACTGGGGTATGTGGCAGCCTTGAAGGCACATTAACAAACGGGGCGTGCAAATCGCCCCAATTCCATCGCGCACAAATTAAAGCCACAATGTGTCATTGAACGCTTGGCACGGCCAGGGTCAGAGCGGAAACGACCTCAGGGGATCAGCGTGAAGATTAACACTTTGGGACAAAGGGACTCGTGCAACCGTAGGGCGAAGAAGGAACTTTGGTAAGGAGAGCCGAACACGCCTCAGACGAGAGCAATGTGGGAACTGCAGAGAGCAGCACTGCACGTCTGCCATCGAACCCACGAGCCGTAAGTCCTCCAGAAATATTCACAACTCTGAAACTGCTGATCTCAACAGCAAGGAGGACGCAAACGTGTACGAAGACATGGTCACCTCTCAAAGTTCCTATTCTCACCAAACAACCTTCTCAAAATATCAGGCATCCAAATGTCACCCATGAACATTTAAAGAGCCACTGTAAAGCACTGCAGTTTCTATGAACGAACAAACATTGTTTATTTGTGTATGTTTTAACCAGCATCTCTAACATAAGACTCTGCAAACCCAGTCAAAATCACCTATAAAAAACATATTCCTTTTTTTGGCATCACAATTACTAAAACTACCATGGAATTTAAGGTGTCTGAGAGCATACCACTATTTATGGGGGGTGGGCTGCGATCAGATGGGTGCTGGTTTGAATCCCGTGCTTGGCAGAGTAGTCCCATCTCTGCCATTAACATCTTGAAATATTCTCCAGGGGTGCCGTATACATGGCTGACCCCGTACTCCAGGGGTCTCAAACTCCAGTCCCGGGGGGGGGGGGGTTCCAAGCCCTACACAGGTTTTGGTTCACCCTCATTTAACACACCTGATTCAACTCCTTGTGCTAATTACCACACAGCTATTGAGCTGAATCATTTGTGGTAGAAGGGGGAAAGAACTAAGCTACACAGGGCTCCGGCCCCCCCAGGACTGCAGTTTGAGACCCCTGCTGTGCTCTGACCGTTAGCTTCGCTCTCATCTGTGTGTGTCTGCCTTAAAAAGGAGGACGTGCTGGGATATATGAAAACTAACACATTCCAATGTACTTGTTCTCATACAACAGTTTTGTACTACGAATGGTAAATAACACTGCATTTCCTAGCGGTCTCCGACAGCGACACCCCCGTTCCTTTCCTTTGTAGTCACGTTCTTGCTTAACTGCCACAGCTTTCGGCTGTGCGTAATTACAAAAGGGAATCTCACAGTGAATCATGGTCACAGGACAGATGACACTACACCGGCAGGCGTGTACACTCAGCGGCGAGACATTAACCAGTGACGAACAGCAGAGCTGGGTGAGGACTGGAAAAACTATTGCGGATAGGACACACACACACACACACACACACACACACACACCCATGCAGTCATACGCACAGACCTTTACTCATATCTTTTTGGGAACCGTCTATTCATTTCTATGAGCAAAACCCTAATCCCAACAATTACAACCTTAACCCCTACCCAGCCCTAACCTTAACCATAAGTAACCAAAGAAACTTTTGGCATTTTCAGTTTTTTGAATGCAGTCACAGATTTTTATAAAATTAAATTTCTCCTTATGAGGACTGAAAAAATGCCCCATCATCATCAAAATAACATTTTTATCACATTGAGGGGACCAAATGTACCCACAATATAAAGCATACCTGGACCACATACACTTGTGAAGTCACATACACACACACCTATGCAGTCACTCACTCACACAAACACAACACGCACGCATGCGCATGCACACACACACACACACACACACACCTGTGTAGTCATACACACACACACCTGTGCAGTGACACAAAGACATACACACACCACACACGCACACACACACACACACACACCTGTGCAGTGAAGCACTCAGCAACGGTCTAAAACAAAAGGTTTGGTCTGTCTGATGCAGGAATGCAGATGACTGGGCAATTTCACGGTGCCTTGGCTGAGTGTCCCCGCTCCTGTTATAACTCCACCACCCAGCACGAGATTCATAACTAACAAACACACACACACACACACACACACACAAAAATGACCCTGTAAATCAAGCAAAACTCATTAAAATACTGCACACACAGGCCCCCGCCGTGCGTGGTGGCCCAGATCCCCCACGCATGCCTCGAGGGGTGTAAAGCAGGGGTCCGGCACACCACACTGCCCCAAAAACACCCTACACCTGCCCGCTGCTTATTCTTTAACCTCGTCTCCATCTACGTAAGGCGGGTTTCTACTGGGAGGCGGCATTCTCCCAGCCGCACCGCCGGCCTGTGGTCAGCACCATATTTCCTCTGCCGCGTAATCACCAGTGAGACATCTGCGTTTGCTCTCCCCCCGCGTCCTGCAGGAGGGGGGTGGTAAATTAAAAAAAAAAAAAAAAAAAAAAACGGCATCATCACACCAGCTGTCTGCAAACAGCTCAGAGTCACAACGCATGTTGGTGGAAGACATGCATTAAGTGCCCAGCGGAGAGGCTCAGATGTCGGCCAACAATATGTGAAGCACACAATGGGCAGGGCAGTGAGGGCCAGAACCGGTGTACGGGCTGGAGGGTGGCCAGGGGGGTGCCGCAGCTAAAGGCTGTGGAGTTACATATGAACTGCAAACACACTCGTCTTATTACAACTCACAGAAAGACGGCAAAGGACAGGCCACATTTCACGGGTTGACCTGCCTTCCGATTAAGGCCGTCCGGAATAGAGGGAAATACAGATTTGAATGCTGAATGCTGTGCACTTTACACACATACACACCCTAACACAGCTGATAAGTAGGGGTGTAACGGTACACAAAAATCACGGCTCGGTATGTAACTCCGTTTTGATGTCGGGGGTAAAAGAAACAAAACATAAATTGCTTCTTTTTTTCCTCCATTAAACAGTGGTTTACAGAACAAAGCACTGTATGACTGTCAATACTGCTGCAACCTACTAATAAAAAACTAAAATTTACTTAAAGGTAAATCAAAATCAATATTCTCTCAAGTAAATACAAATAAAATAAATATCAATTAAGGTGCACATTAATTACATCATTAGTGATTAAAATTAACTGTACCTGACCTGTACTGTATTCACCTTAGTAGCTTTCAGCTTCATATCACAATATTGTCGCAAGAAATACAAAGTGTGACAAAATAAATATCAATTATGGGCTATATGTCGCTCGGGGGACACAGACGCACAAAGGTTCCGCATTTGCTGTATTCCTTCTGTACATATGTGTACCGAACCGAAAGACCTGTACTGAACATTTTGGCATGAATATGTGTACAAATTGATAACATCAGTAAAGAGCTCTTTCACAAGTTTAGAACGCAAGCCGCAGCCAGCCAGCTCAAACTGCAGTGCTGATGTTCCACAAACTGGGACTTTTAAACACTGCGCAGTGGAGGACTCACAAATGATAGTCGTGTCTCACACACACACACGCACACGCACACACAAAGAGGCAACATCTGCCAATAAAAGAGGCTGGCTAAAGTTTCACCCACAAGCATAGGTGGCCCTTTGTGCAGCGAGAGGCACCTTTCCGGGTGCGAAATTGATGAAAACCTTGGGAGACAGAACAGGGGCCCGATCAGGAAATCAACGCCTGTGTAAGGGAGGTGTCTCAGGGCAGAGATCGCCCCCCCCCCCCCAAACACTGTGGACTGGTCTCATTGAGCCATGGAGATTTCACGATGCTCAGCACCAGAGCCACACAGAGAAAGGGGAAGTTAGCCATCATACTGTTTCATGCAAAGCAAGCATTTGCCTTTATTCAGATTAAAGAAAGGAACCACAACCACACATTTTACCCAAGTGCTCTCCTGCCCAGTTACTGTTTGTCCTGTGTTGTTGCTCTGTGTCTGTCTGCAGAAAACGCTGTATCACATTGTACAGGGTACTTAGTATTACAAACGACAATGAACTTTTTGTAATTTGAACATTCTCAAATTACAAACCTGCAGGAAACTCATTAATATGCAACTTAAAAATAACTTTTGAGGGCTGGGTGGTACTCCGTGCCAGAAATTAAATCACCAGGAATGAAATCTCACAGGTGCAGTAACATTTCTGAGTGATTTGCTTCTGCATGTGATGTTAAGTTATCACTTAAACACTCCTGCCTCAATACTGCTGATCTCTGGAGGAAACTGAGAGCATTGACCATGACGAACTTCTAAAAGCACACACTCTACCTGCCACAGCACATTAAGACACGATATCCCCATCGCAGGGTTGCACCCTATCTGCCTGACTTATAAATTCACCTTTTAAATGGCCACCCTTTTTAATGGCTGTTAAAACAACCTGGGGTCATTAATAAATCATGACAGCGGTCGCAAATCAGCCAGTTTCCCTTAGCGCCTTGCAATCATAACTACTGTATGTTCAACTTTAACCTCTGTTCTGTTCCACGCTGTTTACACACCTCTGTGAGCCCTCGGGCTCTGGAGGGTGACGATCGGCTAGAAAACACTGCAGACCAGCTGAGGAAACGGTGCAGAGATGAGGGCCAGAGCAGCTGAGCAGTAAGGATGAGCTCAAAAACAAACACAAAGGATGGGGCTCTGTGACAGGAACAGGTCTCCTGCCCGCGACCCCCTCAGGTACTGTGCAGCTGACAGGAACTGCTCATGAATGAATGCATTAAGAAAATGAATGCAGTCCACTTGCATACGGTTCCCAGATCAGATCCTTTGTCAAATATGCCCAGAAAGACTGGGGGAGGGGAGAGGAAGTTCTAGCACAATCCAGAATCCAGTGAAGTCGGCATGTCGCTCTGCCACACCTCAGCTGGCTCGAAAAAACAAGGTGCTTCCCCCAGAGGACCAATCGCTGAGCCTCCCTCCGTAGTTACCACACCGGCCCTGCTGCCGTCGTCATCCATCTTCTCCCGCACTTAAGCTGCCCCTCAAACACCTCCACATTCCCCGGGAATCAGTTCATGGTCCGCCCTGGATGTCGAAACACCGGCCCTACATCCTAACGTCGGGGAACCGTGACGGGGATCAAAACATTGACAGATTACGACATGTACGCCGGCGCGGACGGGAGAACGGGAGAGTGCCCTGTGATAAGGCCCGGGAGAATGAGGAATGACGGAACCTTCCAGAAAGAGGAGGAGGTGTGCCTGATCACTGGACTGTAACAAGAGCACTCTCTGCAGGCACATGGCACGTCACACAGCCACTGCGTAGTCACTAATTAACCTAGTTACACCGCAAGACAATAAACAAATAAATAGAAACTGCTGCACCAAAGGCCTTTATCAAATGAGGCAGGCTGCTCCCACCTCACCGAACCAAAGCAGTACTTCCTGACCACTCCTTCTTGTCATTCTCCAAGAGGTAAACCACAAACGACTGCCTGAGTAATGAGATAACAGATAGGCAAGGTGACAGGCAAGGCTCTGGGAAATCACCTAACAGCCAAGTGTCACTCAATCTGTGCAGACTGCATATATGAGTTAATGCACCATAACCAAGTAAGAAAATGCACAGATATTTAGATATAAATAAAGCATGTGAAATAAACCAGGGCAAATTATACCATTGACAGGACAGCATTCATTTTCTTGGAAAAACTCCAAGCGTTGATCTTCCTGATGTTTGACCAGTGCTTAAAATTATAACCAAAGTTAATGCATGTTATATATATCAGTCATAAGTGCAAATTTCCATAAGGAGAGAGACTAAAACTAAGCACAGTGAACATATTTGCAACCTCAACCCTAACCAGCACTATCCATTACCCTAAATGGATTAAGTGGAGAATCGTTCAGATTCGATGCAGCTTCGCAAACTGTACGAAGACTGAGGGATTCATTCATATTAAAAGGGTGCTCACATCCTCCACCATCTCTCTCTGAAAAATGGGCACCCTGAGCCGAATCTGTGATTTCGGTACAGTGCGAACAGAAACTTCAGGAGGGCGCCGCAGACACGGGGAAACACTGAGAAGTTCCTTCTGGGTCACCGTCGATTTTCAAACCGCCAGGAAAACTGGGTTAAAGGAGCGGATTAAAATAGAGGATCCGAGGCGCCGTCAGCATACCTGGGACCGGCATCACAGGGCGGCCAGCGGCCCCGTGAAGCCGCAGACAGGCTACGAGTATCGCTTTTTGGGAACCAATATTTCGCGTAAAGAAATACATTTGACGGTGAACTTCGCACTTCTACTTAAATAAAACAGATAATGGTGTTTTTTTTAACTATACTTGCTCACCTGAGGAAGTCATGAACGACCCCCCCCCATCAGACGTTACTTTTGTTACAACTTTCGCTTCACGTATCTCCTGCCTTGGCGGCGACGCTGTCTTAGTACGTGGGAATATTAGTACTGTGATTCACTAGTAAAGGTCAGTTACAAACAGTGTTAATTAATAAATGTCTGCTTTTCATTCACCTTGTCGAGGTGCTCGCTGCTGGATGGAGCCCCGGCTGATGGCTTGAGCCCAGCGCTCCGCTTCTCGGAGGTTCACCTGGGGGTCCTGGAACGGCGCCACCCGAAAGCACTGCTCGACCCTCTGGCGAGCCGCTCCGGAACTCATCCATCTCCGCTTAAAGGGGTAGAAGTACGCGGAGAAACAAGCCCCCGGGTCCGCGTCGTCCTCCGCACTGAAGACCCGGCAGCCCACACAGTCTCTCAAGTTGAGGACCGCCGCGCCCCGGCTGGAAGGCGCCGCCGTGATCCGCTGGACGGTCAGCGCCGTGTGGCTCAGGCTGACCGCGTACCTGACCTTTCTGCTGGCCGCCGACGTAAATTCCCCGTACAGCAGGGGCTCGCCGTCATCGCCCCACCGGCCTCGGTCCGAATCGTCCGGCTTCGCGTCCATTTCTCAGAGGTGTGGGAGGAAAGGAGAGCGACCCGCGGACCGGCGGCAGATAGCGGACACAACATTGAGCAAAAGCGGCCGAGACAGACACTGCGTCTGCCCGTCCTGTAGTTTCGGCTGCAGTGGGAGCCGGAGTTTGCCGCTGCTGCTTGTCATTACACACCGGCTGCCCTGCATGCTGCGCAGGGTGAGCGGCAGCGCCTCCTGGCGGTGGGACGCGACGTGGCCCAGCAGTGGTCGCACTTTGCCACGAGGCGCTCAAACTTTAGTATTACCGCATGAAATAACTGCCCTTACTGTATAACATCAGTTTCAGTTGTGTTACTTGAGTTTTTCTCCTGCACTCTGTATCATGTATTCCTTAATTCATTTTAAAAGGAAAGGACTTGTCATTCTCTGGGTCGCGCAAACCTGCTGAATAAAAATCCAACGTTAACTAAATCCCAGAAAGTGGTTCTAAATAAGTTGTGTACTGTTTTGCCAAAGCCACATTCAGGCTTCCATTCCGGGGTTTACCCGCCTTGCCTGTGGAAAGATTGTGTGACGTGTTTTCAGAAAAACATGTTGAAATGTGGTCTACGTTTTTAACCATGAACTGGGAGTGGAGGATGCAGCAATTCTTAGCGAGTTTATTTTTATTTATCTTCTTAGCAGACGCCCTTATTCTGACCGCTCATGTGCGATTCATGCATACTCCATCACTGCAGAATTCACTGTGGTTTATAAAAATAAATGAATGAAGCACTGACAGCAAGCAAGACTGATATTAACAAGGAATGTGTGTATGCACATTTTACCTGACAAACATTAAACACATGAAACATTTACATGTGCACGTAAACTGTAGTAGGTATGCGCGTATCCCCGAGATCGCGCTACCTGGATTTCTTCCAAAGCCCTGATACTACCTGAGCATTGGGCTGCAGTGCATTGCGTGTTTTGTATTGCTCGTCATTGTTTTATGTGTTGTTTTTTCTGTTAACACAAATAATTAAGTAACGTAGTTCACATCTTGCCCTTCAAGACGAACTGAAAATTTTTCCCGAAGATGTAGTGCAAAGCGGTCAGTTTTTAAAGTGAAAATTTCATCCAAGTTTCATCCAATTTTATGGATTAGCAGTCCTGTTTTTGGGTTTGCAAGGTGATGGGTCATGACTGGAAGCCTGGCCGCCATCTTGAAATTTCTTGTGTTTTAATGTTGCAAGAACAATATTTTTAACACATTATATTCCTGCTTGTTGATTTTATTACTTTAGTGTAAATGAATGTTTGCAATCTTTGATGTAAATGTTTTTTTGATTTGCAGGTGCTGTTGTATGATCATTTAGAAGTTGTAAAAACCTTATGTATATATTTAACAGTATTTTAAAGATTTAGAAAGGTTTAGTTCCAACTCAAATGCAAAAGAATGTAATATGCTCGTTATGTATTTTTTATTGAATATTATTTATTTTGATTAAATTTATTTTAAATATGAAATAAATGCTTCTCATCTTTTTACAAGCTTTCCATTGATACCAAATTTATTAAGATAGGACAAGAATAAGAAAGTTACAAACAGTTAAATGAGTCTGCCTTTGTTTTCGGTTACAGATTATCTGTTGTTTTAATGGTAATTATTGACAAAAATTGCGAGCAATATTACTGTTTTTAAAATTCAATACGTTTCTTATTTTATGTCACAGAATAATGATCTTTACATCATCTAAGGTCTATTCAAGCTCTTTCCAATGATAAAAGGTAATTTTATTCATTTTGAAATTTTTAGTCACATCCCTAACTGTAGCCTGGGTTCTTGGAAAACAAATTTTCAGGACAATGGTTTTTCTCATTCTGTTAATGTACATTACTTTTTTGATGTGATGACTATGATATTATTTATATTGCCAGCACCCGAGGATGTGCTGAATGAACTGGAATGACGGGTAGTACTTAGGTTTCATGGGCTTGGCCATATTTGCTTACGAATGCTACGAATTGTAAAGTGAATCCTACAAATGGAGGTGCAGTTTTGCGAGGTGTGTCATTAGATTGAAATGAGGAAAAAGATGTGACTCAAAAGATCTATTCAGATTCAGATTCATTCCAGTGTAGCAGAGCCACACATCAAAAGGAACATGTCTTCAATTGAGTTAAGAACGATTAGTAAGGTTTTTAACAGGGATGGGAACCAACTTACTCCTTGGCGAGTCTCGAGTCAAATCACTGTAAGCCCAAGTCAAGTCTTAAGTTATCTGCCCTCAAGTCCAATTCAAGTTCATGTTTTTCCATCACTTTTGCCGTTGAGTCACAATTGATCAAATTTGTAATTTGAATCCAAATCGAGTTCTGAGTCAAGTAACTTGAGTCCATATCTATGTCATTTTTTGCCTCTAGTGATTCAATCTTGCTGCATTAAAAACCTGCCACAGTATGTTGTAGTTAAGTCCTTGAAAAGAGAGTCTCCACGCTGTCATGAATGTCTTCATACAATATTTACGTCCATGTCTATGCAGGGAGTGATGCAGCTTTCAAACAAACTAAATTATAAAATTAATGTTATGGTATCCAAAGGGGTCACTATAACCTCAAGTCTTCTCTAGTCATAGGGTCCAAGTCGGGTCTTAGTCTCGAGTCATTTCTGCTGAAGTCCAAGTCAGGTCCAAGTCTTTCTATCAGTTTTGCCGAGTTGAGTCACATGTGTTACGTTATCAAATTAGCAACTTGAGTTCGAGTTGAATTGCGAGTCAGTGACTTGAGTCCCAAACTTTGATTTTTAAGGGCTCAGATGAATACCTTGCTAGTTGCCACTTTCAGTTTCTGCTCCAGTAAAAACATCCAGTTGTTTATCAGCATAAAATTACAGGTCATTGTGGATTGAAATCAGCAGCATTATAATAGCTAGATTATATATGTAGAAAAACAGTAGAACTAATAAATGTACGTATATTCAAAATAAAAGTGGTATAGATTGGTTTGGCAACTGTGAATTTTTGTTTTTCATAAATATTTTAAACAGTTTAGCACCACCCTAGTTTTTTTCCAGAGGACCTGGTCCCCAGGACAATACTCACTTTACAGATCTGTGAACGTCATGTTGCTGATGCTGTTCTTTCAGTTGTCCTTTCAGATACAGAATGGGTACATTGTTCAGATGGGCACCCCCGCCTCCCTGGTTTCGTAATAAGAGTAGGTTTTACTTGAAAGAAAAGGTAGCACTGTTCCCTCATACTTTCAGTTTTGGGGGTTTAGTCCCCGTGTTGTGAGGGTTTCCATCTGCTGTCCCAACACATCCAGTTACATTAAATTCCCCATATTGTATGTGTGTGCCTTACAATGGATTTCTTTCAGGGTGCATCCATGTCTTTTGCCCTGGGCTGCTTGGCACAGACTGCAGCTCAACCTGCAACGCTGACTAGGACAGGAATTTGGAAGACGGATGCATTCTACTGGGAGAAGATTATTGCAAAATTGTTTTCAGATTGTCCAGAATAAAGTAAACTTACTGTGTTTTTCTGCCTAGTCTACTGTGCTTCCTGGGATAGACTCCAGACTCCTACAACACTGTACTGTCGGATGATGGATGGATATGCAGTACGTAGTAATGTTACGATCTTAGTAAAAGTGTACATCCATCCATGCATCCATTAACTTCCGCTTATCCGAGGTCGGGTCGCGGGGGCAGCAGTCTCAGCAGGGAAACCCAGACTTCCCTCTC